>CM025787.1:26494185-26647959 GCA_014636745.2 Centella asiatica
TTTTTAACGTACTTTATGATTATCCTCATAATTGGTACGTTTTATATATACTCTTTTTTTCCTTTTGTACAAAGTGTACACACATATATATAGAGATAAAAATTATTCAAAAAAACATACAAAAGTACAATTCATTACCCCCAAAAAGTTGTGATATACTACAATTTAATAAGAAGCAGATTGAATAAGAGTCGTATATGGAAAATTTTAGAAAATAATCGAACAAATTGTACATATTTATTATAAAACAAACGTTATCGACATAGTGACGCTCACACGATATATGAAACACCCACCCTATGTAAATTTCTTAAGTTTGTTGTTCTATTCATTAATTATATAATGATGTTATTATTCTTCCTTAAAGGTTTGGCAATGATGTTTTTAAAAATTTCAAATTTGTGTGGCCCTTGCAATTGATTAAAGTAGGAAAATTTGCTGCAAAATTAAATCCAAAAATAAGTGATGAGGCTCTCTAGCTACATTTTTTAAGGAATCCAAATGTTTGAAACCATGTTTAATGATAAGCCACTATAATCTTTTAAGGTTCTTTTATTTGATGGTCGAGTATGGCTTATCATTAGTTATCTAGGATACTCCACTTGCGTAAAATTAAACAAAATCAATATATAATATTTTATATGTTTCAAAATTTGAGATTCATTTTTTTTTCCATTGTTTCAAAATTAGATATACGTTTTTATTTATACACTATAAAAAAACATGAAATTCCTTATTCAAGTCTTCAGATAGAGGATTTTTTCAGTTCTCTTTATTCAAGTCTTTCAGATAGAGGATTTTTTTAGTAAAAAATCTTTTTTTTTAACTAAAAAAACCCTCTATCTGAAAGACAGTAAAAAATCTTTTCTTTTACTAAAAAGAAAGTTATAATTATGTGAGAGTCGCAAAATTACCATTTTTAATTGTCAAAAACATCAACGCTAGGTACTCAAAGTTAATTTTTAGCAGTAGAGTTTGAGCATTAGTTTCATTGACAAAAATCATATTTCCCCCCTCAACCCATTGTAATCATGTCTTAATTCTTAACAGTACCCACTAAGAGAAAGAGGACAGATTAAAACAAATTCACCCAAAACCTAGTATTAACACACTGGTAACAGAGGTTGGGCAATTGAGTTGCGATAAAATATAATATGATTAATTTGTGAGTTATTTTATAAGCAAAATTTATGAAATACAATATACTTTACTGCGCCATTTTTGTGTCATAGGGTCGATAAAATGAGGGCATGAAATGAAAACTAATCTATATACTATATTTACAAGCATAAACATATATTTTTTTTATCTCATGGTTTCACATTTTTTCTTTTCAATATTTATCCTTTTTAATTCTTTTTCTTTCATTATGGTCCTTCCATAATTCAATTTTACTTTAATATAATTCTCCTAATCCAATACTACTTTCATCAATTCCTACTTCTATTACGAGTTATTAAATCAATAATTAGATAGTTTTCAAAAATATATATAAATATAATATAACAAATAACTTTATATGCATGGCTAATGGAATTATGTAAAAAAAAATAATTGCGATATTTGATAGTTTATTTAACATAATTATCATGCGTATTTAAAATTAATTCCATGAAATAAGTATACAAATTCATAAGCGTATATTGAGTAATTTTGAAGTATATATTATGATAATTGTTTTGAAGTATATATATAAACAAATTCTAAATTATACAAATAAAATCAATGTTTTAATTAAACTTATATTATTTGATTCAAAACATTATTTGATCTATTTTTATGCATTTATTATATTTTTTGGATTACTAACATTTATCATCTCATTATAATTGTTTTAATCAACATTTTTGATTATAACTGGCTAAATTGTGATTTGCTCTATAAGGTTTGATTAGTTTAATAATTATTTGTGGATTCTATTATTGGTATTATGTTAGAGATAAATGATGATGATGATGATTATGTAATAAATTGTGCAACTGTAAATACTTGAGATATTTTGTAAACCTTAAGATCAGCACAAGTTTTGCATCCACTGATAATAATCTTATTAATCAGTGGATGGTCGATCTCTTCACAAGACAAGTCAGAAAACAGAAACAATCAAAGGACTTGACAAAGTGAAGAAGAATGTTTGATGCTACTTGTAAACAGTCAAAATATTCCGCACATCAGAAATTCTAAACAAAGTTACGTTGATTAAGTCCCATCAGGGGTAACCTATCAGGAGAACCCATTAGGGGGAACCTATCAGGGGAACCCATCAGGGGGAACTTATCAGGAAAACCTATCAGGGTATGACGAGGGCAGACCAACCCGTCAGGGAAACACTTCAGGACATGTCAGTGTCAGGGCAACCCATCAGGGGGAATGACCAACATGACATCAGTGGAAGCTATAAGTGTATGCCGTCAGTCATAACCATCAGAATCAAGAAGCACTGAGTGTAACTCAAGTGAAGGTTAAAGCCCTGATCCAGTCAATAAGCATCAGGGGATCCAGAAGCACTGATCAAAGTCCATCAGGACTGATTGTCAGTGGATCGTTATGACAGTATGCACCCGTCATCGGTACTTACACGGAAATCAACGTAATGTGTTAAAGAAGCAAGAAATATCAACTGGAAAGATATTTTTTGAAGTTTGTCTTGATCCAATAAGAACTCTCAAGTATTAAATGCACACAGATCAGGGGAAGAAAAAATAGCAACAAAACTTGCAGCAGTCTGACACATAGGGCTACGATGTGACATATTTGCGGCTAAGTTGAGAAAAGCAGCACGTCTCAAGCACGTGATTTCTTCCACTGATCAACATATAAGCAATGGAGTTCTCATTACAAAAAAAGAGAGATTAAATCTTTCTAACAGATCAAACAAATACCGAAGCACACAAACATTAGAGAGAAGGTTTGTAATAGCGAGAAATATTTCAAAGAAAGTTAGAAGCTAGTGAGTGTGAGAAGCTGTGTATTTAAACACAGAATTTGTAGCTGTAAATCACATTTGTGATTATACAGATTTTCAGAAAAATCCCAAGTTTTAATATAACTATTTTAACTTGAATCTATGTGTTCATTTCTTATAGTTTTTCTGTTTGTTACAACTGTTTTCCAGTAAACACTTTTAACTTTAAAAGAGCGAAAATTTTCAGGTGTTTGTATTCGTCCTCCCCCGCCCCCCGCCCCCTTTCTACAAACACTTGTGCTTATATTGCACTAACATATTATTATTATTTTTTTTAGTTCGTAACTGTTAAGATTTACTATATATTTGATTTTTATTTTCTAAGTATTATAACTTATAATATGATTTAAGACATTCTCTAATGATGATAATTGTTTCAAATATTTTTTATATTTTATATTTGTATGATCTCTCTAATTTTGTATTTGAATGTCTTGAAGGGATTTATAAATTTATAATTAACATAATATCTATAATAAATAGGAGTAAGTGTAAAAGAATATATTTTAATTAAAGTTTGAATTACAAATTATGTTGATTTCACTTCAATTTAATTGAAATTTTTAGCACGTCAATGTTTTTTTTTTAATTTATGAAAATTGGTATTACTATAAAAACAATGATGATAAGATAAAAGAAATTGTAGCGACAAATTTTAGAATTAATACAAATGTAATTATTTTTATGGAAGCAAAGGAATTTGTTAATATAAATATTTTTGCAAAATAGACAGAGTATATAATTATTAAAAATATAGTCTATTTTTGTTATTTACTTTAACATTATTTCTTAATCTATTTTTCTACTTTGTTGTATATATATATTTTCTCCTTAAATATTTTTTTATTTTAATTCAAATTCATTTATATTAATTTAAAATAAAAACTGATGTGTAACTATTTACTTTTAGAATATTTCTTGTATATCTTTTATATAATTCTTTTATCATTATATTGATAATGAAGTATATAAAAATATATATTATATATGAACAAAAATATATGAGATCAACTAGAATGACAAAGTCAATTTTAACTTGGTGAAACTATGAAATTAATAATACTTGGTAACTAAGTTAGAATATTTTTCTATCATACAATCAAAATTAATTTAATTCATATAAATTTGATATTAAACTGTAATTAAATTAACATTATATTTTGAAATAGAAAAAAATATTAAAATATAATTATTAAAAAAATATTTAAATTAAATAATAATATAAGAACAACTCGTGTTTTGCATGAATTGCAACCTTAATGTAAAACCACAAAGGGAGGTGAATGTTGATACAAAAAATTTAAATTCTCATTTTATAAGACAGGATTATTTTATTTTCTTTTTCCTTCGCTTTTATGGATCATATATCTTGTGGTGTGACCTGTGAATTGAGAAGTTTCTCAAATGAGTTGAACATGTTAAAGTTTCTCCTTTAGAAAGTCTATTTTATAATTCATTTGTCTTGCAAATTATGGGTTAAGCCCAATAAGCAGATGCACTAAAGGTCCACCATGAGGCTTACAACTGCAGCTGGATACTACTCCCTACAAAGCACCTCAATAGTCTGTAACCAGGTAATTTTTAAATTAGGGGTTTATGATATTTTGGATTTCAGCTCTATAATCAGGTTTGGAGCAGAAGCTCTTCTCCCAAAATTAAGCTTTGTATATAGGAATTAATATAAAATGTTTTGCCCCGGAATTAAGGTAGTAAATCAAACCAAATGGTTTGCGATTTACTCGAATTCGATTGTAAAATTAATTGATTTGATTTGGATTTGATATTCAATTTAAAGTTTGATAATTTAAATAAGCAGAATATGAGTACATCAGCATTTGCTCAAATGTTGCTCGCAAGTAGTTGAATTTCTCTTTTTATATTATAATATCATAATATATATCGAAAATATGTAATCAATTATGTCATAATAATGTATTTTAAATATTATACATATTACTCCATCCATTCTAAAAAAACAACAGTTCAAAAAATTATATAGTAATTTTACGAAAATTTATGATTAAAATTTGATTGAAATAATAATTAATATTACAACATATCTTAAGATTCCAATAAAATAAGTTCTTTGTTATCCCAAAATTTTGTTAAAGTATTGTCATAATTTGAGTTTTAGGATTAAAGTACTTAATACAAATAGAATGAAATGTTGTCTTCTTTTTTATTATTATTTGGAATAGAGGGAGTATACATGTTACTATTAAATTAATGTTTGTAATAATAATGAAATATTATATATACGTTTTATCCTAAAAGAAATAAAAGGGTATATTACAATGAAAATTTTCGCAAAATTTATGTGCTTATAATTAATTCGTAATCGACTCGAATTCAATTAGAGTAAACTATGAGTGCTAAAATTTTATTCGACTAAATATTTAAAATTTAAATTTTGTATCAAAATTTTACTAAAATAAAATCTAAACACCCTAATATTCATTCATAACTACTCTGAATATCAAAAGAAAGAAAATCTTTAACAATGTGGTCATCTCATGTGTGCTGTGTGATTCAGCTGAGGAAAATACGAATTATTCTTTTTCTTTTCCTGTGGCAAAGGTTTTGTGGACTTAGTTTTGAACGAGGAGTTCCAGTAGCTCCCATCTAAGCTTATTATTCGGAATTACTAGCTACCTTACACGTATATAATTATGTATTTATTTGGGTTATTGGTAATAAACTAATAATTTCCGTTCATGTGTTATTCATTCAGATTCTAAGCTACCTGTTCATACAAATATACAATTAATGATATAAAATCATGCTACTTAATTGTTTAGGAATGTGCTAAAAGACATTAGACACTATCTATGTTGTATAAACTTTTAAAAAATTCTTCTAGTTTTGAAAAGTGTAGTAACTAAAGCTCATGTCTTAGCACAACCACCTCGGTACTCTCTGTAATCTATTTCTTATTAGTATAAAAATAAAAATAAAATAAAAAGAAATTTCAATCCACATATGTGGGTTTTATGGTGATAGAAATGTTTAATTATTAATATTTTTTATTTTACTTAGTTCTAAGTTTAGTTCATATTAATTAAAAACAAAATAATTTAAAATAGGGAGTAGTTAAGTCCAAATTATTCCCCTTATGCAAAAGAAACATAGTACTCTACAATGGAGTACATAGTATTTGAGAGTTTTTAACGGAAAAAAAAAGAAGGAAATGAGAATGAAAAGGAATGTGTATAAAAATTTTGCCAAAGATTTTTGGAGAAAAAAGAAACTTGGTAGGACATGAATGAAATAAGAAAGATTTTATTATTAAATTTAAAGGGTAAAATTGGTGTTATAATTTTATTTCTAAAGTCTTGACTTGTTTCTTTTCATTTCTTTTCAACTTTGGAGAGAAAAATTTAAACTTTTTCTCTCCTATTCTTTTCTTTTCTCTCTTTAGAAAAACTCACAAACACTCATTTCTTCCCTATTTCTCTTAAATTCTCTTCTACTCTTTCCAAACTAAAACTCTCAAACAGGCTGTTAGAGTTAGGACTTGGAGTATTTGATACGAGCTTATCCTAAAAAGAATTGATCTTAAAATTTCTAAGGGGCAAAGCGTTAGTTTTTTTTGCAACAGACAAATTTTATTTTTATTTTTTGGTTAAAACCTGACAAATCAATGGATTTGAAACTTTGTAGTCTACGTACGTATAACAAATAAGGATGGTCAAGTAAAGCTAAAACCTGCTAACTTAAATAAGCTGAAAAGAGCAAAATTGCTGCAAATTGAGAAAAATAACTGCAGAAGACCCACCAGTAAGACAAGCAGCAAGAAACTCAAACAACACAGGCTGCTGAAACAAAGAACAACTGAGAGTGACATTTTTACACTATATATAAATAATTTATTTGTAATAGTTTAACGGGAAACACACTTATGTGCATGCAAATTTCGATCATGATATCTCTAATCATACTCTAATAAATTAGACACACATGTTGACATCGATAATTTGTATCTCATAAAATGTAGCAACAACAATTCGAAACGTTACCTGCAATGCCAAGATTCATAAAATGTAGCAACAACAATTCGAAACGTTACTGGAATTCGAAACTCACAAACAAATGTACATAAATATATATAATAAATTATTAATTATTAAAATTTTAATTGTAGACATATTATAATTCATCAATTCCTTGTCAAATTTAATTATATCAATTTATATACATTTATTTGTGTCAAATTTAATTATATCAATTTATATACATTTATTTATGTATACATGGACGTAGTTATGATTATCATAAGTCGCCGTGCAAATTCACGAAAGTTACTTTCAACCCTAGAATTTTAATAATATAGATAGGAGATTAGTTATATAATGGAAGGTGGGCTGATTTGATTTTGTCGTAACACAAGACGATAATGATCCGGTGATGATTTGTGGGCAAAACAGTTGATTAAATTTTATAATCCACTGGCAGATACAACTCCTTTTGGTTCTAGTTTTTTTGACATAATTTGACCATTTATGATATTCACACGTGTTTATATCATACTATATTTATCTGCTTGAATCGCTTATGCCAAAGAAATGATGTTTAAATTATAATACTCCGTAATAATCATATTTATGTTTAGAAATGATATTTATTATGTATCTGTTTCATAATAATTGTTATTTTGGTTCTTTATATACATACATATATATATATATATAAATTTATGGTAACATTTCGATAGTTTAATAATTTTATTCTATCATTAATTAATATAATAGTATGTCAAGAAGATAGTGTGTATTATACGGTAGTGTGACACAAAAAAGGAGAATAAGATACATTAATTTATTAAATGCTAATTTAGAAAAATATAATAGATAAATTTCTAATAATATGTAAAATGTCAGTTATTATGAAAAATAAATTAAACTCTAGATTGTCAATTATTGTGAAATGAATAAAGTAATATCCAATTAAATATATAAGTACCAACACACATATATGTATGTATGTATGTTTGTGTAGGCACATTTTATTATTTTTTATATCAGCCACTAATTATTATTTTCTAGAATATAATTCAGTCCAAAGACAAAAGTACTTGAACTAATAATAATTGATCAAGCTGGTAGAATTATTAGTAGTTAGTGGAGTATAATATTGTATATTTTTTTTGAATTTAGTGGAGTATAATATTGTTGATAACGTAGGTTCCCACTTTACGAGTGATAGAAGAAATCATAGAATATAATAGAAGAGAAAATAACGCGTTTGTAAATGAGAATGACTAGTTGGACTCTTCAATTGCCTTCCTCCTTTCTTTGTAGCCTCATGAGTGGGTCCCCACCCCAACCCCCAACCCCCAACCCACCCCCTTCCCCACCCCCCACCCCCCATTTATTTTATCACCCTCCAATATTCTGTGCTGTTCGCCCGCCAAGTGTAGGGAAGCAAATTAAATAACACTCGGTTGATGTTTCTTAAGCAAAGACATCCAATGGCAATTGGTTTTTTTTTTCTTTGCCTAAAGAAGATAAAATCTCCATCAACATTTGTTCACTGTTCATGATTTAAAGAATATGAGTGCAACTAAGTGATTCTGTGAATAATGCTAACACAAACTAGTTGTAATCATCACCTATTAAACTTGGATTTATTTTAGCAAGATTAGCAAAGAAATAACTGTACTATCATGATTTATTTTTCTTCCCAAAGTTGTATTTTGTACATATGTGTGTGTATTTTTGTTCTTGTAACAGGGGTCTCAATTCTATCCATATTAACCTGGACCAAACTCTCTTCTATATTCTTTTCTTTCATTGTTGGAATCATTGATCCATTTCAATTGAATGATAAGAATAATTGAAATTAAAGATTAATAATTGATTGAAACGATGATTATGGAAGGTGTTGAAGAGAGTTTAATCCTATTAATATCATGTTTTTAGTATAACGAATGTCGGTTCAACTAATAAAACTCAACAATTGTTCTCATGACAGTTTGAATTTGTTAGACATCATGATGTGTAACCTCTAAGTATCATTGTAAATCCTTAAAAATATCATTGATATACCTCGATTCTGAACCGAAAGAATCTCGCCTCACTTAAATTTTTTATTACCAAAAAAAAAAATTTACTGTTTTTCGAGAACATAAATGAGTGAGATATTTTTATATTAGTCGAAATAAATTGAACACTTGATGATAAAAATAATACTCTATCTATTCCACAAAAATAATAACATTTAAATTTTTTACGATATTTAATTTTGCATATTTAACTAAGAAATATACGTAGAAATAATAAATTTTTCTCATTAAATTTGTTATAAATGTCATATTAAAGGTTATATAAGAAGATTAAAATGATAAATTTTAAAAAATATGACATTATAATTAAAAGATTATGAAAATATTATTTTTTTTAAATAAATTTTATTTTCAAATGTTATTATTTTTCCGGAACGAGCGGAGAAAGTTATCATCATTATACATATATCTAACCACTCCATATATAAAATTGTAGTTTATACGTAGAACGAGATAAAAATCACCTAGACAAATATTCATAACTCTTCCCATTTGAATAAGTTGAAAACCCTGTATTGCTTTTACCGTCACACGCCGGTGATTGTTCATCTTTTCCTTAATCATTTTCCTTTCTTTTGGACGTATAAGCCGCGGTATATGCTTAATAGATTTCTTATTTTATGGATTAAAATACTTTTTTGTCACATTTTTCATAATATTTTTTTTTCTAAATATATCAGTATCCCTATTTATAAATTACTACACTAAAATAATTTTATCCAAAAATAACTACTTTTCATTTTTTACATTATTCTTAAATAACCCAAAAAGATAGATATCCAAATAAAATGTGTTTGTATTAATTTTCACAGATTAATTATATAAGTAATTAATTTTATATGAATATATAGAAGTCAATAAAAATAATAAACCTCTGTTCCACAAAAATAACTAAATTTTAGCTTTTGATGAATATTAATTTTACATGAAATTTGTTAAACAAATATTAATAATAATCTTCTGTTCCACAAAAAAATATTCAAATAATAATTTTTTTTTACGAAATTTGGTATGAAAAATTAATTGATCCAAAATAAAAAGATTATAATGACAAATTTTAAAAAATATAATATTAAAATGACAAAACTATATACGTAAACAAAAACTTTAAAACAAATCTCATTTCAAATATAATATTTGTTGTGAATAGGAGTGAATACCGCAATAATTTGAAACTTCATATGTACGTAGTATTAAATAAACATAAAGACAAAACAAACTGACGGGGAGACAAAAACTTATCAATAAACAAATATTTTTTCTACTCAGAGATCGTGAATAGTAGATCTATTCTCTTGGCGATTCCCTGTTCACAATCGGAATGCGGAGACATCATAAACTACGGAAACTGGTGCGGAGAAATATCATATTTGGGCCTATTTTCCTTTTTCGCTCGGAAAGTAGAGATTTTACCGATTACACCGTCACCGGTGTGAGTGCTCTAAAAACTTTATGATATAGGAATATAAGGATAATATAAATCAGAGAATGTTATAAATATCAAATTTTTATTACAAAATACTTTTAAATTTCTTAAAAAGTTAAAACATTTATTGTTTAAGTTTAATTAGCGAATTCAACTCCAAAAATTACAAATTTAATGTTTAAGTTGGATAATATTAAAAATACCTACTTATATACAAATAAATATGTATAAATTGAAGTGATTAAATTTATAGGAGACTTAAATTTTTGATGGTTTAAATTTTGTTTCATACATTTATGTCATCATTTATATATTGAGAAAAAAATAAATATAAATAAGTGTCTGTTTTCATCGACCGTCGCTTATTTACATTTATATATAAAATTTATCTTATCTTCTCATCTTCTACGTCTAGTTCTGTAGCGATCGATTAAAACAGTCACTCAAATTATGTACCCCTCATATATATATCAGTGGTTAAGATAATTAAGTTATAATTCAGATTTTAAATTATATCCACTAATTTTATATCGATAAATTCATAATTTATCTCAAAAATTCAAATGTACGGATTGAAAGAGTAACAAAAAATAGAAGAACATACAAATTTTTAAATCATTTCATAGTGTATAATATGTTTTTTATAATTATGTAAAATTTATGTATTTTCAATGGTTAAAATATATTGATTTTATTAAGATTATAAAAATTATGTAAAAAAGTTCAAAAAAACTACATATAAATTAGTTTTGCATATTTTTCTAATTCGTACGGTTATCTTTTTCTCATATATTCTAGAAACTGAATATAATATGTTTTAGAAACTGAATATAATATTCTAGAAACTGAATATAATATTCTAGAAACGGTTATCTTTTTCTCATTTCATAGTGTATAATATGTTTTTTATCTTTTTCTCATATATTCTAGAAACTGAATATAATATTCTAGAAACTGAATATAATATTCTAGAAACGGTTATCTTTTTCTCATTTCATAGTGTATAATATGTTTTTAATAATTATGTAAAATTATAGTACGAATGAAACTAGAAACTGAATTATAGTACGAATGAGTAAAATTATTAAAATAAACTATAGCTCAATTTTGTTTTTTCATGATAATTATAACAATTCAAATTTTATTAACTGAAATAACTCGTTGATTATGATCATTTGAGCACACGCTGGGTGAAGCGGGTAGAAGCATTGAAAGAAAGAATAAACAAGCTAAAGTTCCAGCAGAGTGACAACCATATTACGACGGAGAAACCGGTATTAGAATAAGCAGGTAGATATGTTGGAAGAATATGGGGTCCACATGAATCTGAATTTGCATTTGCATTTCAAATTTTAAAATCTCCAGCACTTTGCATTTGCATTTCATTTCAATGGAAACCAGTGAGACACAGAAGTAGTGTGTCGTGGACCCTCCCTCACCCTTTGACTTTGACCCAAAATTCAAAAAACCAGAGCAAAACTTAATAATAATAATAAGAGGAGAAACAGAGATGAAGGAAGAAAAGTCACACTTTCCTCCTCCTTTCCCCTTCACTCACTCGTGCCTCGCCTTTTCTTTTTCTTCATTACTAGATTATTTTTATACTATAAATACCATTCCAGCTAATCGTTCATCCCAATTCATTCTCACACTTCTCTCCAATTATTCACAATTTGTATTTAAAGCTTCCTTCGAATCTACCTCAAATTCTCCAAAAACCCAATTTCATACAAGGTATGTTATTGGCTTTAATTATTTATGAATCTGAAGTTTTTTAATCTGTTTTGGTAACTAGGTTTCTGTTGTTTTTGTGTTTGGAATCTGATTTTTGTGTTGATTTGTTGCAGGGTTTCATGTGTAAAGTGTCAAAGACTGAACTTTGTTCATCAGAAGTAATTATGGAGGCTGGATTTCAAGAAAAGAAAGACGGGTTCTTCAGGAATTCATCAAGTTTACTTGAATTAGCCGCTGCTGACGATCTTGCCGGCTTTATTCATCAGATTGAAGAAAAGGGGTTGGATCTCGATGATGTTAGCTTCTGGTATGGCAGAAGATTTGGGTCCAAAAACATGGGGTTTGAAGAACGAACCCCACTAATGATTGCTGCCATGTACGGAAGCCTCGAGATTCTCAACTACATCATCGGAACTGGAAGAGTCGATGTCAACAGGGCTTCTTCTTCAGATTTGGCCACCGCCCTTCACTGCGCTGCCGCCGGCGGGTCTGACTCATCCATGAAAATCATCAGACACTTACTTGATGCGTCTGCAGATATCAACTCTGTCGATGGAAATGGAAACAAACCCGGAGATTTAATCCCTCTGGGTATCAAGCTTTCGATTAAATCGAAAACAAAAGAGCTGGAAATTTTGCTGAAAGGTGGTCTGGTGCAAGAAATTGGGGGCATGAACACCGAGGTTCCTCAATTGGTGGAGAAAAAAGAGTACCCAGTTGATGTATCTTTGCCGGATATTAATGTCGGATTATATGGAACAGATGACTTCAGAATGTATAGCTTTAAGGTAAAGCCGTGCTCAAGGGCTTATTCTCATGATTGGACTGAATGCCCTTTTGTTCATCCCGGCGAGAACGCCCGCCGACGTGATCCAAAGAAGTACACTTACAGTTGTGTGCCGTGCCCGGAGTTCCGTAAGGGGAGCTGTGCCAAGGGAGATAACTGTGAGTATGCACACGGGGTGTTTGAATCTTGGCTTCACCCAGCTCAGTACAGAACCAGGCTGTGTAAAGATGAGACTGGGTGTGCAAGAAAAGTGTGTTTTTTCGCACACAAAGTGGAGGAATTGCGCCCCTTATATGCTTCAACAGGTTCAGCCATGCCTTCGCCTAAAGCAGGGTCAGCTAGTTCGATGGATTTGGGGACGATGAGCCCGATGGGGCTCGGTACTTCGACGCCACCGATGTCTCCATCGGTGGCTCCTTCGTCTCCGATGGGTGGGAACTTGTGGCAAAGCAAGGTGAATCTCACACCTCCGGCTTTGCAGCTTCCGGGGAGCCGGTTGAAGACGGCTCTGAATGCTAGAGATATGGATTTGGAATTGGAATTACTTGGATTGGAGAATATTCGAACTCAGCAGCAGCAAAGGCAACAATTGATCGATGATTTGTCTAATCTATCATCTCCATCCATGTGGAGTAATAGTAATCGCTTTGGGGAAATGAATGGTACTAATCTTGATGATGTTTTTGCATCTCTAGATTCGTCGTATTTGTCTCAATTACAGGGTCTTTCGCCACGGGTTTCAACCACAGCAAACACACCCCAGATGCAATCTCCAACTGGGCATCAAATGAGGCAAAACATGAACCAGCTCAGGGCGAGCTACCCGTCAAACATGTCCTCGCCGGCTAGAAAAGCATCAGTGCCCGCATACGGATTTGATTCATCCGCTGCAGTGGCTGCAGCAGTTATGAATTCCAGGTCCTCAGCATTTGCAAAGCGTAGCCAGAGCTTTATTGATCGCGGGGCTGTGAGCCATCGCAGCCCTGCTGGCTTTACATCGTCAGCGGCGAATTCAGGAACTATGATGCCTTCCAATCTTCCAGATTGGAGCTCACCTGGTGGGAAGCTGGACTGGGGCTACAACAGTGGGGAAGATTTGAACAAGCTAAAGAAATCTGCCTCATTCGGGTTCAGAAGTGGTAATGTTTCAGCAAGAAATTCCGGAATGAGTCCATTTGTGCACGAACCGGATGTTTCTTGGGTCAATTCATTGGTGAAAGATGTTTCTTCTGCTGGGGCTGGACTATACAGTTCAGAGCAGCAGAAGAATGGAGGAGGGGGAGGTGTCCATGAGATGCTTCCGGCATGGGCAGAACAGATGTACATAGAGCAAGAACAGATGGTGGCATAAGCAAGTCACCCCATTTGGTTCAAAGATTAACACTACTACATACATCAATATTATTCTTTAATATTCTTGTTGATTCTTATTAGTACTATTTGTAGCTAGATTTTGAGAAATTGAGTCAAATCTCTGGTAGGAGGAATTCATTTCTACCCCTTATTAATTTACATATCAAGAATGTTTAGCCAGAACTATGAAATGGAATAATTGATTCATTTTTTATTTGTTTTCTTTCTTCATATTTGTCTTAATTTCTTACAATTTCAAGGACAATGTTGGAACTCTTCCTCACAGAGAAGGTTTGTAATTGATGATGTAATTTGTTTAATATATACTGATAGTCTGACCATTCTATCAACTTCTCGCAAAGTGATTGCATACGTGCTCTTGAAAATCGATTGTCATGAATTGATGACTTGTTTGGAAATTTGTATAAAGCATAATTGTTCAATTATATGTGGAATCAAATGAAGTTCATACAGCTAAACTTTTGTCTTTGACCAACTCATGCCATTACATCATGTTGAAATGATTTTTTTCAGAGTTTTTCTCCTATTCTTTATGGGATAGATGATGCGAGAAGACAGAATATCTTCTGGTAATTCATTTTTAAAATTTTGTTTCTGCTGGAGAAGTCAGGTAAAGTGGCGACTAATGTGTAATTTGTTCAACATATATTTATTAGAAATGATGTTCATCAGACTACTCTTTCAAAATTCAACTTCTTGCAGTGTAATTTCATGTGTTCTTGAAGAATTTTTCATGAATTGATGACTTGTTTGGAAATTTGTATATGGCATAATTAGTCAATGATAAAAGGAATCAGATGAAGTTCCCTGGTTCTTATGTCTTTGACCAAGTCACGCCATGTATCATATTGCTATCAACATTTTCCGAGTTTTTTCTCTTATAATTTATGACAGAGGAAAAGAGAGCGATGTCATAAAGATGTTAAAGAGAATGTTTACTTTTAGTGTAAAAATTGAAGTTTAATATAGATTTGAATTAAAATTATTTAGAGTTAGACAGAATAAAACGTTAGACCGTTCGAATGGAAGGATTAGTCAAATTAGACTGAACAATTTTACAACATATTTTTGTATAATTCAATTTAAACAATTTGTTATTTTAAAAATACTTATTTTAATATATGATTAAAATAGTTGAGTTATAATTTATTTTTCAAATCCTACTCACTAATTTTATATTTATAAATTCATAATTTATTTAAACGTTTCAACCGTACAGATTGAAAATATATTAAAAATTAGAAAGACAAAAATTTGCTAATATTTTTGTGGTGCATAACATGATTTTTATAACCATGTAAAATTTATACATTTTCAATGGCTCAAATTTATCGATTTTTACATAATTAGAAACTATATAAATGAACTTGGAAAAATTCATAACAGTCACATATTAAATTGTTTTTTCACGCCCTTTCAATTTGTACGATTATATTTTTCTCATGTAATTTGAAATTCAAAATATAATACAATTAAATAAAATTATAAAAATAAATTATAACTCGGATTCCATTTAATAATAGTCGATGCAAGATGGGGGTGATTGTGACATTTGCAAATTGCAAAGAAAACAGAAAAGCCAAGCACCCAAAGAAGATGACCAACGGAGAGTGCAATAAATGTGAGTTTTTAATCTTTCAGATATGAAGATGACTCAACAATATATTTATATTTCAAATCTTTTTCCATTGGTGAAAAATATAATAGACATTGTATGCATTCCATTCAAACAATTCGTCTATGATTTGACACAAACATGACAAATATTAGAAACGTCAAAACAAAAATATTCAAAATGAATGACTCGGTCTCCAACTTATCCGGTCACACTGCTTCTAGTTGAACGAGTAAGATTAGCAGCAAGATATGTAGTGGTGGTGCTCTGGTTTTTTAAGACTCCTTCAAATCATTGGTTTAGTAAGTGGAACTCTTCGCAAGATGTACACGTGTACAACCCTTTATGAACTCGTGTAAATTTGTATTATCCTGGTTCAGTATGCCATTAATTTTTTTAATGATACTCGTAAAAGATTTTCAATTTTTTGCAGTTTTTTTTCTTTTTGCCCTCCGAAGTCAATGGTTTTTATTAATATTGAAAAGTTTGATCCAAACTTACAAAGCAATACACTTGAAGAAACCACTCCAAAACAAATAGTAACTTCTACTAAAATAAAGACCGCCAACGATTGACTCAACTAAAAAGATGAGTAAAATTCAATAAGCGTTCAACTATAAGTATCACATCAAATCAATATTTTGTAATATATCTAACTTTTTGAACTGAAAAACTCTCCCTTCATACCTCTTAACAATAGAGCGAGATTTAAACTCTCCTTCCCCATTGTAATATTGATATAGATATTAGAATTTCTTAACAACACCAAAAATAAAAAAATAATAAAAAAAAACTTACAACAACTTTAGTAAATAAATATATAAGCCCAAGGGCGCAAGCCTAAAAAACTCCAAACTTTGCCTTGGCAAAGAATTGTCAAGAGTTTCTTCTCTACAGTAGTCTACACCTTTTACGAAATCAGCTGGAGCTCAATTACGGTTCTTAATATATAATCTAGATTTAGTATAATTATATTAAACGATATGTATCTATAATTTTAAAACCTCGGGTAGAAAACATATATGTCAATAAGCAAACAATTACAATATATTAACTTCAATTGTGACCACTGAGGCATTGCCCGGATGGTAAGTTCAAACTCCCTCCCTTTAAATGTAATCTTTTATGGTATCAAAAAAAAAAAAAAGAAATAAAAAAAAAACTTCAATTATGAAAATGCAAGCTCTAGCGTACACAATAAGAGGGAAAAAGTTCTGCGTTAAATAGGGGTTGACATTTATTGATCTTCAAACGATTAGTTTCTTTTATAGTACTAATAATGTTTCTATTATGATTTTGTATGTTGTACAATATTATGTCTTTATTGAGTATTATATTCAAATTAGGGTATTTGATCCTTCAAGTAATATAATCATGAATTGAAACCAAAATTTTTGTCACTTAAATGGCGTGGAAGTTCAACCAGATTGATGGCTGAAAGTGAATAACTACATCCACAGGTGAACAGATGCAAAGCAAATAGAGGAATTTAATTTTGTCATTTTTTCTGTAATAAACTTTCCTTTTCAATTAACTTTATAAAATTAGTTTTGTTTCACGAAATGTGTGTTCAAATTAGTTTGTCTATTAAGTCAATCGGACCGCATGTGATGAATCCAATCTTCGTTAATTCATATTTATTTATGAGATAGACTAATCAAATTTATGTACTTTTATAAATGGAAAGGAGTTATATCAATTATTGAAGAAAGAAAAAGATATTGTGTGCTTTTTTATTTTTCTTTCATCTTTTTCTCAATCTATCGAAAACCCTAGCCTCCATTTAGATTTTCTAGGTCTCTCATCTATATATCTATATTGATAGTTGTCCATGTTATCTTATGATTTTATGTGTTTTTCATTGTCTACTTTGTGGGATTTGATTTGATTAAATGAAAATTTTTCAATATGCGAAATTCTCTATTTCATATTGGAATTTCATATTGAAATTCTCTATTTTATTAACAAAATTACCCTGATCGATATTTTAAAAAAAAAGATATTGACGAATGGAAGTAGCATATATGTTCCAAAAACAAATTTGTTGTGATCTACAGCAGTATATTTCAATATTTCATCAATTTGAAAGTTGAAACAAATCAAATAAATATATGAATACGATTCGGACATGGATGGGACATAAAAAATGGTACATTTACACACTAAGGAAATTACAAAGTTTCTATTTATCTTTTTAACCAAAATTAACTACCGATTAACTAAATGATTAGAGGGAAATTTCCATTCAGACATACCTAATTATATATAGCACATATTTTTATTCACTAAGATTACATTAACGCCGTAAACGAGTGTTGCTCAGATTTAACAAGCATAATGTGTCAAATGAAAGATAAAATGTATAAATCGCTAATTCAACTACCGAAAGAAGGAAATTTTAAATTAGTCCTAAATAGTTTGAACTTTTCGAGTAAATTCGTTTTAGATATCAATATTGTGGAGTTTGAGGCCTAAGTTGATATGATGGTTGAAAATTTGAAGGACGTGCCTCATAGTTGAAGTTAGGATGATTCCTCCATCCTGGATTGTAAGTTTGAGAATAGGGATCATACTTCTTTTGTGGTGGTCCGGGAAATCCTCCGGCATCATTGACATGTTCATATGACTCCTCTTGTAAGGTTGGACACATATCAGTAGAATATCTAAAATGAGAACAAATACCACAAGATTGTACTAGTTGCACATTACTGGTGACAAATTTCTCCAAGAGAGCTGCAATATTATCTAGACGTTGATTTGTGTAAAAATTGTTAATCTCATTAACTACCTTTGATGAACCATCACGTCTAGTGCCAAATTATTGAGAATTGACAGTCATGTTAGCGATCAAAGTACGTGCTTATGTAGGAGTTTTATGAACCAAGGCACCCCCGCTTACAGCATCAATCATACTCCTATCCATAGTTAACAGTCCTTCATTATTGGATGAGGAGTTGATCAGAAATCTGATGATAAGGGCAGTTTGCACAAAGTTGTTTGAATCTTTCCCAATATTCATGGAGAGTCTCACCATTGGATTGTTGAATCCCACATATGGCCTTTCTGATGTTGGCAGCTCGTGAAACAGGGAAACATTTTTCAAGAACTTGCTTCTGAAGGTCTGTCCAAATGGTTATGGAACCTGGTGGCAAGTAGAAGAGCCAATCTTTAGCCCTATCGGCCAATGAAAATGGAAACGCATGCAGCTTTATCTGCTCCTCCGTCACGCCTTGAGGTTTCATTGTTGAACAAACCACATGAAATTCCTTGAGATGTTTGTGAGGATCTTCACCTACAAGGCCACGAAAATTTGAAAATAAATAAATTAGTCTAGATTTTAATTCAAAAGATACCTCTATATTGGGATATTCAATGCACGGAGGTTGTTGATTGAAATTCAGCATGACCAATTCTCTCATAGTTCTTTCTTCCGCCATGATGAACTCTTCAGATTCACTTAAAAATTCAACTAGTTTTTGTGTTGAAGTTAATCCAGGAGATGAAACGAATGGGATGTTCTGTGATCTTCGCTTAGCCTCCTTTCTTAATCGCCTAGTAGTCTTCTCGATATCTGGGTCGTATTGTAGTTCACCTGTATGAGAAGAACGAACCATAAAACAAAAAACAACAAAGGAAGTAAATCAGAAACCAATCCCGACATCGGTGCCAAAATTTGATGGGTATCGAATCCAACAAAAATAAATTCCTACTAAAAAATAACTAGCTTATAGCAAGTGATAGTAGAGTTGTACCTACATAGATTGGTTAAAATTTATTTATTTTGTCAAGAACAAATAAAATAAAAAGGGGGTTTTGAATTCAAGTAATATAAAGTATATGAACAATAAAAATAAGGATTTAACAAATATATGTGAGAAAACTAGTCAAATGATTTTTCTCAACTTTAATTCTTTGAATTGATCATCGATGTAAAAATTATTCAATTATCCTAGAATAAATTGGTTATAGTTGTCGAACATGTATCAACAACTAATCTCTCATTAATTTATCAATAACCAAGATACTATCTAATGATTACTTTTTTATATATATATTATTATAAAAGAGATCACTATACCTGACTTATATATATGCTCATGCACATTACTGAGTGCCATGACCAAAAAAATTTGAATTTTTAATTTTTTTACTTTTCAAAATAAATGGTCGATCATTTTCATCTCAAACAAAAGCCTAGGTTTCAAGAAATGGAAGAGCAGTAGGAGGCTGTGTGTAATAAACATGGGTTTGAAAGAAATTATAAAAGAAAAATAAATAAGAAATGATGGTGGATCATTTTCATCTCAAACAAAAGCATAGGTTTAGGTTTTAAGAAATGGAAGAGCAGTAGGGGGCTGAGTGGTAATAATAACAAATATGGGTTTGAAGCAGAAGGTTCAATTTGGATTGGGGCCACCATATTCGAGAAGGGAATCTTTAAAAGCTTTACTTTATGAATTATCAATCACACGGCCGCCCACGGGCTTTTAGCATCCACCAGACAACAGCTATTTCCGATCTCCATCCTCCTCCCGCGTCATCATCTTAATTTTCTTTCTTTTAACTTTATTTATAAAGAATACCTAGATATTAACAACCATTTTTTAAAAAAAATTTATTTTTCTTTTTTTCTTATTTATATACTCCCATTACCACGAGAAAAAAGCACCCCCCACCCCACTCCTCCCAATAAACCCCAAGGTTCAGAGAATAAACAGATTTTATTGATTTAAAAAGATTACAACTTTAATTAATATGATCGATAACCCATTTGCTAATATCCTATATACTTAAATTGACAAAGTTTCGAGATTATTATGAGGATTTTAATTTTTGATAAGTCGTTATTTGACCTCAAAAGTACTAATACGTTTGTTTTATTTTGAAACGAGAGAAGGTATTATTTGTTCAGAGATTATAACTATATCAATAAAGACTCATGCACCGTACAAATAAATTTGTAATCATTGATTTAATTATGATGTATTTAATATAATAAATAAAATTACGATTGCTTAGCTCAGTTATTTTAATAATTGATTGGTTATGTTATATGTGATTATTAATTTTATTATAATTAATAAATTTCATACAAATTGTATAATTAAGTGTAGGTAGTCATTTTCATTTAGTTTTGGATTAGATTTATTTTAATAAAAGAAAATGTTAACTTATAATTGCAAGCATAATATCTAAATCCATCTCGAATTAATTTATTTTTATAAAAGATAAGATCATTATACCAATTGATTGAATTGTACATATTTACTAAGCAGTCTTGCTAAATATTATATTGTATAATTGATTGAATTGTACTTATTTACTAAAAAGTCTTGCTAAATATTATTTTGTATAAAATTATAGATAGATAAATAATATTATATAATCATAGATATTCTATATATGATGGCTTACTACAATACTTTTTTGTCACTGGGTTCACTAATAAAATCAAACCGAAAATTTAATGCCTAAATTTCCCAAAAAAATTTAATGCCGAAGAAAATGTTATCGTGTACTTTTCCAGACCAATTAATAATTATACATGTTGGTTGACAAATGAGACTGCCTTTTTCCTCCGGAAGAAAACATATATAGGAGTAGTGTCATATGACATTTTTAACGGAATGAGACGTTGGTTAGGAGAGTCAATCGGAATGGAAATGGATATCCATCCATTTCATTTCTTGGTTTGATTAGTCATGGAATTAATCTTAACGGATTTTTTTATGTATAAAAAATTAGCATTATGAAGACTCTTAGAAATTAGAATCAATAAAATAAATAAAGATATGTATATCGTCACTTTTATTATTATTACTAATAACAATGCCCGTATAAAGCACAGATTTGTTAGAAAAACTTAAAAAAATATTCGTCCAAAATTTTGTCATACCTTAATAATTGTAATTGGTAATCAAAATAAAATTATACTTCATCAGTTCTAAGAAAACAGTAATATTTAAAAATGTAATCTAGTATTTTTGTAAAAGTCTATGATTTAAATTTAATTTGAATTTGATTGACTTCGTCTATAAAATAATTAAGATTAAATAGTGCATTAAAATTCCAACATAATAAACACTTTATTATACATAAATATTATTAAACTCTTGTCACTATTTGAATTATAGGATTTCACAATCTACTATTAACAAAATGAGATATTGCTATTTTTATGAAATAGAGAGAGTAATATAAAATACTAACAATCATACGTTAATTTTAATTTTGTTTTAAATGAAATGAACAATAATGCTTATAATTAGCTTGATCTCATTATTTGTTAAAACTTAATATTGATTAACACGTTAAATCGTATAAAAAACGTATACGTTAAATTTAGTAAAACAATATTGCAACTTGAATTTATCACTAAGACAAAGAAAAAGTAAAACTAATTTTACATTTTATAAATTAATGTTAGATATAGCATCTATCAAATAGTTTATATTAATGAAAAAAGAAAAAAATATATTATACACAAACTTAACTTAAAATTTGTGATTATTTGATGGATGGTATTTATTAAAAATTTGAGAAATATTACTACAACAATTGTATGATATGTTACATTTTAATCATCATTTTGTAAAATTCAGAATAACAACAATACAAACACACCATAATCTATATTAATAAAAGTAATTAACTAATATGGTTTGTGATATTTGTTGTTACACCCCTGCTTATATTATCTTTGCTTAAACTTTCATTATGTGTTTAATATATAAGAATTGATGATGTAATATAGTCCTTGCTTAGACAATGTAAAAGGACTTAGAAAAATATCCAACTTGTTAGGTGGATATACTACTTAGTTAAGCAAGGAGTTTGATCACCGTTGAAGTCTGCTGAAAAAGGTTGCTGGAGATGCAAGAAATATTCTAAGTATAGTCCTGCTTAGAATGGAAATAAGCAAGGACCTTTGTGCACTTAGAATATTACAAAGTATAGTCTTGCTTAGAATGGAAATAAGCAAGGACTTTCATAAGCAAGATCCTTTGCTTATCAAAGTGAAGATTGTCAGAGAAGCTATCTTATTCCCTGCTTAGTCAACTTCTAGGTATCTCTGCTGAAAGGCACTAGAAGACAGAAAAACGGCTAACTTCTTTGAACTAAGCAAGGACTGCTGAAAAGGTACAAGTCACATCAAGGGCAGTACACTCCAACGGATATATTTCAAATTTCCAACGGATAGATTCTTTGGAGGAGTATAAATAGAAGTCATAAATTTCATTTATGACTAACAATCAATGAATCAATTACCTCTGAGCAAAAACTCTCTGACATCTTAAAGGCTACAGCAAGACAACATAAAGCTTGAACAAGTGCTATCTATCTGCTCAACCAAGGAGCCTTCTACTTGAAGATAGCAAGCAAGATTTTCTGAAATCTTCTAAGTGTCTGTGTGACAATTGGACTAAGTGTCCTGCTAAAGAGGTCTAAGTGACTCATTGTAAATTGGACTAAGTGTCCTCTTGCTGATTGTTCTGTGTGAACAGATTATAGTGATAGCCTTCTCAAGTAAAAGAGAAGAAGAGTGGAGTAGGATTATTCCGAACCACTATAAAAATTCTCTCTTCTCCTGCTTATCTTTTATATTGCTTCCTTGCTTTGCTGTGCTTTGCTTTAGTCCTGCTGAACTTGTTCAGCAAAGACTTACTATCTTTGCTACTTTTAAGCCATTAACTTTTGTTTTGAAATCTAAGGGGTTCCTTGCTTAAAACAATTCCGCTGCTATATCCTTTGAAAATCTTAAGAAACCTTTTTATAAGCAAGAAGACTTTTAATTCAGTAAGGTTTTCTAAGTAAAGACTTAATTTTTAAAAACACTATTCAACCCCCCTTCTAGTATTTTTACCCTTTGGGACCTAACAATATTTATTTTTAATATCTGATTGAGAAGCAAATATACATGTAATATTGTGCAAGCAAATTTCGAGTGTAAAATAAATTGAAATTTAATGACAAATTTATTGATTTAAAAACTAGGTTCAAATTCTCAGTGGAATTCTTACAAATAAAAGAATTATCCACTGATTAATTTTCCTACAAATATTTGGGATTTAAGGTTATGAGAACTGAATCTCGAATTCTACTCCAAAAACTCCGCCAAATGGGTGAAGATTTCAAAAACTTAGATGAATTCGACTTGAATCTGAGGGTTGCACAAGATTTATCTCATATTCTGATTTGAAACTCCATTAGTTGGATGTAACTCATAGATGCTGGATGGACTTGACTTGAATTTGAGAGCTGCGCGAGTTTGATCCCAAATTTGTATTTGGAACTTCGTCGATTGGATAGACTTCCTAGATGCTGGATGGATTTGATGCTTTAAAACTCTGTCAAATTGATGGAATTGTTGAAGACCTGATAAACTTCTCTCGAAGATTTGGAGGGATTCTAGAGAGTTTTTAAGGTTTCTTATTCCTACACTTCAAGAGTCTTAAATCTCTTTAGTCTGAACTTCTGCAGCACTTGAAAGATCTCTGAATGTTCAATCCCTTCAATATTGAATGTTCTAAGTTGTGTGGAGGAAGATCCTATTTACAGGCCTCCTATGAAGAAGAGTATTTTTATGAGAATACTCTTTCTTGATGATTATCTCTATTTTTATTTATTTTTAATAGATATAATTAAAAGTTTCATGAACATTATCTCCATACTTAAAAAGAATTAAAATTATTTTTATTTATTTAGTAAATAAAGATAATACTTTAATTAACTCTATTTATGAAAATCATATTTTTGTTAATAATTATCTTAATTTGGTAAATATAATTATTAAATTTATAAATTACCCTTATTTATTTATTTAATAAAAATAATTATTATTTTATAACCAATTAAAATTATGAGCATTTGAGACTCGACAAATTAATTCATTTGCCATTAAAAATTTTAATGGTTGTATTTTGTCATTTGTGACACGTGTCAACTTGTGATTGGTTGTAAAATTTTGATGTTTTTTCATGAATTTTCTTATTAATTTTCAGTTAAAGATAATAATAAGATTGTAGTATTGTTTTTTAAAAATATAACATTATAATAAATTTTTTTGTTAATATTACTTTTTAAATAATTTTTATTATCAAACATTGTCTTTTTTTTTTTTCGTAACAGATGGAGTAATATAAAATTTTTAAGCCTAAATTCTACATACTACAAAAATATTTTTTTTCTTAACATAGTATAAGTTGGTTAAGTAAACGATGATTTTGACCGATTGAATGCTTATGGGGTGAATATTTGGATAAATCAAAAAATATGAAGTGCTAAATAATATTTTTTATAAGTTAGGGTACAAATTAAAATAATGATATAAAGTATAAGTTTGTTAAAAAAGAAAGTTAAAAAAATATTTGTCCAAATCTTTATGATAGTTTTATGATTGGAATTAGTAATCGAAATAAATTATAATTTTTTTTCTAATAATCATGCATTATTTTTTTAATCAAATAAACTATAATATTTTTAGTTATCTTGATCTCATGATTTATTAAGAATTAATATTGATTAACAAATTAAAGCATATAAAAAATTTATATATAAAATTTTAGTAAAACAACATTGTAAGTTGAATTTATTACTCGATAAAAGAAAAGAGTAAAACTAATTTTACATTTTGTAAATATTAGATATAGCATCTATCAAATAGTGTCTGTTATTGCGAAAAGATAAAAAATGATTTACGCCTTATATATACTTAGCTAAAATTTTGTGGTTATTTGAAAAAAAAACTTAAAAATGCTCTCTTTTTCTTCCATGGTGTTCATTCAAAATTTGAGAAAACTATTATTAATAAGTACCAATAATTGTACGATGTGTTGACTTTTCATTTTTTTACGTATTAAATGATCATTATTTTGTAAAATTTAGAACAATAACAACACAAACACAATATAATCTATACTAACGAAAGTAATTAGCTTATGTGATTTGTGATTTTTTATTGTTTGACTTACAAATACATGTACAAATACTATATTTTTTCATGAATTTTTTAATTAATGTTCAATTAAAGATAATAAGAAGATTGTAATTAAAAATTTTCAAAAATATAACATTATAATAAAAGATTATACAAACATTATTCGTTTCTATTAAAATAAATTTTATTATCAATATTGCTTTTTTTCCTGTAATTGATAGAGTAATATAGATTTGTTAAGCCTAATTTCTAAATATTACAAAAAAAAAAAACTTATAACATAGTTAGTATAAATTGACTAAGTTAATGATCATTTTGATCGGCTGAATTCTTTCGGGGTAAATAGTTGGACAAAACTAAAAATATGAAGTGTTAATTGACATCTTTTATAAATTATAGTGTAAATTAAATCAACTAAACAAAGATTGGGGTATAAATTATAATTTAGTGTATAATAAATACATATGCAATTGATTCCAAATTTTCCTGATTCCAAATTTTCCTTGGTTGGCCTATTATATATATATATATATATATATATATATATATATATATATATATATTATCATCATCATTATTTCTATTATTATTATTATTATTATTATTATTATTATATCATATTACATTATAATAGTGCATAGCAATTAATATTTATACATAAATTATTATGTTAATCCAAAAAGAATATTTTAGTAAATTTTCATGATATCATTTTATTTTAAAATATTTTTTAAATAACATATCAAATATTTTAATGAAAAGATTCATTCTCATTCTTAATTTGATTTTCATTCCATCGTGAATGGCTCTATCAAATCCAACTTCCGTTAAGATTTTCGGACTCCATCAAATTGCTTTGACTTGATTTACAGAAATTATCATCTCTTGCAAAGAAATCAAAAATACACACATATATGAGATTAAAGTAATTGAGATATAATTCATATTTAAAATCTTATTTATTAATTTTATATCTATAAATTCATAATTTGTCTAAAAAGTCCAACGTATGTTATCTACAAATTCATAATAATAATAATAATTATTATTATTATCATTATCATTATTTCTATTATTATTGTATCATATTACATTATAAGAATGCATAGCAATTTATATTTACACATAAATTATTGTGTTAATCCAAAAAGGATATTTTAATAAATTTTCATAATATCATTCCATTGCAAAATATTTTTTGAATATCATATCAAAGATATTAATGAAAAAATTCATTCTCATTCATATTTTGATTTTCATTCCATCGTGAATGGTTCTATCAAATCCAACGTCCCATAAGATTTTCGGACTCCATCAAATTGCTTTGACTTGATTTACAGAAATTATCATCTCTTGCAAAGAAATAAAAAATACACATACATATATATGAAATTAAGATAATTGAGATATAACTTGCATTTAAAATTCTACCCATTAATTTAATATCTATAAATTCATAATTTATTAAACAATCCAACGTACATTATCTAAAATAATAATAATAATAATAATAATTATTATTATTATTATCATTATCATTATTTCTATTATTGTTATATTATTTTACATTATAATAATGCATATAGTTTGGTTTTTTTCATATATTTTGAAAATCGAAGCATAGCATGAGAGTGTAGAATTATAAAAATGAGCTATAGTTCAATTCATTTTTATCATATATATATATATATATATATATATATATATAATTCTAATAATATATGAAAACTTCAATATATGTTCGACCTCATTTAGATGAACAAATATACAACGTGGAAGTTAAAAGAAATCAAGACTCTAAGAATGTAATATCGAACCTAAACTAAGGTATAATAAAGAGGAAAACTTAGATTCTAGGTTAATATATAAAGTTTAACGAAATATAATAACTCAATGAAATTGAAAAGAATCTTGAAAAAATAATTAAAATGAAAAGAAAAAATACAAAAAGATTATAGTGACATTACAAAAAGTTTAAAAGAAAAGGCAAAAGAAGAGAATGAAAAAGAAAAAAATGATTGTTTTAGACTACTACGTGAAAGTACTTTCACAATCCTTAAAACACTTAACGAGATTATAAATTTGTAAGTCAAGTTAAATATGATAAACTAAGATAAGAAATAATTCAAAGTAACAATAATACCGAGTAATATAAAATATAAAACAAATTTAAACCGAAAATTTTGAGGACTAAAGTTAATGCGGAGAAAAAAGAATACTCGGCATTAACGTATGATTGTGTGCCGTGTGCCCGTGTGTGTACGTGGGAGGAGAGAGTGCGAGAGAGAGTGAAATGGTTGTGCAACTTGTCACTTTGAGGTGAAAAAAAAATGAAGGGGTTTTATGGTGTTCTACTAAATTGTATTTACAAATTTTTTGGAAAGAGTGAAAGAATTGGAAAAAAGGCGAATCCAAGAATAACAAATAGAATACATGCGGATCGGCAAAAACCATGTAAATTAATTATGACTACATCAGTCCAGAAATATCTGTTATTTTATGTAGTTTTAGATAATATTTAATACATGTTAGGTATTTTATATATTTTTATAAAAAATAAGAAATATAAAATATTCTAATCAGATTTTTATATAAATAAAAAATTAATTTTTTTAAAAACACATAACATATATTAAATATCACCTAAAAATACGCGAAACGACAAACATTTCTGGACAGAGGTAATGTAAACAATCAAAATCTATAATAAGCATATAAAATTTAGATATTATTTTTTCACTAAATGAAAAATTAAGTGAGCTATAAATGGATAACAAACAGACCCTCCTCATAAGCTTCGGATTTGGGCCAATTTAAGTAAAAGTCTTGAGATATATGGATTACAACGAACAGACGCTCCTCATAATATGGTCCATTGGGAATCCCCATCTTGCCTCCTAAACAGAAAACTATAAAATGGGGCAATATTGACCGGTTACCAAAACCAATAATAATTATCGAGTCAACCTCCATTAAGTATATATATTTTATTAATAAAATAAATAATTGCAAATTCAAAACTATCTTCGTTCATTAATTCTAATAAATTCGGCTGACCAATTTGAATTACGAGAGATAAACTCCTACTTATATACGCACAACCATCATTGTCGTTGCCTTCTTTTTTCTTTTTTTTTTTCATCTTCAGCCTTATACCTATTGTTTTCAGGTCTGAAAATAAAATATCTACTGTTTTGTAAGTTTGATGATTGAAATACATACTGTCTGTGTGTCTGAAAATTATTCAGCCTTATACCTACTGTCTGTGTGTCTGAAAATTATTCAGCATTATACCTACTGTCTGTAGGTCTTATGTACTATTTGATAAAATACATACCGTTTGTAAGTCTGAAAATTATTAAAATAACTACTGCTTGAAATGAAACACATACTTAATATTTGTCTTTTATATTAAACAAGAAATATTTGTGGTGCGATGATAACCTTTTAACAAATAGTATTATTTGTATTTTACGATAGTATGTATTTTGAATATAGTGAGATGAGATGATGATTTAAAAAAAAAAATGGTACTCCCCTTATCCCATAATAAACGTCCTAATTTGATTTTGGAGGTTAAATTGACCAATTTTAAAATCGTAATTATTAATATTTATAAAGATATAGATAATAATATTTATATCAAATGAAAGGTTAAACAATTAGTTATAAGACCTAATTTTTATAATTATGAAAATATAAATATATAAGTCAAATTTCAAAGTCAAAGTTTGGTCAATTTGACTATTAAAATCAAATTAGGACATACAATTTAGGACAAAGGGAGTACGTAACAAAATACATATTATCTGTAGTTTATAAATAAACCGTAAGTATTTAGCATGGGCGTGGTATGGTGGTGGGATAAAATAGGGTGGTTGGAGTAAAATAATAAAATAATATGTAAAAAAATAATCATTTAAGAGTATGTACATAAACAGTAGGTATATATAGACAGTAAATATACTGACGATGGGCATATTGAGACAATAGGTATATCTAGATAGTTGGTATATCGAGACACTAGATATGTCGAGACAGTAAGTAAATGAGTATGTGATGAAACTGATATTAATATAATATATTTTAAAAAAGTGGTACTTATTTGTCCAATCAATTTGAGTGAATTTTCTTATCTACACAATTTTAAATTAGTAACTTAATGTCATAATTGTGATATAATCTTCATTTGGTGAATCTTAGTGTGAAATATTTCTACATCATTTAAAATATTAAATAACATTCATCTATGTTAAAAGTCAAATATTATAAATAATGTGTATGACGAATGAAATATTGTATCGTTTAATGATGAATTTCATCGAAATTTTAGTTGAATTAACAAAAATAAATATTTTATCTTAATTTTAAATTATAGAATTTCATAAATTTCATCCGAAGGAAAGATGTCAACAATTTGGAACCGAATGAACCAGCTTCTTTCTCATCTGCGTTGTGTAGTGGTGTGTTTATGGGAACGGGTAATATTTCGGTGGTGTTCCAACATGAGTGAAAGGAAAGCTATATTAGGTCAATAGTCAATAGCTTTCTCTATGGAAAAACGAGAGGAACTGAGCTCTCAAGAAGTTGACAACATAAACAGGAGGGCAAAAAAGATTCGAAATGAAAGTGATAAAAAAGCGTAGATCAAGATGTGTAATGGAGGCTGATCAAAACCTAGAACTTCTAGAGGAAGGTATTGTAGGAAAGGATCAGAGGCGAATTGATACAGAGATGGGGAATGGAGCAGAGCTGGTGGGGTGGGGGGATGAGTGATGTTCTAATCATCACCACTAAAGCATCCTTCAAGGAGAAGCTCTTGGGTAAGAAGGTGGTGGTAGAGGAACCGAACCAAGTACAACACATTTGATCACAACAACCAAGTCATGTGGTCCTGGCCATATTCCAAAAGTATCACGAGATCCAAGCTTCAAGGAAAGACCGAAGAAGAAGTGGACTACTACACTTATTATGAAACTTCTGGGCAGATTTATATATAGGCTTTAATGCCCTATCCAACAAACTCCATCAACTCTGGAAACCAAATGGGGAAATGGAATTGATAGACCTAGGAAATGATTTTTTTTTTCCTGGTTAGGCTGGATGACTTGAGGGATGTGGAGAATGCCCTTATGGGAGGCCCTTGGATCATCCAAGCCCACCACCTCACTGTTCAGATATGTAGGTCTGGGTTCAAACCATCAACAACAAAGATTAGCACGACAACAGCTTGGGTGAGAATCCCCGAACTCTGTCTATCACTCTATAATGAGCAAGTGCTCGATAGAAACACCTTTTGGTCAGCAAGAGGCAGATTCGCTAGCTTCTGTGTGGAACTTGATCTGGAAAAATATACAACATTGAATACGAATGCTTTTAGACCATCTGTTATGCATGTGGTCGTGTAGGTCATAAAAAAGAAGAATGTCCAAATGTTCAAGGGATTAACCAAGAGCCACCAAGCCAAAGAGAGAGAAACAAGTCAGTGGGGGAACCGAACTTCATAGACTTTGAGGAAAATGGCAGCAAGCAATGGGAACGGAAGCCGCCGAACGAACCTATTCCTCAACAGTGCCCCATTGGAGACGAGGGAAAACGTTCTGTATGGGATAGAAGATCTGATAAAAAAATTCCATCTTTTCCCGGATTCCAACATGGCATACGTGATCGAAGTAGATCACCTAATGCTCGCCATAGGAATCACAGTGGGGAAAGCAGTGAGGCAAGAATTACCCGAGATCGGTCCCCTCTACTTAGCAGAGATGATGATATACGATCCATCGACGGGGGAAGACGTTGGAGAACATGATGGCGAATTTGTCCCTTAGACCCTCTAACTCAATCAACATGAAGATGATCACTTGGAATTGTAGGGGAGCCGGAAATAGTGGATTTAGAAAGAACCTGGTGAAGCTTAGAAATCAACACAATCTAGACATCATCATTCTACTGGAAACCAAAGTTAACGAAGTGAGAGCAGCCAGCATTTGTCAACAAGTGGGCTTTGCAAATAATTACCGAGTTCCGGCAGTAGATGGGGCAGGAGGTATCTGGATACTTTGGAACCCCATGCAAGTAACAGTCGAAATCTTAGCTGAACCTGTTCAGGGGCTGCACTTCTTTGTGGGGGACGGCTCCAGGCCAACATGGATTTGTTCAGCAATATACACTAGTACTAACCCCCTTATGAGACAGAAACTTTGGGAAGGTTTGGCTAACATTTTACCTCATACTAAATTTGCTTGGTTTTTGCAGGAGATTTTAATGATATCATAGAGGAGAAAGAGAAGAAAGGAGGTCGGAAAATAAACAAAAACCGTGCTAATAAGTTTTGGGAGGCTATGGATGTTTGCAATCTGATGGACATGGGGTTTCAAGGTCCTAAAGTCACTTGGTGCAACCTAAGGAAAGGCACTGCTAGAATCCACGAAAGACTTGACCGAGCTCATGCTAACCCGGAATGGAGATTTATCTACCCAGAAGCTGTGATCCTTCATCTCACTCGAACCCACTCTGATTACAGACCGATACTCTCAAACAGTGCAGGTACCACTCTTCCTAAATTCGTCAATAAACCTTTCCGTTTTGAGTTGGCTTGGACAACTCACAATAATTTTGAAACCACGCTTGGAAATCCTCTCAAACTGAAAAAATTGCTAGTCTCACTAAGTGCCTTAAAGAATGGAATATAAATACCTTTTAGCTAGAATTGGGGGAATCCAAGTTGCCTTAGAGAAAAATCAGTCGAAGTTTTTGTGTAACCTTGAGAAGGAACTTATCAAGGACTACAACCAGATTTTAAGACGAGGAAATCCTTTGGTTTCAAAAAATTGAGTTAATTGGCTCTCTCAGGGAGACAAGGACACTCGATTTTTTCACCTTACAACCATCACCAGAAGAAGAAAGAATAAAATGAGTGCCCTGAAGATTAGGGATAATGATTGGTGCCACAATGATGAGGAAATTAAAAACCATGTCTGCAATTTCTTCAAAGAACTTTTCACTGAAAACCATTGTTTTGTCGGACCTGTTGTGACTCTGAGGGGCCTGCTTAAATGTCATCGATGGCCAGGATTTGTGTAGAGACATTACCCCGGCTGAAACATGGGAGTCTTTGAAAGGCATGAAACCTTCTAAAGCCCCAGGGCATGATGGTTTTCAGCCCTGTTTCTACCAAAACTTCTGGGGAATTGTGGGGGAAGATGGCCATAACTGTGTTACTATGGTGTTTGAAGGAGAAAAGCTTCCGGAGGGTCTCAACCACACAAATCTTTGCCTCATACCTGAAGTGGAGAAACCTCAGCTTGTGACCCAATTTCAGCCCATTGTTCTGTGTAATGTCCTGTATAAAATCATCACAAGTCACTGTGAACAAAATAAAACCCCTTCTTCGTGACCTTATCAGACCACCCCCCCTCTCCTCGAGCAGCTTTGTTCCAGGGAGGCACACCACTGATGACATTTTCATCACCCACGAGGTTGTTCACAGCATTAGGAAAAGTAAAGCCAAACGGGGAGGTATGGCTTTGAAACTTGATCTCGAAAAGGCTTACGATAAAGTGAACTGGAATTTTTTGGAATTTATCCTTAAACATTTTGGTTTTCCTGGAAAGTTGTTCCGTGTGATCATGAGTTGCGTTACTTCTTCCACTATGCCTGTAAGTTAAGTTTCCCCTTCAAACCCACCAGAGGAATAAGGCAAGGAGATCCCCTATCTCCTTATTTGTTTGTGATTTATATCGAGTGTCTCTCCCAGCTTATTGTGAAGGTTGTTAAGGATGGAAAATGGGAACCCATTAAGCTGGGTAGACATGGACCCTCCTCCTCCCACCTCTTTTTTGCCGATGACCTCATTGTTTTCTCTAAAGCCAGCCCCACTCAAATGCCCAGAATTATGGAAATTTTGAGAGAATTTCAGAGCTGGTCAGGCCAAACCATAGGCCTCAGTAAGTCCAGTTTTTTTGTCCATACAAAAACGAATCCTGATATGGTCAGAAAGTTGGTGGAAGTCAGTGGTATTAAGTCCACGAGAGACTTGGAGAATTACCTTGGAGTCCCTCTAATTCCTGGTAGAGTTACTAGGCTGACTTATCACTTCATCCTTGAGAAAGTCCAAAAAAGACTGCCTAGTTGGAAAGCTAAAAACCTGAGCATGGCAGGTAGAGCGACTCTCATCCAAGCGGTTACCACCTCTATACCAAGCTACTCTATGCAAACTGCATGCCTACCCTCAAGTGTGCGTGACAGTTTGGATAAATTAAATAGAAGGTTCTTGTCAAATAGGATGATGTGACTAGAAAGAAAAGGGAAGGTGGTCTGGGATTAAGGAAAACCAGAGAACGTAACATTTCTCTCCTAGCCAAGAACGGCTTTCGTGCTATTTGTGAGAGTGAAACTATATGGGCTAAAACCTGGAAAGCCCTATATTTTCGCAATGAGGAGGTGTACAACTTCAAAAGGAACAAGGTTGCTTCTCCCACATGGAAATGCGTCCAAAGAAGTTTGCTTCAAATGGCGTGTGAGAAATGGAGAGTCTATTTCCTTGTGGTATGATTGGTGGACCGGGGACAGGCCTCTAGCAGAGGATATGGGAGATAGAATCCTTGACCATGACAAGTTCCTTACTGTGCAAGAAGTTATTGGTGAGGATGGGCAATGGGACCTTGCTAAGGTTGAAAGTCCCATTAGTTTATATGGGGAATCTTCATCCCGAGGTGAGGTGGAAAAAAGAGAATGACAAATTGATATGGGGGTGTGACAAGAATGGTGAATGTAGTGTCAAAAGTGTCTATAAATTACCAAAGTTAGCACTGATAACACTAACTGGAAAAAGCTTTGGCAGCTTGGTATTCCCCAGAAAGTGAAATTCTTGTTATGGCTTACCCTCAAAAATAAAATTCTAACGAACGATGTCTTGTGCCTTTTTGTTCCAAAGGCACTTTAAAATGACAAATAGTTGTGACAGGTGCCTCATTGAGAGGGAGACTCCGTTACACGTTCTCAGAGATTGTATCAAAATTAGAATGATTTGGAACCAAGTCCTGCCCTCGAACCTATATACTGCCTTCTTTTCCCTCCCCCTAGAAAAATGGTGTCCAAATTTTGATAGCAATGTACCTGGGAACCTATTGTTTACTGCGGTCATTTGAACCTGCTGGAAAGCTAGAAACCAAGCAGTTTTTTAAAACCATGAACTACACCCAACGACTATTTTCCACCAGATCAAAATCTTTGCCCAAGACATTCTTTTAGCCTACCCCTCGAAGGCTGCTAAGACGAAACCTGCAACCACTAGCAGTAGAAAGTGGATAGGCCCAAGTCGGGGTTGGCTGCTAGCGTAAACCATGATCTTAGCTCTATAGCCATTGGTGGTGTCATTTGAGATGAGAAAGGAAACTGGGTGAAGGGCTTCTATGGCAAAGTGGGTAAGTGCACTGTCAAAGAAGCTGAAGCAAAAGCCATCCTTGAAGGACTGAAAATGGGATGGAAAATGCGAATTCACAAGCTACATGTGGAGTCCGATCCCCTCAATGCTGTAAAATGTATACAAAAAGTCACCCGATGGGATCTCTAGTTGAAGAATGCAGAATGCTACTAAGAAAACCTTGGAATACCAGCATGAACCATGTTCCACGAGAAAGTTACTCACGTGCTCACTCTATAGCCAAGCTAGGGCATAGTTTAAAAGATTTTTGTATTATGTACTTTGATGAACCTCCACAAACTCTCATGTACCTCCTTTTAAATGATATTTAAGTCTGCCCAAGGAAGTCTTTAAACCAAAAAAATAAAAAACAAAAAAAACACAAAAAATGGAAATATGGAAAGCAAAGTTAGGCAATGGAAAGCAAAGTTATCGTGCCTAATGATATGTCCTCCTCATGATAAAGAAGATGTGGGACTCTTGAGCACCACATGCATTTCTCTGGGCTCTATTTTTAGCGTAAAAGAATGGGGGAGATTTTTCGATACTATATTACTAAAATAATTTTCGTATAATATAATTATTTTTATTAAGTTTACATTACTATGCTTATGTTACTATGTACAATATTATTATTTATTTAATAAAATTACAACGTGGATAATAACATAAAAGTATATGGTAATATAAACTGTACACGAAAAGTTGAAACTATCCCAAATTAAATGGGAATTATTTATGAAAAAATATACCGACCGATAATTTTTTAATGAATTAGAGAAGCAATCATGTACAAATCAAGAATTAGATAGTAATGTAAGACTCAACAAGTTGTCTATTAGGTTGAGAGTTCAAGATTTATTAGTTAGTCTTTTTTAATAAATAATTTATAAGTATCATTATAAACACTCGAAGAGATCAACAATATGTTATGATCGACTGATCCTAATCCGAGGAGTCTCTTTTCACCTAAATTTTATGAAACCAAAAAAAGAAAAAAAAAATTAGATAGTAATACAATAATGTGTGTTACTCCGTATCATTTAAAATTAATATCGAATTTGATTCTTAATTTTTTTAGTAATAAAAAATTATATACAATCCGTTTCACTTTGCTTTGTATCTTTTATTAGAGAAAGTGGGACTATAACTGAATTGACAAAATCTCCGTTCTTACTTTCCCATGCCCCCGAAAAGAATGGGAATTTATTTTGTGAATTTCTGATGCATATTTTGCTTTACCCATATAAAGTTACAGCCTTAAATTTTAAATTGTTTTTTCTTTCTAAATTTTAAATACCAAGTATTTTAGTTTGTCTTTAAACAGCATATTAACCTTTGCATGAATTTAAATCCATCGCAACAATTTTTAATTTTTAAAAACATTTCATATATACAATTAATAACTTTTTGTAGAAGGGACATTTTTGGGACGGATGAGATATTATTGAATACAGTAATTTATATTGGTTGAAGTCAGAATCATCTGTTTAGCATAACCCAAGATCTCATTTTGAGGAATCTTTATACGGGGTAATATAAATTTCTATCAGTAAATTACGTTCGTCTGTTTTGACTTTAATCTTAAATATTTTAAATTATACTGTAATTAGATTTTTGAAAATATAATAACAGAATCGCTATTTATGCTATTGGTATCTAATTGGGAATTTAGGTGGTGCAAAAATTTCAATTAGTGCTATTTATACTCTAATTGGTAAAATTTCAATCAAGTAGGGCAAAAATTGGACTCTCCCCATTTTTTATTCAACTACTTCGTAAAGATTCTTATTTATAAAAAAGAAAAAAAAAGATTCTGGGTTGGTTTTGAGTAGATTGTTGGGTTGTGGGGGGTACTAGATAAGAACACATTACTTAAAAATAGCAGATGATATATGCTTAACAAGGAAATGTAATTTGAGCTGAGCATTAGTTTCAATGGAAAAAGTTCATCTTTTCGTCTCATTGATGAGGTTTCAAATCCCCTTTCCTATCCTAATAGATAGGATTTCTTAATGGTATCAAAAAAAAAAAAAAATCAAACAAAAACAAGGAAATGTAATTTAAAACAATTAATAAGAGTAATGCACCTATGTTTTAATAAAGCCAAGTCATGTTTAAATGCTTATGCTTATTAAGTGAGGCTAATCAAGTTGTCAATCTTTTCACACCACCATAGTATAAATGGAACCTCATATGTTTCTTGTGTTACCATATTCTACTATAAATCATAAACCCCAAAACCCACAAACTATGGTTGACAAATTTTTGTATTTTGACAGCGCAACGACGAGGCAGATTTCATGCACGCTCGCGTGCACGCGCACATAAAATATTGATTCTAGAGAGAGAGAGACAAAGATAAGAGAGAGAGAGCCATTGCTTCATTTCAAAGATACAACAGTCGTAACAGAACTTAAGTTTGCTCCAGTCATCTCTATAGGAGGATAGTCAAATAATTTGTTGGCATAAATTTTTTATTAATTATATATAGTATTGTCAATTGTAAAAAATAGAATTGGTCATAAAGAATAAGCAGCTTGCAGTCTTTGGCTGCTCTTGTTACAAGAAAGGAAAAAATCTACCCTGTTTCTTTCACTTTTGAATACCACTGATCTTAGGATCTGCTTGGTAGTATACAACATCCCCTGTATCACTAACAAAATGATCATTTTTGAAACTTTCCCAAATAATTCCCAACAAGTGAAATGGAAAAGGCCCTGATTTCTTTGGTTCCCTGTAGTACTTCCCGAACACGGGCTTAGCAGCTTCCGTCTATACAATCAAAATTGCAAACAATCAGAACTCAGTTAAAAGTTTGAACTCGTTTAAAAGTTCTTTTGCTATCCAATTGTTGTTGATGAAGGGGATACTTACAGCTTCTATTAAGTGATAATGTGGGATCTGAGGGAAGAGATGATGTACGACGTGGGTTCCTATGTCATGATGGATGTTATTGATCCATCCATAATCGCGATCCAGAGTTGTCAGTCCTCCTCTGAGATAACTCCATTCCTGGTTTAAGCATTTTACATATATGGATGAGTTCCCTTATGATAAGTAATCAACTTTTGCCTGGTAATGTTAGGTATACAGAAGGCTCACAACTTTGTGTTTTAGTACTACGTGGTCCATTGCTTCATTTGTAGATTTTTTAATTTTTTTTCCCTTCTTTAAATATTTTATATCTCTCCTATCTGTATAAAAAAATCTTCCTTTGAGATTTCCGCAATGTACAAGATATGGTGCTTGAGATTTGAGTATAAAACAGAAGACATAATTCATCTAAAACTATGAAGGTGATCCATACCTTGCCACGGTACCATGGAAGTTTGTCGTTATGTCCATGGTGATGTAAGTATGTCACGAAATCCAGCCACATTACAAATATCTGCAGTTCATGGAGTTTATCATATTACCATAATAAACTTCAAACTAATAATAATAATAATCCAATTCAAGAATATCCAGAATCTGGACTAACCCAGTAGGGAATGCCATATAGTTTTAGCATTTGAACGGGACCAATTACAAAATTTAAGCCCACAAGAAGAGCAGCCATTGTCGTCCAACAAACTGTGGAGGTGATGACATCTTTCTTCTCGCTTGGTACAAATAAATCACTGCTAGGATCATAATGAGAGCCTTTCTTCCCAGGACTTCGACCCCACTGTAGATTAAGCAGAAATTATGAACACAGTGAAACGTGTAACTTGCAAGTTGGGATTGACTGGATGAATCAAATAATAACAAGCTCACCAGATAGAATGGGTAAGCAAGCATGGCAAATGGCAAGGTGAACCTAAATGTCCTTGTTAGGTCGTCCAAACTATTGAAAAGCTTCTCAGGCAACTGTGTAACAACACGGAAGTTATTAATGATCGACAATCACTGCTAGTTCTAATAACAAAGTTCTGCAATAATCGAGAACAGTTCATTTAACGTCGGTGCTAACAGATTTAACGACTTTACCGGATGCCATGATTCATCATTCTCAACATGTCCATGGTTCTGATGATGAGTTCTATGGCTAATTCTCCTGTTTCATCCATCACATATTTAATTGAATCCAATTTAAGTGGTACTCAAATACAAATCTTAATAATAACAAACTACAAAATTGAATGGTTAATAAATTTTAGGAACAAACCATCCATGGTAAGGCACAAGAATTGAAGAATGAAGAATATGTCCAACAATACTATTCAGCTTAGGATTATTTGAAAAGCTTCCATGCCCACTGCATAACAATGAGAAATAGTATCACAATCAAATTAAAATAAACAAGCATTGAATTAGCAACAAATTTTACAAATAAATATGCCATGAATCAAAAATATTCTTGAAAAATTCAAGGACTTTCTTACCAATCATGGCCAAGAACAAAAAGAGCCCAAAACATGGTTCCTTGAGCTACCCAGTAAAGTGGCCAAACAAGCCAACTATTCAAACTAGCTGCTGCAGCCGCCAATCCAAAAACCAACAAAACATCCCTCACTACATAGCTCATAGATCTCCAAGGATCTTTAACCCAACAATGCTTCGGAATTGCTGCCCTAACATCAGACAATTTGAATGGTGGCGGCGCCCCAGGATCAAATTCATCTTCTTCCTTTTCTAAAACCCCATTAACACCATTAAATCTCTCCTCTCTATCCTCCTCATTAATCACAGGTTGAACTGTCAATGGCACACTCACCTTAAGACTCAAGTTCCTCCCTGTAAAACCCCCAAGTGAAGAACCCTTCACGTTTCCCGATAAGTATCCAATCTTTGGGGGCTTGTTGGTGTAAATTGAACTAATCCCCGATCTGGGTCTTGCATAAATTCGAGGAAGAGGTCTTAAACCGCATTCTGAAATAACCCAACTCGCCATTGGAGACCCAGATGAAAAAAATTACAGAAATTTTAGGTCTGGGTCTCTTCTCCCGACCGAAGAGATAAAGAGGGTCGTAAATTGTAAAAGTGGTAAACCTCCAATATCGTTTAAGGATGTGAAGATAACGCGAAGGGGTTTTCTCTCCTTCACTTTCAGCCTCAAATCAAATCTCCAACAAGTTGGAATCTTTCTTTCTTGTCTTCTATCGATCTTCCTTTTGCGCTATAAATCTCTTGTATAGATATACACAATAATGATGCTCTCTCTTTTTCTTGTGCACTATAATATGTTTGGTATATAAAGAAACTACGATAGAATGTGAAATCTTTTTGTACAAGTACCCCATATATACTATAATTAGCTTTTATATACAGAAATTTTTACACTTTTTTGCCTTGAAATTTGTGATGCTTTTTATGGACGGAGAGGAGAAAAAATAGAAAAGTTTATTATTGGGTACAAATCCGAGTGAAAGAAAACCTATGGAGTTTGACCCACTTGGATGAGTGGAAGTAGGCTCCAAACCGTGTGGAATTTGGACGGTTTCGTGGTCAGATTTGGCTCACACATAATTCTCATGTTTCTGGTTTTTTTCCCTTTTTTTTCCATACAAAAATATATACAAACTAATTACTTTTAAGTCAAGTCCAACTCTAAGTCTGTTGTTTTGGTCAAAGTCTTAAAAAAGATTAGAGTTCAATAAGGTTATAAGACATGAAGTAAATTTTAGTTAAACAATTTCTCTTTGTTACGAAAGATGTTATTATATAAAATTTATACATATATTCGTCAACTATCTTATATAATTTTTTATTAAATTTAATTAAAAATTTACGGTGATATCTTCAGACAAATAATTAATGCAGTGATATAAATATATTATATGCAACAACATTGAAATCTAAACATTTTAATGTTAGATATTCAATTTTTATAAATCAACTCCGGTTCAAAGTTTTTATGCTCATGTTAGTAGTATTAGTTTATTTAGGTTTGTTTAATTCAACAAAGGTTTGGCTAATTGGACTAAAAAGTCAATTTTCTTCCTCCAATCTAAGGAAAGGTCGTGTGACATGATGCAAGGTCTTTTTGGTCTATTCGTATGAAAACATTTTCAGATCTCGTTGTTTTGATAAAACCCTTGTATTTTCACTAATATTTTATTTTTTTTCAACATTCAAATTGAAACGTAATGCCCACCGAGTCAAACTTCTTGAAAAGTCATTATATGTACCTATTGACATAAGTAAGAAATTGATGTTGAAAGCAACTGTGGTAATGAGGATCACATTATAACACACTAACGGTGTCAATTATGTGAAGTGGGGGTGATAGTTTATTTTTAACATTACTTCATGATGTTTATTATGATGTTTATGATCTTATTATCAAAATAATAAAAGGGGATTTTAAGGCCTGTATGAAAGAATGATAATCTCGATAAATAATTTTAAGGCCTGATGTTTAAAATATCAAATCAAAATTTCAATATTATTTTTGATTTGGGAAAAAATAGATACGCATAATGCAATTTTTGAGTAGATTGCATACTTTATTCAATTAATAGTTTGTGAAAATTTTCTCTCAACTTTAATACATAGTCTATAGATTGCGTATTTTGTCTTTCTTCCTCATTTTTTTTATTGCTTATTTGCTTCGACATTATTAGCTTTTCTTATTCACATTAGTAGGTGGACCATTTATGATGTTATATTTTTTGTCTCTTAGTTAATACATAATAAGAGTTTCTTCCTTTTACTTCAAATCTCATTTTTAATATGTGGAGTAATAAGTTAGCTAAAAAAGGCCAAATATATGCTGTCTTTTTCCAAAAGGAGGCGGGGATCATTTGTCAGTTATCACATTTCAGTTCAAGTTCCACATAAGCTGTGAGTTAGGTACAATTCCTCATTTCTATAGGCTTTTTCTCTTTTTATTATGCCATTTAATATCTTCTTCATTTCTATTTAAAATTTGCTGCCTGCTATTAAGAATCCAATATTAATAAAATATTGGTAGAGACAACTAGATGAGTCATTCTGAATTACATGAATAATGACATACAATTCGCTATTTGATACCATGGATGAGAATTAGTTTAGTCGATAAAATTTTATTTTAAAAAAATTAAATTTAAAGTATTTGATCAACAGTTTTTTTCAATATTATTTTGTAAGTATTACGGTAAATTCAGTATTTTAAAACTTTTAATTATTTAATCTAAAAATATCTTAAATTAATATCAACACAATGTTAATTTAATATAAAATTTTTCATAACCAGTACAGGACAAAATTCAATTCACATACTTGACGTGAAATTGATAGAAAACAATAACCCCGTTTGTTTCAACTTAAAATTATTAGATTTTAGATTTTGATAATATAAATTATATTGTCAAAATTTATAATCTCATAATTTTAAATTAAAATAAATAGGTAGAATGTATATATGGTGGAGTTTACAAATGATTAACTATTAATGAAAGAGATTGATGGGGAACTACTGTTGTTGTTTGTTACGGATTTTACAAAAAAACAAGAGGGAAAAAGAAACAGAAAAATTGAACGACAAGATCTTGAAGTTCTGTATTTCCATATTTAAATTCCAAAACAAAAAAAAAATGAAAAGAAAAATAGACAATTAAGAGCCAAAGTAGCGTATAGTCTTTTTCAATAATCGATGCACCACAGCCTTAACCATTAATGGGAAAATGGCCTAATATCTTGCCACCGTCCAAAACGTCCATGGACGTCTAAAAAAGTAAAAATTGATTGGTGCCAAAAATAATTAAAAACTGTTATTCTAAGTATCAATTTAAAATTTTAAATAAATTAGTGCCAAATTAAAGAGGAATTATTTATCATATACAACCTATATTTATAATATGTTATGTGTTTAACTGCTAGTTTTTTTTTAATTAATAATAGTATTGAATATTCTAGATTTATAAATTTTTAGGCTTTGATATGTAAAAAGTTACAGGTTATATTTGTTAGCCAGAAATATTGTATGGTCTAAATCATGTTTTAAAAAAACCCAAAGTCATAAATATATAACCATGGTCTGTCTATGGCAATTTCACTGAAAGAAAATTTAAAAATTAGCACCAACATGCTATGCCCCCAAGCTTCTTTTTACCAAGTACATTAAATAATCATGTTGCCGTAATTTAGTTGGCAATTATAATATTCAAGCATGTGTAAAATGACATTGCATCAACCAGTAGAGACGTATGTTTTTACACTATGTATTTTTTTTTACTTTTCCACGAAAAGAATTACAAGTTGAAATAAATAATATTTTTCTGTGATTTTGATAAATTAAGTCAACTGCTTTTCTTATTTTTCTTTTCTTTCCAGTTATTCTTGTGACGTCTTGTAACTTTTTAGTGGTGATAGACATTCTCAAGTTCTTTTATCAGGAAAACATGTCGAATGATGTATTTGAAATTTCTTATCTGGATAATTTTAAGTAAAGTCTGGTACTCCGTTTAGTGATGCATGAATATATATATATATATATATATATATATATATATATATATGGGATTACGGAGAGTAAACTGTGGTCCATTTTTTAATTATGGGTTCTAATAATTTTTCTTTTATCATACGAATTAACACAACCTTAAAAATTAATAAAGTTTACAAAATTTTATATATTTATATGATGTGCATCATAATTTTTTTAATAATACAAGTTAACAATTTTTCGTGAATAAAATTTTATATTATTTTATGTAGTTATTAAAAATACTCTACGTATCGTCAAAAATCACGAAAATTTGTACATCTACATGTTTTTGAATGCTATATCCATTTATACGGTTGAATTTTATAAAAACATTACAAAATATAAGAAAAAACTACTACAACTTATTTTTTTAAAATAGGCTGCAGCCTATTTTCCTATTTTCCCAAAACTACTACATAAAGTTTTGGGGTTTTTTTCCCCAAAAACTTTATTATGATATATATATCATAATAAAGTTTTTGGGAAAAAAAAAACCAACTTTATCATTTTCCTAAACTTTAAACTGCTCCCTTTGCTTCTTTATTTTATTATTTTATTACGATACAAACGATCATGTTAAATTTTTTGAAAAATGTTAAAAATACCTTTGTATTAACCATAAACTATTTAAATAATGGTTTTGAAGAACATAGAACTTGAACCGATAGATATCACCGACTTCTTAAGGATAATTTAGAAATAAGAATAATAATTCCTCTTTGAAAAATCTGAACCATATATAATTAGAGACAAAAGAAGAAAAAAACTTTGAAATAACATATGTGATAGGAAGTAGAAAATATTTGAAACAAATAGTTTGAAAATACTTCCTACATCTCAAAATATTACAAAACATATTTTTAGAATTTTTATTCTTTTTATTATATAAGTGTGAAATTGTTAATGTAAAAATAGTACTGTAAAAATATTATACGATCTTTAACGTAAAAGGTGAAATATTACCAAACTGTAATTACCCTGATGAAAATATTTTCGTTTGAAAACGTTACGGAGTTTTTGCAATAGGAATACTCTGTAGAAGATAATCAAAACTGTTGATGGAGTATGTTATATAATATATACTTCCTCAGTTTTTCTAAAATTATTTTTGACTTTTTTATATATAATTTTTTAGGTGAATTTTTATAAATGTTAAAACATTATTTAAATTTTAATAATTAACAACTAAAAATCTTTTAATGAAGATTATTATGGATAAAATATTTAATATATAATTTTTTTAAATCTAAACATACATTTATAAAAATCAAAAAACAACTAAAAAATCGGAGGGAGTATATATGTAAATATCCATCTAACAAATTAGAATGCCGAAATTCAAACAGTACTTCGTAAAGCTTAAGATTTTGTCCAAAACTTGGTTTAAATTTTCAAAGGTGTTGCGGTCAACAATATAAAAAACTAACGATTCTTGCTTTAACCGACCACTATCTAATCTATGAGCAAATTTTAAATACCTAAAGCGTGCCTATTTTTGTCCCCAATTCAAAATTAAAAAGGGGCATGCTTAATAGAAGAGCTACACGTGGGAAATGGGAATGCATGCCAAAACAATAATAATTTCTTTCATAGAAATTTAGGGTGAAAGGAAATCCACCGATCTAGTAGTTTTACGAAAATTTATAATTAAATTATAATTTAAATTTGATTAATTTCGATTGAAAAATAATTAATATGACAAAATATATTAAAATTTCAACAAAATAAACTCTTTAATATGTTAAAATATTATTAAGCTATTAACATATTTTGAATTTTAGAATTTTACGACGTAATATAAATAAAATGTTGCTCAGTTTTTAGAACGGATAGAGTAAATATCTATTGATATATGCTAGCTTTGAAATTTGTATATAATACGGGATTAACTCGTAGATATTGATTTGATTGTAATTGCTTCGTATTAGTTATGACATATTATTAATAATTGATCTATTATTATATATTAATTGACAAATTATTTTTTAGAGATAAAATCGACTCTGTTAAATTAATTATTAATTAAGTCAATTTGGTTACTCATTTTTTTGCTATTTTAGCTAAAAGTAATGTTAATCGACTAAAACTCAAATACTATTTAGTTTACTTTTGGATGAGTTTCTACTTTAATTTTTTGAACAAATATTTTTCTTTTTCATAAACTATTTTATCAACTCAAATCCAATACTAATTAATTTTCATTTTAAACAAGTTAATAGTTAAAAGATATTATTTTATACATATAATTACATATTAATATTAGAAATAAAAAATTCTAAAATATTATAATTTTCTTAATATTTCCTAAAAAACAAAAATGTCCACGCTATACACGGACGGGTATGGAAACTAGTTTAATTTAATTGTTATTGACCAGATATATTAAATTACATTGCTTTTTACTATTATTGATTTGATCTTCAATTGATAGTGAAAAAATAAAAAAAAAATTATGATCACTACCAAATGAAAACGTAGTCACTTATTTAACTTTTTCTCAAAATAGATTACAATCACTATCGAATGAAAAAAAATATGTTATATTTTTAAACTGTGTGTTGATTCAACATCGAGTAGTATATCAAATTATCGTGTTTTTCTTCTTCTTTTTTGTGTGCGCGCGCTGGTGATAAGAGGGATTCATTCATCATAAACGGTTCACAACAAAGATACAACACCAACAGAGTAATCAAATTATCGTTAAGTAGCTTGATATTATAGAATCAACAACACACAAAAAAGTCTGAATTGAGGATTAGATATTTTACCAAAATTGAATTGAAAACTCATTAAAAGGACGTAGAAGGCACTAAACTTTGAAAGTACAGAGTATAAGTTATTCGCAAGAATCTGATACCAACACTACATCATTTATTAGTTAATATTTTTGGTCAAAAGCAGACGTTTGTTAAGTAGGTTTTTCAATTTGATGTTCACATCTGCTCAGATAGATATGTATTGCGATCATTGTTTTAAAAGTCTGATTAGACCCGTTTATGTATTAGATAGTCCTCTATCGCCTAACACTGCCTAGTGTCTAAATCCAATTAGTTCTCGTCTAATTCCAACTAATCCTATATAATACCCGTCTAGACACTTGACTTTCTTTTTATTGTCTAACATCTTTTATAAGAATGATCACGATCATAAGTTTTTGGTTGATTTTTCAACAAAATTTTGCTAGTTAGGTAAAAACACATGATGCACGCAAAGATAAACAATGCAAGGAGTAAAGATTAACAAAGCTAGATGACTTTGTGGACATTTTTCTTTGTAACAAGTGCTAATAGTACTGTGGAAGTACGAATACTATCAGAAGAATTACATGATTCTTTTCACTAATTAGTAGAACTTACAAAGTAAGATAACAAATTTTAATACACATTTATTCGACATATCACGTATGGGGTTTTGGGATACTGATCTTCTATTTTAACAAAATTAATAGAAGGGTTACTTACAACATGGGCAGCCAAAGTAACAGTATGAACACTAAGCTGTCCATTCAAATTTGCCACCATTTGCGATTTTCCATTCTCTTAGCAAGCTCTTTTGCCATTGATGCGAAGTCCTCAGCTCCACTTTGTAGTTCTTCTGTACGCAAGCTGAGTCTCTGGAAAAAGTATCAAGAAAAGCAAGATTAGATCAATTTAAACAGTCAAATATTTGTGATGATAAATCTTTTCACAAAGTAGATAACAATTTGTCTGTTTTCTTTTTGTTGGAGGGAAAGCAAAATGCTACCACTTCAATAAGTCTCACTAGCCAACTCAACACAGGCAACGAGGGTTTTTTTTGGGGGGTGGTTGTGGGGGGTTACAGAGGATAAGTTTTTTAAAAATTACGGCTGCTTGCAGATCTACTGAAATGCCTATGCTCTAGGGAAATTTTCCCGCATCTGTTTCTTTAATATCTCAGTGTAGTCCACGATGAAGCTGAATTTTCCCATATCTGTTCCTCTAAATTTTCCCATATTAGAGCCTTGTAATAGCTGAATTATTCATATTTGTCCTTCTCTCTTGCATTGCCAACCCCAATGAAGCTTGAGAACCTTGCAACCTTACATTAGTAGCGAAGCAAGGTGTCCTCTGCAGCCTTGCCTAAACGGACAAGGTTGCAGAAGTTGGAGAGGGCATAAAGAAAGGGAACCAGGTCAAACAAAGCAAGCAAAAAGGGTAGACTAATCCAACAGCTACAAGGGGAGTGCAATGTTGACTATTAGCATGCAACCTTACTCTTCTCTCTTGCGTTCTCACTCATTTAATGGTTGTTTAAGCTCCCTGCCGAAAACAACTGATACTGAGAACAGTACAAAGTTGTTTAGTGAGTCTCCAGGTTTTGGTTGTGCAACGTTGACTATTAGTGTCTCAACATGTCTCCTCGAATTTGCATTAATATTGAACCAAACATCTGTACAATCCATAAGTGACACAGAGCATATGGTTCAAGTATTACATGCAAATATGTAGCTCTGATATCAACGTCAAACATAAAACCAACTGGCAGACTAGAATATCCTTCCAAAGTTATATCTTGGAGTTCCGAGTCATGGTTGCGTTAGTCAAGCATATTAGTCATCTCAACAATGCTTACTGGGAACTGATTCAAACAAATTAGCAAGGGACACGAGGAGATCAGAAGATGATATGATTTTCACCAAAGCTGAGACAGAACCCATGAAACTGGTGGTTGGAACTGCACTGGACTGAATGGTTAAACCTTGTGGGCAACAATTGGGAAATAAAGTCACTTGTGTTCCCTCCTGATTTCTTATGATCTGTTTCTGATTGACGAAACCAACTAACCATTTTGATCTATAGTTTCAAGAAATAGTCACTTGGGTCATAGTTCATAGAATTACCAAGTACAGCCATTTTATTCCTCCCATAAAGCATCACTCAGCAGCAGCTTCTCTAAATTCAATATGTATATATTCATTCAACAAGCCTCACTATCTACCCTTTACCATAGTTTGTAACCAGTACAAGCTTGTTAGTTATTTCTTGCAATAATGCATGCTTTGAGAACTACAACCTCACATACTATGAAACAGAGATCAAAAAGTGCCAGCAAACATATCTATTAATCCATGCTACGAGGATATATAAATATATATCCGAGGGGTATGGCTGAAAAAATGAGCTATAGCTCATTTCCCTTTTCCCCGCACACACAAACACACATAAAATATCAAGTATATCAATTCATGCTTCAGTGATTTGTTTTCACCTCCAGTTTTTCTCCACGCTCAAAAAGTTTATCTTTTGCTTCCGCCACAGCAGTGGATGCATCCTAGGAAGTTGTGAATTATGTCAGTCAAAAGATTTTCGATAAACTGAATAATTAATGTCTCCCCTTATAATTTATTATTACCCCAGTATTTCTATATTTAGCCTTGATTTCTGCTGCTGTTCTAACTTTTGGCTTGGAATCAGTAGAGCCTCCTTCAAATAGTCTATCCCTATCTGGTTCCTTACCTAGGAAGCAGACAAAAATGCTGAGCACACTCAAAACAATAAAAGCAATCTCCAAAAGAATGTAAGTTCGATCTACCTTTGCTTTCATGTTTGGTCTCAACAGAAGAAGATGGAAGCGGTGAAAGTTCATCAATCTCAATATCATCTGAAATAACAGAGAAAACAGTTAGCTTGCAATAGAAAGAGCAAAAGAGACATCAGCAAAAGGTGGAAGAGAAAAGTAGATAACCTATGTTATATTCGGTAAGGTCACCATCTGGAATGGTTACAGAATCAGAAAATGGGAACCTAGAAAATATGCCCTCCAGATGCGCAATAACACTTTCTCGAGTTTCATGTACATTCACACTCTGATCTGTTTTTCCAACATTAAAACCTTTGATGATACCACCGAAAATTCCTGCAGAGGAAATCTGTGCCAGCAGAAGACAGATTATTAATCTTCAAAATATAAGCACAAATCAGATGGCCAGATATATATAACAAAACCTGTTTCTTCTTCTCGTCTAAAGATGATCTAACAGCAGAATCTGCAGCAACTGCAAGGACTTTATCATGAAGACAAGGCAAAGTTTCTGGAATCCTAAGACAAATTGTAGTTCAATTTATGGATCATGGAAAAGTTGAGTGCGTGCGCGTGCGTGTGTGTGCCAGTGTGTGTGTGTGTGTGTGTGTGTGTGTGAGAGAGAGAGAGAGAGAGAGAGAGAGAGAGACCTGAAATCATTTTCAAAGGCCAAGAGAGATATAAAAGCAAATTCACTCCCATTCACCTAAAAGAATAAAATGACAAAACCAATTAAGTTACAAAATCATAAAAAATATATACAGCTCAAAGATAAAAATTCCTTTAATGATGAATGGATATCAATAAAGAGAGAGATAACATAATACAAGAAACCAATTATTTACGAAGTAGCCAGTAGGTATCCGTTATCTATAAATTGAGAATTATAGTCCCAGGCCAACTTGAATAGTCAAACAAGTCATCATCCACTTAGCAAGCTAGCCACTTACAGGGGTGAAATGGCGGATCCCTAAGAGTAAAGGATAAGCACACCTGTCACCAAACTCAAAAAAAACAGAACAGAGAAAGTACCCTACAAATGTATGCTGTTTTGGTCATTATGCTTCTGAGACAAGAAACAAACAAAAGATATTCCTAAGTGACATGGATCCTAATCGAACTCATCAGATGCTGCTGTATCTGTAGGTAGATAAATGACATGGATTCTACATGGACTCATCCAGATTGGTGGTGCATCTGTTGTTGCAAGTTTGCATCAATAATGGCAAAGACATCTCTAAAATCTTTCCTACTTTCATCATAAATGATTAGAAAATAGAAAACAGATTCTAGTAAGAATCCTGTAAGCAAACAACAATAATTATTTCCACCAAGACATTTATACAATATATCAGCCTTAACCAGTTCTAAAAGAGCAGATATAGATATGAAATATACAGAGGATACTATAAAGATTAGTAATTTACTAACCAGTGTAATCTGCCCTGTACTAGAAGAACTCATTGACTTGCCCATATCAGTTTTGAAATTCCAGCGAAGGATTGACATTAAAGAGGTTTCACCAACCACTTCAAGATCTGGGAAAGATCTGCCCGGAAAGCAAAATGCAGACCATGGTTATTTATGGCTCTAAGAATAACAATCGAACTATATATTACAGCCACATAACAATTTGATAGCCTTTAACAAGTAACTGCAGATATTTTATAATCATTGTAATATTTTTGCCATCAGCATGCACGAAAATCAATATCTAATTAGTTGGCAAAAAATTTAATATTTAAATATCAAATGACAAAGCAGACAGATAAGTAATCCAACCTGATTTCAATAATTCCGGTCTGATAAACTAATATTAGCCCAAAATCTTTGCCATCTTTCTTGAATATTGAAATCCAGCAACAGGGTTCCATAAGATTCACATCACGGATGGAGCTATATTCCCCCTAAAAGTACAGAAAAGTACCTAAGTTGTGAACATAATTTGACAACTTCTGAAAATGTACGAGACAAGACTGCACCTGCAGTATAGACTTGATTGAGTATAGCTGCAACACATCCTCACAACAAAGTAAAATGACGGAGTTCATAAATCTCTGCTCTAACTTTTTGGTTTGGCTAGAGGTATCAGCTCTAACCGCTTTTATATCACCTTCATACTGGTTGATATCTGCAAGTTCAACTTTGGCTTCAGAATCCTGAGATGAGATCAGTGAATGCTTTTCAGACACTTCAGAGATAGAAATCTTGCCCTCTGCATACAAACAAGTCTTAAGAAGATATAGAATTACTCAGGTGAACAAGAGGGAGTAATATAACCGTGAGAAAATAATGCTTGCCTAGGATATAAATGGCCAGTGCAGTTGCCTTTTTCTTGGGGTGCATCAGCTGCGAGCTAATTACATGTCCCTTGGTGCAGTCCATCACAATGATGTGAGCATCTTTAGTCAAAAGGAAAGCTACTTCATCCATAGATTCCACTGATATTTTGTTTCCAGAAGGCTCGGTAGCATTGGTAAAAGTATCTGAAGATGTTTTTACAACCAAAGATATTACTGGGGAACTAGTGTTTGATGCAGAGTCTGTGAGAAACAAAATTGATGAGGAACTAACATCAAACAATGCAACCTGAAATGGGAAACTCAAGAGAGTGAGATTCCTAAAACTGATTGGTCCAAAACTCCACATTGTAACCAGTAACCAAATATGAGATGAACAATGGATTAGATAATGTACAATGGTATGTTGATGTTGATGATGCTTACCTGACCACATTCAAATCCTACAGCAAGTCTGGCTCCAGAAGTTACAAACTGTAGGGAGCGAACAGGAGAATTGACGACGGAAAACAGAGCAGTGCATTGAGTATGGTGTCCAAAATGCAAATTGTGAACTGCAGAAAAAAGGTAGGTATTTCAAATTATATTGCAGAATGAGAAGAGGTTCAGCAATCAGCACAGACAAGCATTGACAACATAATAGTGAAAGACGACTATAAGGTTTTCATTTGCCGGGAATCGACAACAATAAACAACTTCCCTTATGTAACTTAGAAATCAACTAGGAGCATCCTAACTTAAAATTTTTTTTTGTAGACAATACAAATTAACTATTATACATCTTTGTATCTTCTCAAACTCCTCTCTCAGAGGTGAAGAAGCCAGGTTGAAAGTAGCAGGTCGAGTTTCCTCCAATGAGAGAGGAGAAGCCAAGTTGAATGTAGCAGGTCAAGTTTCCCCCAATTATGATGTTAGGACTATTTCATGGATGTCTCTTTTCCGATTCCTTACCAGAGAGTAATGATTACTAGATCAACATAGGATTTAGTATTCTCCTTGGTCCATTTTCAAAACTTTACATCTATTATAGAAAAATCGAACCAGGCTAAAATTGGATTGGACCATTATAATGTAAGTATAGACTCCAAGCAATTTTCAACCAAGACAATTCCATGTCAATCAACCTATAAATTAATAAACATCTCATGTGAGGTAAATAAACATCGCCCAAAAAAAAAAAAAGCTTGGAGTTGATATAACCTGGCCACCTTTCATATCATTTGAGACTCCTATACATTCAGTTGAAGTTAACCCAAAATTTAAAATTCCCTGTCCTTCCTGCTCCCCAGCCACAAAATAAATTAGTTAACCCTAGTTGTCTGAGGCACCGCAAAGGTTTGCTAAGACTTAGGCATGAGGAGTAAGGCAAGGTGTGCACCTTATTGAAATGATACGCACAAATCTTAATAATAGTATAGTAATAATTAATGAGCTATAGTAGCAACACACACACATATATATGAGATGGATGTCGGGACTTTTTACGTCCGCTACAAATTTGTAGTAGACATAAATTCCCAATTTTTTACGTTCGACACAAATTGTGGTGAACACAAAAAAATTGGGATAAAACTTTTCATGTTCGGAATCCTTGATTCATTGTCGTTGGCAGTCTATTGAAACTCCCAAGCACATACATATTTATGGTTTTTGAAATGGTTAAGACGATATTCACATTGTGAAGTGCAAGTTCACATTGGTGATGTGAACGACATGAAGTGCAAGTTCACATTAGCGATGTTCATGACAATGTCCATTAGCAATGTTAAATGGCTGAATGGCATACTTAGAGTTAGTAATTAAAGTGTTATACAAAGATATACCAGATTGAGAGTTTCATAAGCATGTTAAAGGCCACGAATGAAAGAAGAAGATGATGAATATACTTCATGCAATTGAAAAAAATTGAGAACTTCGTCCGCTACAAATTGTGGTGGACCAAGTTCTCAATTTTTTAAGTCCATCGTGGAAGTAAAAAAAATGGGATTTAGGTCCGCTACAATTTGTAGCGGACATAAAAATTCTCTAACATCTATCTTACCGTCCTTTTTAATCTTGAACGGTGGAGATTATGTTGAAAAAATATATACCTTTTTCTAGCTCTCTCTAAAGATCATACCCATATATATACATATATATATATATCGGTAGTCTAATACTTCATAAGTACTAAGTGGTTCTTAACTGATTATAAAGTAGTAATTAGTTAGTGGTACTAGTAATTCGTACCCAAACAAAAATTGAGTAGCATAACTTTCAAAATAAATAGTAGGGTACTTAATTATGTAGTCAGTGTTATGGTGTTTAACCGAGTACTAATTATAATTACTAAGTAATATTAGTACCAAGTATTGAAACAAAGATTGTGCCGCTTAAATTTATGAAAAACAAATAATAAATCAGAAATGGGCCTTGGTTCAATATGGTATGCCTCGGAGGGGCCTCACCCTCAAGCTGGGCTCACAAGAGACGAGAGGCACAAATGGTGGGATAGAGTGGGCCTTGAGCCTAGGTGCTCGCCTATGTGCGCCTTTGACAACTACTTGAAAATCCTTCGAAACATGACAATCCTTTATCCACGTCATAACCTTACCTAAGGTTTAACCAATTTTACATAAACCACAAACTTTCAAGTAGTTTTCTGGACTGGCATTAATTAGTTTTCTGGACTGGCATTTATTACCTTTCAGTATTGACTGCGTGTTAAATTAACCATCAAAAACCACTCTATGAGCATAAACAGTGAAACAAAACGAGAAGAATGATATAACTTAATTCAATTATAGCAACTTGGCAACCATTAGACCTTTCAAACTAATACCTTCATGTTTGGTTTCAGTCACAGAGTGAACACTAGCTTCATTAGAACTCCCTGCTAGCCTAAGCAGACGAACCTACATAAACAGAGTTAAATCTCAGCAAATTACATTTTTCTCCTTTAAAAAAGAATGACACTGGATCAAAATAAATCACACCAAACCACATTCATTGCCGATGGCTAAATTTAAAGTGGAAGAGGAGAAGTCCAGTGCTGATATAGATGTACTTGAACCAGCTACTTCAATACCTTCCACCTGCCCATGTCATGATACGTAAGTACAACTTTATTGCAATTAAAGTAAATGAATTGGTGATCAGATACTTTCTCTGTGTGTGTGTATTTATTTATTTTTGGTCAACTGGGATGCGACAGTCTGCGGATGTAAGAGAGCAATCCAGCAGGCTAACCATAGTCTTCCCACAAACCTTCATTGCTATCTTCTCCAACTTAAATCTTTTGAATCATAATCACAATAACAGAGACTACATTCACATGCATATTCATCATCTCCAAATTCACCTTTTGAATTTCACCATCTTTAACTTTACAATATATAGATGTCAACATCTCTATTTCATCATTATCTAAATTAAGACAAAATTCACTGGCAACAATTTTAATACAGAAATTCTGAACATGGAATCTTTGTGTCGACCATTAAATCATGTCTACACACAATTGTTTACTAATTCACTAGCCATGTGAAAATAGATAGAAAGTATTCCCAAGAGAGAGCAGCACCACACAAGTCACATTAATAAGGGAATGAGAAAGGGACACTGAAGAGTGATAAATAACCGAGAGACTTACTATGGAAAATCAAAGAAGAAGTGAATAAGAGGAACGAAGTTTGAAAGAGAATAGTCATCTCAAGGTTAGGGAGCAGACAGCTGCTGCAGCAGCAGTCACACAGCCCCACTTTCTACTTCATCTTTTAATGAGATTCAGTACTATATTTACTGTATCCAAAAGTAAATACTCAAATAGGAATTTTGTGACATTGCACTAACCTGAGATCCTAAATAAGATATAAGTGATAGAACTGGAAAAGTGGCATCCCATATCCGGACAGATCCATCTTCATAGCCTCCGATATACAATCTCAAAATTCTATCATCAGCTGATGATCTTTGATAGGAAATGCCACCAGTCAAAGGCCATTTAGGTGCACTACTTGTAGTTTGTGCTCCTTGAAGTTTTGCCACCGATATTGTCTGATATAAGTATAAAACAATTAAAATGAGCAAAGGAAGTTCATGCAAGTACATGGAAAAACGAAGGAACAATGAAAGTATTCCAAAATACCAAATGCTAATCCATTCCAAGACTTCAGAGGGAGTCGTCAAAGACTTACCTCCTCATTTATCGCAATGAGCTTTCCAACAGTCAATTTTGGTTCATTAGAAGGTATAACTGCAGGATATTGAGTAGCATGGAGAGAATGCTTCTCATTCGGATTCGACATCAAAGCCAACAAGGAAGCATCATCATAAAAATGCAACTGCCCTGGGTTTGTCAGTACAAATAGTGTAGAGGTGTCACTAGGTTCCGCTGCACCACCATTTGATACTAAACACATGTCGGCAAACGAACCACCAAGTGTAAGGTCAACACGGGCAATGCATTTCACTGATCCAATCCCAGATGACCAATCAAGACTCAAGATCTACAAAACAAAGATAAAATCAACAATATGAGATTCATTGCAATTACAAATGTGTATTAATTTGATATTTTAATACTATACAAGTCTCGAGAGTTAAACATATGAATACTACAACATGAAACTGAATGAAAGAAGATGCCATGAGATAAGACAACATATACACCATGATAAGACAACATACATACCATGATTTCATATGGGTACACTTTAGCATGGTTAATAGGTTCCACAATCAACAAAGGAAAGAAGACAACTGAGTGGCAATCATGCCACAGAAGATGCAAAATAACAATCCACAATCCCCGAATAAGTCATACACTGATAATAAAGATTTAAAAGAGGATCCTAGAAACGGACATGGCGACTGGGGAATAAGACAAAAAATTGATAAAGAAATTGATATATTACTCCATAACTTTGAGGGAAGAAGAAATCTAGAAATTAATATATCATAGATCATGACCAACAATAGTCTTCCCTGTAAGCAACAGAACTTCTGAAAGAAAATTTATTTTCCTAAAATTCTCTGATTTGATTTATTCTCAATAGCCACAAGTTGAGATTAATAGCTGGATATTTTCAGAGCCCGTAAAGTGTCTAAAGCAATGCTACATCTAGAACATACCGTCAGGACTTCTTCAGAACCAATTTCATCACCCCCGTACACAAAGAGCTGGCCTCTTGGAGCTTTACATGAACTGTTTGAATACCAATGTAGAACAATGACGGGAAGTCTTTTTTCAGCTGTCGACAATTGTAGCTTAATGACATTGTTAGATGTCACATGAGCTACATCATCCTTAGTTGATGCAGCAGTCAATATATTCCAAAGCAATATGTCTCCATCTACATAACCAACAGCTAAAACTGATCCATCAGAAGATACCCAACAGAGAGAGCTTATTTCCTTCTCTGGCTGTTCATCCTCTGACATGCCATTGTGGTGCTCATGTTTGACATCATTTAAAGAGTTAATCACAATTTCATCTTTCAGTTGAAGATCCTTATAGCCTCTAACAAGGACAGCTCGATCTTCAGTGACATCCCACAAAACAATGCACCCATTCTCGTATGCAATCAGTACTCTATAAAAGTTTTAGACATCAATCAATTATTAATGCATAGGCAGAACACATTAACCAAAGTTTACATGCAATACAAAATGACAGACCTAACCAATAAAATTAACATTAGCCACATTACATACATAACAAAACAGAACAGGACCACAATGATTAGCTTCTAAACAGCATAGGGTTTGCAAAATCTTATGCACATATACCCTAACCAAGGCTCACAGCAGCACACTATGAAAAATGAGAAAGTCAAAAATATATAATTACTCTTTCAAATAGATCATGCAATTCAAATGGACTTCATTTCGTATGAGGAAGAAAAATGCCTAACAAGAAATATTTGAAATTTCTTACCTTGATTCATAGATCTAACATTACTTATTGGTGTCAGGAATGCATGTTTAGAATACTTATAGAGAAAAATTTTTAAAAATTTGATTGGCATAAAGCTTTAGAATGTTGACTTAATATACGATAGACTTGGTAAATAATTAAACTGATATGATAAATCTGAATTTATAGTTTCAAAGTAAATTTCTTGTTACCTGTTTCCAGAGGTACAAGGTTGGGGGAGTACGCCAACAACAGACAGATGATCAGGTAATGAAATCCCGGCACCATCTGCGAAGTTGAGGATATGATGAATTTATAAGATAAGGGCACAATGGGCATAATACAACCAGGATAAAAGCAAAAAACACTCTCCAGATACCTGTACATTTGACAATAATCCTGGGAGTATCTTTCAGTTAATCCTTATAAGAAATTTGGCATTTTATAACTTGTAGCATGGATAAGAACGGTAGAAGGAATTAGTAGTTTCTAGTATGTTCAGTTGTGAAGCATAAATAGAACTAATAGATATATCTATTTTCAAAAGTTATTTTCTCTTCCTTGTCTCTTTCCTCAACTCCATTTCTTTTTCTTTGGCTATTCTTTCCCTCCAACTCCGTCTTTGAACTTTATATATTCCATCAATTTGGATTCTTGGCCATCTTATATGATTGATGATGAGCTGTAGAAGAAAATTAAGATGTTTATAGTTAATTATTATGTATGGTTGCTCAGGATTTAGGAACGAGCATGTGATTATTTATGTAATTATATCATGTTAAATAAAGTAGAATATCCTAGAAATTTATGTAGGTAGTTTTAATATTATTAGGAAGTTTCTGTTTTATTAGGATTTCATGTATAATGGATTCCAATATTTCGGGCAAAAGTTTTGCAATAAAATTTGGAGATAAACAAAGACACTCACAGAGTACTCTCAGAAAACAATATCAATACCATTTCTGAATGAATAAAATGAATACCTACACACACACACACAGATACGTATATAACCATCCTAAACAACCGTTGTAAATTATTAGATCATCCTAGCTGATACAAATCCTGGTAAGGTAACTGTTGGAACCAGACTATAAAAATAAATAATGCATCACCTTTAGCTCATACCAACCAAAGAAAGTTCAAGCTGTGCATCCACTCTAAGATGATATTAGATCTTGTTTGTCATAAAATTCTGCAACCTCTACTGTACTAAACTGTGGATCAGGAGAATTCATATTTTCCTAAGATTCAGAGAAAATGGTTTATCGCGATGTGAAAATAGCAAGAGTAGGGAGGACAAAATTCACGGTTTATGTTAAAGATAATGAACAGGGTTGGTAAGGTTCTATTTGGCTAGAATACATTGTTGCTATATTTAGCTGAAGTATTTCAACTTTAGAGTTAAAAAGATGAATCATAGGTTGAAGGTGTCTATGTTCTTTGACCAGTAGAGCATGGAGAAGGATGCAACTCCTACACCATTTTTGGGACAAGAGTGATAGATTGGGAATAAAGAACACATGCAAATAATCTCACAGCTCAATTACTCAAAAAATTTGAGTATTTATTCTGAAATGGAATTAAAAAATTAAAGAATTGTTATAACCTTATCTATAACCACTGTAAATAGCATTCTTAAATTACTGTGAGACTCTATTACAGTAATTACTGGAATCTATCCATCTATACAACTATATCATTGTGAGTGAGTTCATTGGCAAACTAAGTTTTATACTCCTAATTAAGCAATTAATTAATACTATATTATATTAAATCACAGAGCCATGAACAGTGTCAATTGGGAGTGAGTTCATCTGCAAACTGAGTTTCAAACACTCCTAATTAAGCAATTAAAATCCAATTAATAATAATCAAATCAATTATTAATCAAATCAATTATTAATCAAATCTGCCTAATTCAAACAATTATAATCAAAACAGTAATACAAAAAAATAATGTTATATACCATCTGACCAATAATCACACCCAATTAAAATAATTATAATCAAATCAATAACCGAAAAACTTACAGGCTGTGCACATGTTTCAAAGCTAGTTCTTAACTAATTTAAAATGGCATACAATCATGTAATTAAAAAAAGGGCATACAATCAACATCTTTATACAAACTAATTGGGATCTGTGGTAAACTATAGGGTTGGTGGTCAAATCCTAATACGATTAACGAAGTTGCAATAAATACTATCTAGAATTTTCTATTGTTTAGATGTGTAATTCTTGTATTGTAGCAATTCGTATGCATTCACAAAACCACACATATTGCTTAATGTCTGATGGGCTTGTCCTGCATCCCTTACCCAGTACCCTACAAGTTCAGGAATGTCCAAGATTCCTAATTAAGTAATGGAGTAATATTAAAAACTTAGTTACCAAATTTATAGGTCTTTTCCTAGTCACAAAGTTGTAGGTTTTTCATTTAGATAGTTGTAATCACCATTTTGGAAAGGTTTATATAACTGAATTCAGGGTTAGACCTTCGTACATTATTTGTATCTCTACTGATTCTCTGTAACTGTTATAGGTTTCTTTCTTTATATCTTCTTTCATCTAATTTCCACTACTAATACTAATAACAAACATATTGGCATATTTACTTCATCTTCCATAACCTGAAGTCCCAAGGATTTTCAAGTTACGAATGAGTAATCCGTGGCTCACTCATAAGAAACTCACTGCATCACTAACATGTTTATCACCTTCCCACCAAATCAATGTATTATTTCAACTATGATAACCCACGAAATTTCAACCAAAGACAAAATCCAAATAAACCAATACCCCACCGGGCTCGAAAAACATTGGGCAGCAATGTAGCTGATTTAACACTAAACATAAAAGTTAATTTGCACAACTAGAGTAATAATCAAGAAAATGTGTGTGCGCGCGCTCGCGCGCACATGAGAGAGAGAGAGAGAAATCCTTTCAAAATCAACTATATGTGTCAGCAATTAACATTTATCCTAAGAAACAATCCTCCCATTCTGATGCTTAAAATCAATTACAAATTTTGTGAATAATTAATTCGCATTTTCAGTAATATTACTGGCTATCACTATTTCAGCATTTCCTTTTAAATGATTTACGAAATCTGGGCATTGCTTAGTCGATTGAATTATTCAAAATATACAATGGAGTATGGCCTGAATTCCAACCAAAAGATAGCCACTCCTGTGGTCAATTAAGCCCCCAATATGACAGTTGTCCAAGTATGAAAAGCTTACTGACCATTTGGTAGGTAAGGTTAGTGAATGCTTAATTAGCCAATATTGGTTGGTTTAGCACACCAAATTGTTCAAGTGCTTTGCCTATACATTGAGCTAGATTGAGCTCATTTGAATCATCCAACAAATATTATTATACTCGTGTTTTTGAAGATTTTGTTAGTACTATTTGTGAGAGTGTTGAGAGAAACGCTTTTTGCTCCTTTCAGTAAATACTTTTAGAGTATCCGATATCCTTCTCATAACTCTTTGAAGTTTCTTCTTTCCCTTGCCTCTTGGTTCTTCTTGATTTGGGTCTCCATGTAACTTTTGCTTCCTAGATTATAATTTTAAGTTCTATTGTGTATCTGCCATAGTTTTGTACATAAAAATCGTTGACACGATGGTTTTGAGCATAGCACAAGCCAACCTTCAATTAAAGCTAAATTGCAATTTGAACACCCCTTTATCTTGAGCACAACACAAACCAACCTCCAAATCAATATAAACTGCAATGTTCATCCATTTACACAATTTCTGTCTGTAAAGTCTAATCAAGAAACTAGGGAACATTTAAGTTTATCAATACAGTGAGGTTACAAACTTAAAATTGCTAAGAAATGTTACCCATAAGATTGGAGGAAGAAGGGAAAGATCTTCACAATAAAATTTAGACATAGAAAAAGTAGGGCATGTGATGAGAGAGAAATCTTTCAGAGTAACAAACTGCTCAAGTATGTAAACAATTACCAGCTATAACATTTAGAGCAATATAATATGGTAATTGAACGAGCTTTCCCTCTTCAGCATCATACTTTAGCACAGAAAGAAATCCATATTCATCTCCAACATACCTAAATATAATAACATGGAAATTATTTTATGCAAATTTTCATTGTTCTCGACTTCAACCAAATTACTTCTGAATTTTGATGTAACAAAGTAGCTTACATGTAATGCAACCCATAGATGACATTGAAAGCAGTTATGTTGGACTCCCACTGTATACTAGCAGCAATGCGCCTCTGTTCTAGATCCCAAACCTTTCAGAAACAAAATCATCAAAAATAAGATCTCCGAGAGGGTGCAGCAAAGAGAAAATGAGAAGCAACAAATAAATTCCAGAGAAAGTTTGCAGTGTATCACAACACGAGTACATGTATAGAATACCTGAACTTCATTTTCATTTGAGACGCTGACTAGAAAACCTTGGTTGTATAAAAACTGAGAGAAGAAATATAAAATTAGTTATTAATCCACTAGAGAGAGTTCAACTTCTGATCCAAAAGTAGTGGAGAACTCCAAAAAAGTAACAATGTATGAGTAATTTCTCATTCCCCAATATCTAAGGAAGTCACACATTTAAATTAGGATAATGAGAAGCTGATAAAATTGAAAGTTGATTACTTAACAAGAATTTAGACAATGATGGCTATTGATTGCTGGTTGAGAGCACATTCCTCTTATTCTGGCATTTATGCATGCTAAACAATATATGAAGATGAAAACCCATCAAATAGAAATTATACATCATTTTTTGTATCCAAGCTTGCAAACCTGTAAGTTCTTGAAGGGCGATAACTTGGGAGATATAAGAAGAGCTTCTATGTAATCACCTCCAATCACCTTAATCTTACCGTCCCTGTGACAATAAAGACAAGTGAGGGTTAAAGGAATGAGGGAGACAGAGGGCTAGGGAGCAATAGGTAGAGAGAGAGGGGGAGAGAGAGAGAAAGCATATAATCCACCACTCCGACCTCAAATAACAATTTTTTGGAGGTAGTAACTGTTGTAGCTAGTGGGTATCATTTCTTAGGTGCTCATTATTTGACTAGGGTATACATGGTCTAAATTCTAAAAATTCATATATATATATATATATATATATATATATATTGTCCACAAGTTTATTCAGAGAGTTTTAAATATTGTTTTATTTGGGATCTTCTCATATTTTATAAATCTATTTACTGTTCCCTAAACCATTTCATAGTCATTTTCTTGCATCAATAGCCATAAGATGATTCAACAATGGTTCATTGCTTTCTATATCGTAAGCCTTCTAATGCAGAGTAAGTGGATTGGCCACTTCACCAATCACCCAATCACGTAAGGCTTTGGTCCTTCTTGATCCATAAATCCAAGATGATACCAGGCTAGAAAGTTCACGGATGAAATCTTCCTATAAATTACATTGGTCTTGTTGGACGTTTATGAATGAAGTACATGATTCTCTTAAGATATCTACGCACATGAAAGCCAGGAACTGAACACCCCCACTTAATTTTCATTCAATCGCCTAAAACCTACACTCAGTCTAAACCCTGTGTAAACTAAAGACCCGTACACCCTCTTTACTATTTTAAACAGAATTTCACTAAATCAAATTATCAAACTCAAATTATACTGTCCGCTTTTGACTACGAACTTGTCAGGAAGTGTCCTGCTCTTGTTCTAATCTCTTTAGATATAAAGATATGATGCAAGTCAATCCGAAGCACTAGCAAATGGGGCAGCTCTTATATCCAACTGACTGAAAAATTGGACATCATAATGACAGAGGATCAGAATTACAATATGATGTTTGCATTCATAAAGCACCACTGAATCTAGACATTTTTACGTAAAAAGCAATAAGGAAAGCTTGAGTTCTGAGTTCAATTGATCAACCTGCAACTCAGTCTTATTCATAGCTTCTGGTTTGGAACGTTTAATCAATTCAGGTATCAAGAGTTACTATTGAGAATAATATGTATATATATCACCAATTACCAGCTCCACTTAAGGCTAGGAGTTCCGTTAGTATTGACTTACAGTGTCCCTATTGCCAAGAGGTGCTGAATAGGGTCAAAAGCAAGAATAGATGCTGTAGATGGGATTCCATAATGAACGGCAACACGTGGTTCCAAGTATGACAACGTCACGCTCTTATGTACCACATCTTGCTGAAAAAAGTTGAGTAAGAAATGTTTCAAGTGATTATACTATAAAAATACAGCATGTAGACCAAATTATGTTATATTCCAATAACAACATAAAAAGGATAACTGAAAGCAGAATTATTTATTTGAAATAATTGTGGGAAGCAATGTATACTTCCTAAGATGACAAACAAGTATATCACGTAACAAATGACAAACAAGTATATCAAGTAACAAAATGGAGAGAGACATTTGACATAGTTATGCTCGTTCCATTGTTTAAAATGACTGTTCGAAACACGAGCCATATCATCAAATACGCAGTACAGGGTGAATAAAAACTAGCACAGGATTGCAATTATATAAAGTAAAACTACGATTTTAAAGTATTACTCCGTCAAACAATTTTTCAATATTTTCTCAATTTTTCTGCAAACAACGTTATTAAATTTGATGAGTTTCCCAATGCTTATAAGAGTTTCATTTCTTCCTGCATAGTATTCTTCTAGTGCCACTCGTTGAATTCATAGCTTTAGAAATAAATACAAGGTATATAAGATACCAAAAGATTGATGCCCTATTGCTTCACACTCAACTAAATTTAGTGCAATCACCAAAACTAATGGTAACAGCAATCCAACAACAACAAATTTCCGCAAAAATTGATTTAATAACTAAACAATCAACTTCATCTGATCTAGATTTAATTGCAATCATCTCATGTAACCCCAAAAACAAAAAATTTAAATTTAAAAAACCAACCATCTCATTCTAAATCTCACATTTACTCTACAGATAAATTAAACAACAAATCGTATTCTCGTTCTCAATTTCCTGGGAATCTAACGAATGAAATCAAAATCGTTCAAATTCGAATTTGCAGTATTAAACATTTAAATGGAAGCTAGATTGAACAACATTATTCGAATAGAAAAAGATACCTGGGGCGATTGAGTAATCTTTTGAAACAACTTGTTGATCATCTCGTTATGCAGTAGTCGAACTCAGGAACTCTACGGATGTGTACCCTATTCAACAAAAAGAAAAGAAAAGATGATGATGTTCGAATTTCCGTGAGATGATCATCAACGGTTTTGCGTGCGGTTGCAAATTATTGTGTCTGATGGCGGAGCATCTTATAATATCCTCCAACCGGATTCTCCCTCCCTCCCGATAGTTCGGTAATTAAGCCAATTAAGATGAATTTATTTAATATTAAGTAGCTGGGAAATTGATATTATTAATTAATCAGTTTTTATTTTTATTATGTAGTCTAAATATTTTAAATTTTAATAATAATTTTTACATTAAGAAATTAGTACAACATATTATATTGACTAACAAAGTCAGCAATTTTTAACTGACACGTATAAATAAGTTTACTATAATATTTTTTATTGTAAGATGTTGTACTAGATTCTACTATTTGAATTATGATGCATTTTTTATAATGTTTTTTTAAAATATGTGATTGAATTTTATTTTATTGAAATTTTTATGTTGTCTGCATTTTATTAATCAAAATCATAAAATTATATAAAAAAAATGTATCTCATTTGGGTGAAGGGATAATACATCTCCTTCACTATAGTGGAACATATTTTAACAACGTAATGCATTGACGTGTGTGTTAAGCCTCCGTATAATTTTGTTATAATAATTCCATTGGTAAAATTTCATCTTTCAACTTCATCGGCGAGGGTTATAACTTATTTGTTCAACTTCATGACTTGTAATTACATCGATTACAAGTTCACAACCACACGCGCTTATATTCTCTTTATTTCAAAATGAAAATACATATATTATTTTAGTTATATACGGAGTATCATTTATGTAATTATAAGATTTATATCGATATGTACGGAGTATCTTTTTAGAATTTTAAAATGAAGAAATTTGCATTGCTTATTACTTTTGAGGTAGATCATGATTTTGATTTTTTTTTTTCCCCTAACATAGTTAGTGTCTATTATTTAGTAAGTAGTACTAATTTCATAAGTTATTTTCAATTTATGAATTTGAATGTGTGTGTTCTTCACGGCAATTATTGTGAACAAGTATCTACGACGAGTTTTGGACAATTTATTTGCGAAGATGTAAGTATGACCACATATACCAAATTCGTCTTTGTTCTCTAATCTTTTTCTGATCTATTTTTTTTATAAATTTTTCTTTTTCTTGATGATTAAATTAAGATTATATCATGACTACAATTTTAGAGAGATGAAAAATAAGAATGGCAATGGAACGAGGGGAGGCAGAAATTGCCTGTAACTTCATTGGTGGAGTTGTTTTTTGTTTGTTTAGTATAACATTGAGATAGTTTGCTTAGATTTGTGGCAAGCAAAGGATATATAAAAACACACATGAACCCACACGGCCACACCTACTCCAGCATGTAGTCAGTAGAGTACATCACGGGCAAAAGTTCCCTCACGATATGGCAATAGTCTGCCATTAGACTCCACCCTGTTACAATACAAATTTTTAAATGACAGATTTTTATGTAGTTGCACGTGGGCAGCACTTTTATATACATGCATAAAACCATAATTCATGCGGTTCATTTTTATTATATGAAATTTAATGTTTCATACCCAAAATTCAGAGCGATGGAAGACATTTATTCCTCATAATTTTGTAATTAACATTTAAATTTTGTATAATACTTATTTAAAAGATTAGTATAATCATTTAAAATTTTATAAAGTACCTGCGGTGGGCATTTTTTGGCTGTTTTCAATGCGGTGCGCCTGGTCACACAAGCGTTTCACTGTGAACCTGGTGCTTGACCGGTGTTCAGCTTACTAAAAAAAAGAATTTTTTTTTATTTGGTGAGCTGACATGTAATGTAGAACATAATATTTTCTTTTTCTTAAAAAATTTATATTTTTTGACTCACAATTCAAAAATAATTAATATTTATATATAAATTTATCATTTTTCATCCTCTATAAATATAGAGAGACCAATACTGATATATTTTTTCACAACTTCAAAAAAAAAAAAATATTTCTACACTTTAAATCTTTGATGCAATATTTTAAAGTACTATTTTTTTTTCAAATATTGTCAATTATGAATATTAATTAATTTTGATTAAATATTAAATTATATTTAAAAAATATGCAATTTATTCTATTTAATTCAATCTAAAAAATATGTTTTAAATATTTAATAATTATAAAATATAATGAAAAATATGATAAAAGAGAAAGAAAAGTGAAATTAGTGGAATGTTGAGTTGACAAAGTTAAACAAGTGTAACAAGGTGGTTATTGCGAAAATTAAATTAAATTTTTGATCGAATTATAGCTATAAATATGTTGATAAAAGAAAAAATTAATTTAATACTTGACATTATATCTCTTTCGGTGGTCAATACAAATATTCTAAATATAAAATATTTAGAGTGATTGAGTTTTTTCATTGTATTGAATAAGGATTAAAGAGAATACAAAATAGACACGAAGATATGCAAACCAAATCACGATCATGTCCGTCACGTCACCAGACTCACAAGGAAGCTAATAATGTCACGATATATAAGTAGTATTAAATTCAGTGCCCTTTCTAAGTTTTAGCTCCATGTACATAACGAAAATGATAAGAATCTAATAAACATTAGGATGGAGTTTGGGCATTTGCTCCAATAATTTAAAACTCATTCCTCAATTAAGGGATTGAAATTCAATTCCTTCCGCCCCATGTAATAGTGTAGTTCTTAATAATACCAAAAAGACAAAAAAAATTAGGATGATAAGAATATACTATCAACGTAGTATGTTTACATGTCTTTTGAGAATAGAATAAATTATTTTGTTTTTTAAATTAGTTCTGTTATTGGTTATTTTATATTTTTATTATGAATAATTCAAAGAGATTAATTTTTTTTCAAGTAAAATTATTAAAATAGTTTAAAAGGATAAAATTGAAAAATCATGTGGTTCAGATTATTCAGACATCTATATTATCAAACAGATAAAAGAACAATATTTAGATTAAATGTTTAATTCATTTAGTTTACTTATTTGTTTAGTAACTTTCATTTAGTTTTTTACTTAAATTTCTTTTTTAGAAATAAAATTTCTAACTATATGATCATTCTAATTAATATATGCTCCTTCTAATAGAATTAAAGTTAAGTGAGTCTCAAATTCAAGTTCAAACATTTAAATTTTAATAACTTTAGTTTATTATAGTGTAATTTATATTCATAAAACCTAAAAATTCTAAAATTTGTATGAAAAATTCGTAATCATAATATTATAGTTGATTGAAGGATTTTAAACTAATTAAGAATTTTATCATGTTACGGAGAAACCGATATACATATTTGAGACGTACACTTTATCACGTAAAATGTTTTTGTGCACGAGTCTGAACTCTGAACAACCAGTAAATTATAGTCAAATAATGGCTTGGTAGATCATCTGAATTATTTAAAGTTTGTTCATTCAAAAACGAAATGAAACAAGATTTATAGAAAGCAAAAGGAAAAGAATGTTTATGAAATTAAAAGTGACAAAAAGGAAAACAGTATGGCTATAAATTGACAGTCTTTGCTCTTTGGGGCCTATGCTTCTTTGTAGTTCTTTTTCACTTTTAACCTTTCGTTATAATCTTTAGAATATTTTAATTTCAAATATCTTAATTATTATTGTTGTAAAGTAATTTTTGAATTCGTAAAAATTGATTTGCAAAATAGTTATTGTCATGTAATGAAACTGGCAGATGACGTTAATTGCCTGAATTATAAAAATTAAAAGATATAAATGATAAGAGTATGAAATTTAAGATGGTAAATATATTTAACCCCAATAAAAAACTTGTCTAATAATTTATCGGAATTGTTATTTTTGACTGCATTGATTTTGGTTTACACATATTCTGTATTTTTGTGCATACACCGTAAAATTATATTAATATGTGAAAATAAGAAAAACAAGTGTGACCCTTTTTTCAAAAAAAATTCTTTCCTGGTTTCCTATATTTTTTATTTTTCAGGCCGTGGAGGGAAAATTAGTACTTATAAATTCAATAAGTTTGGCGTACTTTGTTTTATTTTATTTTTTCATTATTTATTATTGGTATTAGGAGTAATATTTTTTAAGCTTGTCTTTCTATATATTTATTTCTTTTTTCCCGTCATTCAACAACTTAAACATCATAATAAAAATCCAATGTTATGAAAACCGGACCGGACGGTCAGACCGGTTTAAACCTGGAAAAACCGATGAACCGGTGAATCGGTCAAAACCCGATTTTTGACTCTCTTTATTCTTCATCTTCATCTTCTAGGATGTGAACGAATCTGGGTGTCGATGACTCCGCCGTTAGTGATGCCATTTCCGGCGACCCCATCTGATGTTGACATGGTAGGAAACTGATAAATCAACTGAAAAGGGGAAGATGAAGGGAGAAACGGAAGAGGAAGAAGAAGGAAGAAGAAACGGAAGAGGAAGAGGAACTGATGAGTGAGTTTTAGAGAGAGAGAAACGGAAGAGGAAGAAGAAGGGAGAAAGGGGAAGAGGGAGGTTTTGGGAGGAAAGGGGGGAGCAGGAGCTAATGATCGAGAGGCAGAGGTGGTGGAGACAGAAGGAGAGCACATGGGTGGTGGGCTCCATTTTTCACCTTTCACTAATACTCTCTCTCCTCTCTCTCACTATCCTATGACTTGTTTGGCCAATATCTACTACTATTTGGTTCCTTAAATTAAATATGCCTTCCTCCATTTTAAGTTTTGAATAAAATTATTTTACTTGTACATTTATATGTTTATCTATGAGAAAATGATAATTACTTTTAAGTCTGATTTTTTTAAATTTTTACTGTTTCTGTTTTTGTTTTTGATTTTTAATTGTTTTATTTTTTGTTAATATACTCTTTATGTTTTTAATTTTCTGTTAATATATTATTTTTATTTTTTAAATGAAAACCATATACTATTTTTGTTTTTAATTTTTAGCTTATGTATATTTTTAGCAAAATCACTCGTCCATCAATCTCATATTTAAATATTAAAAATTTAAAACTTGTATTTGATGAATTTTTAAAAATATTTATAATTTATATAATATTTCTTTATTAAAATAATAATTCGATTGAACTACTGATTCAACCGATTGAACCGTAAATATATAATTTTATCGGTTCAATGTGCAGTCCGGTTCCCATAATATTGATCATAAAAGCCTCCTCTCGCCATCTCTTTTGGCTTACTACACAATGGCATCATATCAGGAGCAGTCCCACCTCCAAAACCCTTACGGAACCACCGCAGCTCCGCCACCAACCCCGTCATCACAAACCAACCTCCTCTCCACTTCTGCCGCCGCTGAAACACTTTCCCGTCTCCTCCACCGTCTTCCTCCCACTCTCTCCCTTTCTTTGCCCACCCGCCGCTCATCTCCACTCTCCTCCGCCGCCGCCGCCACCATCACTCCTCCATCCATCTCTCTCTCTGACCCAACTCCCACCCTCCATGCCAACCTCCTCGCCGCCTCCGAACTCGGCTTTTTCCAACTCATTTCTCACTCTATACCCTCCTCACTCGCTAACACGGCCGAGTCTAACTCGCTCTCCCTCTTCGACATTCCTCACGAACAAAAACAACTCTTCTGCCAAAACTGGCCACTCGGCTTCGACGACGACGAAGAGGAAGAAAATGGAAAGTCTGACTCGTTCTGTTTCGACTCTTCTTGTTCGAGTGAGTTGGCCGAGTTGTCACTCGACTCTCTGCGCGAGTTCACCATTGAAATGGAAAAGGTTGGTATAAAGATCATAGAAGCAATATCGGGTGCATTCGGGTTTGAGAACCCGACCCAGTTTTGTTCATTGATGTGGATATCTGATGGGTCAGTGGATAATAGAGTCGGAACGTCGGGCAAAATGTACCCGTATGTAATCGGGTTACAGTATCAAATTGGGAGCCAGAAAACTACGATGTTTGCGGATTCGGGTTGGGTTTCGGTTTCACCCCAGGTGGAATCTATATTGGTTACATTCGGAGACATTGCTCAGGTATAAACTCATCTATATATCCCTCATATATTACACGAGATTTGTAGTTAGAAATATTCTAAATTTCTGTTGTGATGTGCTATTAGAATATTAAAATCAATACAAAAATAAATTGTAAAAAATAATAATATTGTCACATAATTTATAGATTTAGACATAGTTTCAGGACTTTTAGCCTTTTAAGGAGATATTAAAAGTATTATGGGCACAGAGTACTTTTTGTTTTAATAGATTTATCTTTTCATTTACATAGAGTACATGGTTAATTATTAAAGAAACATGTCCAAATAAAATATATATTACCTTGACTTTAAATTTTTTGTCCGGTTAATAACTTAATATCAGTTGATAATTCATATTTTTAAACAACTTGATATTGGCAACATGAAGGGGTATTTTATTACTTTAAAATAGGGTTGTAAACGAGTTAACTTGAACCGAACTCAAGTCAAACAATATAAATTAGTAGAGTTTTCAAATTCAATTTAAATCGAGTTGAGCCTAAAATTTTTAATAAATAAAAATCATATTTAAAATCGGATCATTTATTTTCACGAACAGAACCAAATGAATTTTAAACGAATCAAACGCGAACTTATTCGCAAATGGGTCCGTTCGTTCAAAATACTTTAAAATTTTTGGCCACGAATTTGGGGGTGGTGTTTTAGACATGTTTTCTGCATACAGCAGTTATTTAAAAATTTATTAAAGAAGTTGCCACTACCAAACTCCATAATGCGCATATATTTCTATAAAAGAAATATGGTTTTCATCATATATTTAATCACCTAATCTAACACTTCAAGAAATCTCCATCTTCTGTGTCATTTTTTTCAGTGGTATATGTCTGTTTAAATTTGAATGAATTAATCTTGTTAAAATTTTAAAATTCTTTAACAACTTAAAAAGAATGTGACAGGGGGTAGGGGACAGTAAAAGTGTAAAACTTTAGTACAAAGAGCTTCAATTCGTAATATGTACGAAATGCATGGTTTTGAGGTAATTAATATTAGAATTTGTACAACTCAATTGAAAGTTTTAAAATTGGTTGAATTATATATTTACACTTTATTTAAGTTTGCTTAATTCATTATAATTCTAAAATTTTAAACATAGGTTGAGTAATTAATTTTGCATAAATAGAAATCAAAATCTCCACGTACGGCTCACAATAAATTTGTCTTTGAAGATATAGTCCATATGTACGGCGTGAGCCGCCTGCTAACTCCACCTAAAACAAAAGTCTCACTAATCAAAGAGTGATTCTGTGTGTGGATTTTTATTAGTGCCAGCCAATTTAGCCTTAAATTTTGTGTTGTTTGACACGACAAGTTTTATTATAATGTTACATTGTCAATTATTCCATTTTTAAAAATATATAAGATCGACCCATTTGGACCATTTGGGTTGAACTATTATGTTTGCCTAACTAATAGGACCTATAATTATGGCAATAAGGTCATTTTCATTAAGATGGTCAAGCTATCACTTTCAATGTAGAAGTGTTGAATTTGAGTTGCTTTTTTAAACCCATAATAATATAGTATTAACCCAATAATTAACCTCTTAACTTTTGTGATAATGTTGTTACTATTGGCATCATACGCGAGTTTCTATTGTGGTAACTACTACTTCATGAGATCCTCTTTGTTTTTTGAACTTTTGTTACGTTAGAAACACATTATTACCTCACTTGTTCTGCCTTAAATTAATTTTGAATATATTATATATATTTCGTATAAATTATATTATTAGAATCTAAAATGTTTAAAATCTTGCAACTTTATAGTGTCTCAAGTGCTAAGTGAACTTAAAATTGTTGGTGCTTAAGTTTTTTAAAATTTTGAATATATATATATATTTACGTATAAATTATACTATTAGGATCTAAAATATTTAAAATCTTGCAACTTTATAGTAATCTTGCAACTTTATAGTGTCTCAAGTGCTAAGTGATCTTAAAATTGTTGGTGCTTATGTTTTTTTAAATTTTGAGGTAATAACTTGATTTTTCTATGACGGGTGTGAATCTTATAGGTTTGGAGCAATGGAAAGTTAAAGAAAGTGAGAGGAAGACCAATGCCAAATTTGGGAGATGGCAACAACTCCACAAAAAATATATCCATGACTCTCTTGATGACTCTTCCTCTTGAGAGTATGGTGTCACCTCTCATTCCCAAGTCAATCAATTTCAAAAGCAAAGACGACAATAATCACGATTTTAATGAAAATTATGAAAATAAAAGCGAAGAGGAGAGGCTATTTAACTCCTTTTCATTTGAGGATTATGCATGGAGAGTGTATCATGAGCGACTTCACCTCAAAGATCCTCTCGACAGATATCGTGCCTAATGTTATTATTGTTTGAGATTTCGAGATGTTTTTTTTTTTGTTTTTTGTTTTTTTGGAAGAAATTATGATAGTGGCGAAGAAAATGAGCTATAGTTTATTAGTTAGATTGATTTATTTATTTTCTTTCATTTTGCTTCTGAATTTTGTTTTTTTTAGTATAATGTAATTTGTATTTTCTGGAGTTTAGTTGATTATTGCACTCATCGAAGAAATGGGGAAGAAGTTTGTGGGTTGTGAATTCAGGTGCAATATTGTCACGTATAAGCATAGACAAATGATGTTTGTGATGTTTAGAGTCTGTTCAATAGGTATAATATATCTTCCCACCCCCCGTCCAACCTAGTTGTATAAATCATAATTTACATTTAATTTTAGAAGATCTTACATCAGAATTTTTTATTTTTTTTAAAGAAACACATAAAAAAAGTAAATAGAAATTTTTTTTAAAAAAAAATCGGGTAACGAGGAGAAATGAGATTGGGATAAATGATAATGGGCAGGACGAGTACATGGATTTGACATTTTTAACCAGAAGAGTTTGGGGATACTTCACATGCTATGTTGGTCCTTTTATACGTCATACCTAAACAAAATGTTATCTAAATATATTTGAATCCAAATTGTCTAAATATATGTTGGTCCTTTTATACGTCATACTTATACAAAATGTTATCTAAATATATTTGGATCCAAATTGTCTAAATATTACTTTTTCAGATAATCAAAATTCCACGGAAGTCATCCTTCTTTTTTTTAAATTTTTTCTTTATTAAGTTATATTTTTACTCTTTTATTATATTCTCCTGAAATTTTTCTCTTTTAGCCGCACTTATCATTTTATTTTTTCTCTCTTCCCACTATTTTCTCTCTACTTAACTAATTTATTTCAATCTCTTTCCTATATAATTTCTATTATATATCTATCTCTCACTTATTTTTCATCAATCACGTCTACTTTTTTTTCATAACTCCATAATCTCTCTAGTCATCTATCACCACTAATATAAATTTTTTGAGTTGACCACCATACACCATCGTGAACCTCATCAATCACATGATACTTCAATCTTACTCTATTTATATTTGACGCGATACTTTTATTGTGTATGTTTATTATAGTATAATGAATTTAGTATTGTCAATTTATTTTGTATGTTTATCCTCTTACGAGGAATTTTACTTTGTATGCTTATTGATATACAATGAATTTATTATGTTTATTGTCATACAGAGATTTACTATGCATGCCTATTGATATTGAGTGAGTTTATTATGTTTATCGTCATAGTGTGATTTATTGTGTACATTTATATTATGTTTATTGTCACACATTGATTTACTATATATGTTTATTGGTATACGATGAGTTTATTATGTTTATTGTCACACAGTAATTTATTGTGTATGTTTATTAATATACAGTGAGTTTACTACGTTTTTTGCTATACATTGATTTACTGTGTACGATTATTGGTATACAGTAAATTTATTATATTTATTGTCATATAATAATTTATTGTGTACATTTATTGATATTATTGTCATATGATGAATTTACTTTTATTACCTCCTATGTAATACTGCAATGACTTGATAATGCGAATTTTATTGTTGGTAATTGTTTGATTTGATGTCTTTATCGTTATTTGGTACTATATGTTTATAATTTTATAGTTTGTTGGTAGTAAGTTTATTATTTCTTGTTTTTACAATTTTTTTTCTATGTTACTAATTATTATTTTATAAAATTACAATGAGTTGTTACACCCTGTATATTACACGGCGAGTTAATAATACAAATATAATTCATGGTGTTTGTTTGATTTGATGTCTTTATTGTTCTTTGGTATAATATATTTTACAATTTTGTTGTTAATTATTGTTTACAAAAAGTTCTTAATCAGTTATTTATTTATTTTCAATTTTATACGATATTATTATTCATTGTTTTATATAGTTACAGTACATGTTTATACCATATGTATTTCAATGAGTATTAATATGAATATTATGATTGGTGTTTTATTTGATGTCTTTAATGTTCTTGGTACAATAGGTTTTATATTTTTATTGTTCATAATTTTTTTTCTTGAATTAAGCTTATAATTTGTTACTTTGTTAGTTTTTATTTTTAAGTATGTTTGTTGGTCATTGTTTTATATAGCTTACATATTATAGTAAGTTAGTAATATAATATGATTGTTGGTATTTGATCGATTCTATGTTAAAAAAATAGATTTATTTGTTTAAATTTAAAATTTAAATTTTGATGAAAGATAAGATGTTATCATTAAAATTTTTGAGTTTGAAATTTGAATTGAAAAAATGATTAATGAAAGAAAAGTCTAAAAGTAAAGGATGGGTATAATTGGAATTGTAATATTAAATTTGAATTAAAAAAAAAACCATAAATAATTACAAATGACTTGAATGGAATTTCGTCCTAAAATATGATCGGCTTAGAATCATCCCTTACTTTTTCAGCTTCATAATAAAGGTCGTTTGATTTTTTTACACGTAAGTTTAGGTAAAGTTTTTTACAGTTAAATATTTTATTTATATTAAATTTTTATTCATAGTAATTTTTGTTTAAAATATTTTTTATTATTAACTTTTTTAAGTTAAATAAAATATAAACATATAAAAAAATTCACCTAAACTTACATATAAAAAAGTCAAATCACAATTACTATGAATCCGACGGAGTATTTATGTGCTTAGTGAACCATTTCCTGGCCTTTTGGAGTTGATTTTTTTTTTTTCGAATGATAAAATTTATTGTCTTCCTAAATATTTAGGAACATCAATCATTTATACAAAGTTGACACAGAACATGCACATAATGCAGATGATAGAGATGATGTTCTATACCATTTTGGATAAGAATCTTCATAAATGCAGAATACTCATCATATTATATAACAGCATATACTATTTTAGTATTTTTTTTCTTCATCAATCGCCTTATCTTGAGGAATGTCTGAAAGTAGCCTAACATATCTGTTATAATGTTTGCTTCCTCCTTTTTTTTTTTTTTTGCCTTTTTGGCTTCTGAACTTTTAAGCCGTTTGTGGCGGTGTTCCATTCCATTTGTTAATTAATATTTAGGAATGCCAATCGATCAATTCATTATATGTTATTGCATCTGCCATACGATTATATATACTCTTTACCAAACCAAAATAAAAGGGTCGATTTTGATTTTGAAAAAGCTGGTCTCACTTATTTTTAAATTTATATGAAATTTTAAAATGGTAAAATTGAAAATAGTAATGCATACTTTATAAATTGTATAATTGTATTAATTCACATTAATTTTTTAGCTTTCAAAGTTAAAACCAATATCTGAATTCAAATATCGAAAAATATAAAATTTACACAAACTAATATCTACTCGTATTAGACTAACAAACTAATATCCACTTATATTCGACTTTCTACGAAGTTTAATACATCGCAATATACCTATTGAAGTAGAATCTGTAACAAGGGCTAAAATATTTAGAATTCTCGGTCAACGTACGAAACCTGCACAAGAACAAGGTTAGAGGGTCATGGGTGGGTTGATCTCAAACGTATTTGGTGTAAGAGTAAGTAAATTGATGGAGAGTTCTAGTGAGATATAGAGTTTAAAGTGAGAAAATGATAGGTATTAAGATCTGTTATTTATAGAAGGGATGACATGTGCCTTGCATGTGCATGAGAGGTTCTCAAGGTGAGTTTGGTGTATCTAGCACATGTGAGAAGCAATAAGTAACGTGTCTTATCCCCAAAAAGATAAGTCACTTTTTTGTCCCTTCCATACTAACCAAGACGTTTGTGGCACGTGGGGAGTTCCCCACATGGGTTGCCATATAATCGTTATCTAAGATGTTGAGAGTCTTTAAGTCTTAGAGGTCAAGTTCAGGATCCGACCTTGGTGAATGAGGGACCACAGATCAAACATGTGGTCCTGAGTCCTTCGCAATGGATTCATGGTTCCCTGACATATCGGCTGGTGTCCATGCAAAGATATTTGCAAACTCCCGCAGAAGGTTAACTATCCCTTAGCGGACCATGGGGTCGAAGCCAATCCCAGCGTTGACCGTCCTCTCAGGGTTGTCAGGGGTGAACTGCATCGCCTCTATTTTCTCTGCAAGGGTTGCTATTGGTCCGATTGGTTCCACCGGGAAGGTTACGGGCACAAGTGAAGCTTCTTCTGTTGTGAGAACCCAAAAATTCAGAAAAAATGTATCAATAATTAATTCATAGTATTTATGAAATTTCATTCCATTTCGATGTCCAACAATTATTACGATTTTGTGTACATGTGACAATCGCGCAAATCGAAACTCATATGTCCACTAACAAAATTACGTAACAAGAATGATACTATATTAATTGTGACGTATAAACAATATGAGAAACTCACAATCATATTTACGTCCCACCGCGAAAGAAAAATCTTCGGGGTTTACAAAAAACTCAATTAGAACAAGAATAAATCATTAAATAGTTATTAAACAAAAGAAAATTAACATTTAACTTTAAATTTTCAATACAACCATAAATGGCAAAAACTAGAAAATTTTATTTTGTTTATCTAAGTAATTTTTAGTTAAAGGGATCTAATGGCCCTAAATGAATTACTTGTGATCTAAATATATCACTTTGAGGTAAACCCAATCCCCATTTGTAAATTTTTTAAGCAAATCCACCAATCAAATTTCAGATTCTCATTTAAGAGCAATTATTAGAAGATTAAGCATTTATTCTCATTAAATCTCAAAGAGGTAAAATATTGCATTACAATTGCTACAATGTGTTGTCATTTTCGTTAATACCATTGTGTAGAATATTTATTTTACTATCAAATTCATGTATGATACGTGATCATAGCATCACTAGTTTTTGAGTTATGTAATTTTAAAGTTTATTAAAAAAAGAAAATAAAAAATCAAGAATATTGAAAAACACCTAAGAATCCTAACTTTTCCTTGTTTGATTCCGCCAAGAAGATGATTCTAAAACAAAAGTTGAATGTTGTAATCTTGTTTCTGCACTTTAGAGGAACGTCTTGCCTCAATTAATTTTTAAAAATGGTAGAGTATGGATGTGTGTTGAGTTCGATCGAGATCTCTAAAAACCTAAACTGAACTTTTAACTTTTGTTTGCGCATCCGTTGTTAAAAATTGAAAAAGATACCATGTACGTATTTATGGGAAAACAGGGACTCATTCGATTATATCAGTCGTTTGTAAGGTTCAATGAAATAAGAATGAGGACTCGAGTCAAAGCTCTGACCGGCAACCATGACACATCACGACTCCGATGAGCTTCCCCCTCATTTCTCTTAGTTTTAGACTAGGGCGACGAGGCTATAGAGGTATTCACCTACGACGAAACCCATAATGACGGTGTTCCCACTGATCCATATGTATGTGTGTTGTGAAGCAAAAGCAGTCGCAGTGGCCAAACAACGCCAGTGGCACTAGGATTTTTCCAGCAAAGAAAATGTTGACAATGTGTCCTCAGTAGGAAATTATCTACTGATGACTTACCCTCAATAGAAAAATTATCTACTGATGACGTACCCTCGGTAGAAAAATTATTGACTGATGACTTATACTCAGTAGAAAAATTATCCATCGAGAAAGAAATTATCTACTCATGACTTACCCTCAGTAGAAAAATTACCTACTCATGACGTTCCCTTGGTAGAAAATTTATTGACTGATGATTTTTACTCGGAAGAAAATTATCCACCGAGGAAGAAATTATCGATTGATGAAGAATTATCTACCGAGAAAGAAATTATCGACCGATGAAGAAATTATCGACCGATAAGAATTATCCAACAAGGAAAAAATTATCAACCGATGAAGAAATTATCCTCCGATGTATATTTTATCTTCTAATACACATACCGTTTGAAGATAATTGGCTTACTTTATTTTATGTTATCTTTTTATTATACAAAAGTTATTTCAACAAGAAATAATCATTGTATTAAGGATGAATTATACTTGTTCTTATTATTTAAAGATTACTTGTTCTTATTATTTAAAGAAATAAAATAATACTTAAGAAACAAATCCTAAATTCTTAAAAAATGATTAAAAAATCATTTAAGTAATAATTAAGAATTTAATTTTGTAACGATCTAATGATTATTATTAAATTTGGGAAATTAAATAATAATTAACGAATAAATATTTAATTAATACTAAATAATTTATAAATCATTTAAGTTGAGATTAATTAATGAATAATTAATCTACGACCTCCAATAAATTAAATAAATTATATGGAGCCTACGAATGACTTAATAATAGCTAAAAAATCCTTTGGATTTTGATTCGGTTCAAAATTGAATCTCAATATAACGAATGACGACTTAATTAGTCAATAAAAGATGTAAGAAATATACAGACACCTCACATATGCCTTCTTCTGTTATACTAATATACATGTTTTACATAGTTTGTTCACTTTGCAAATGAATTAGTTAAGCTCAACTAAGGACAAAGACAAATATATACTCATATTTTGATATACGTAGTTTATCCATGAATTTATTATGTTGATACCATGCTTCGATTTCTTCAAAGTTAAGTAACATGCGATTTATTGATCTGATGTACGTGAAAAATATTGTACTAGATTTTGGATTGGGTTTGGCTCAGTTGGGGCGGCAACTGCGCTATAGCACTTCTTAAACACCATTTGGTTTATTCGTACCTCTCCCACCTCATTATTATTTTGAATTTTCATCTTTAAGTGAATGATTAAGGTAACGACTTTTAGAGCTGTAAGGGTTGTTCTGCCCAAGATGACATTGTAGGTCGAGGCGTGCTACACCACATAAAACTTCATATACTGCCTTATGCACTAGGGCTTTTCCAAATAGGAGAAAGAGTTAAAGGGTGCTTATGATGAAGATGGGTTGGTTTTCGATCCCATACAAAGGCGGTTCAAAGCAGGGTTCCATCTCTCTTCCTTACATATCCATTCTTTCACAGGCGTGATGGGCGAGGAGGTCGATCAAGCTTCCATTGTTGACCAAGACTTTTTTCATTCAGTTGCCCGCTATATCAACTGAGACTACCAATGTGTCCTCGTGAGAACTTTGCACCCCTTCGTAATCTTCGTCCGTGAAGGATATAGGTAATGAAAGAGTAAGGAATGTTATGGCAACAGAATGGACAATGTGGGCGTAAGCTTTTTTGGCTCTATCGAATGTGCCCTCATCCTCTATCCTCTAGTAATGGTATCAATGATTCTTCTATAGGTGGGAAAAGGTTCTCTTTGCTTTCGACCCAAGACATTCATGAGCTTCTTTAGGCATCCCTCGCCCAAGTTTTTCTCGATGAGCTTGGGTAGGGAGTGGCAGACTTCCATTATGTGTTCCATGTTATGATATTCGCAAAACCTTTTGGCATGTGAATTGGAATGGTTGACATGCATCATCGATTTTGGGGGATATAAGAAAGGTTTGTCTTTGATGTCTCGAAAGATTGTCATCTTATCCTTGTTCAAGGGGTAAAAGACCTCTCTTTTGGCCTTTCATCTTTCTTCGAGCCCTGTCTGTTGTCTCTCTAGCCCGAACTTTGTCCCTTGCTTCTCTAGTAACCACTTCCACTATCGTCTCTGTGAAATCGTCCTTGGTTATTATGACGGCGGTGATCATTATGGGTGTTGGGTTTGGAAGAGTCTGTCCCTAGCTATACCAAGGCCTCTTCCACGTTGACCATGTAGTTAAGCTTCTGAAAGGCCTCTTCTAGGTTTTTAGAGTGGGGAGTCGATAAAGTCTTCAAGAAGGCGTCTGTTAGACTCTACCCTCAGCCCGGTCACGAGGTAACTACCCCCCCCACCCCCACCCCACCCCCCACCCCACAGGCTTCTTCGAGCCTACTAAAGAAGTTTTTTAGGCTCTCATCGTGTTTCTGTCTGACCTGCTTCAACGAGGTCGTGAGCCTTCCCCTTCTCATTTTGCTAAAATGGGTTTTGAATGAAACCAAGTCATGGTGTCGCTACTGACAGTGGACACCAATAATCTACCCAGAGCGTTTGGCATGTGCCCTTAGAAAGTCATTAATGAGTCATATGTCGCCACATGATCATAAGGATCGGTTGTGTTGTCGTAGGTTCTTAAGGTCAAAATCTTTACAGATGTGTCCACCCATCCAAATCCAATTTCTTTGGAGAATGAGCTTTCCTTTTGTCTAGAGGGAATGAATGTGGTTTCTCCCCCCCCAACCCCCCCACTCTTCATTTCTTGAATGGCTTTTTCCATTTTGGCTAGTTTGTTTTGGAGCTCGTGATTGGTTCACGTGTAAGGCTCGTGCCTATTGTGATGGTGCGGATGACAATCCGTATTGCTCCTCGAGGATCCCTTTTTCGAGCTAACTTTGAGGGGACTGTTGGGTTTTTGCCTCGGGGAAGATGGTGGTTTGAGAGTCCTGAGCTCCTCAAGCTCGACCTTTATTTCTTTCTGTTTTCTGTCCATTTCCTCTTGTGCTACCTTAAGGTCTGCAATGCATCTAGACTGCTCTTCAAACTTCTTCTTCCTGGACTCGTAGTCCAGTATTATTTGGGTGTGCCTTCTTTTGTTGTGAAGGATTGTTTAGGCATCCTCATTATGAGCTCTAATGTCGTTGAGGATCTCCCTAGCATTCTTGGAATGGGACATGGCAGGTTGACGGTTTCTCTACCCACACACCCCACCCCTTTTGTTTGTGGGGCGGGGAGTCGACGGGTTGGCCACATTATGGTCTATAATGTGATGAGCAGAAGAATCCATTACTTCTTCCACAAGGCCTTCCACATTTTCACTTTGTGTATGGCCCTTTCCACGTGATCTAGTCTTGGACACCATGGTGTATATGCGATGCTTATTTTTGGATAGAGTAGAGGTGAAGAAACAGCTAGGTAGCGAGATTGGTTCACTTATGCACTAGAATGCCCTCCTTCTAGCGCCAAATTTTGAAGTGAGAATTCGTAACAAGGGCCGGTATATTTAGAATCATCGGTCAACGTATGAAACCTGCACAAGAACAAGATTAGAGGATCACAGATGGGTTGATCTGAGACGTCTCCGGTGCAAGAGTAAGTAAACGGGTGGAGAGTTCAAGGGAGATATAGAGTTTAGAGAGAGAAAGTGTCATCACTACTGTAGGTGTCAAGGTCTGCTATTTATAGAATGAGTGACATGAGTCTTGCATATGTATAGAAGGTTCCTAAAGTGGGTTAGTGCACTTAGCACGTGTGGGATGTGATAAGTAAAGTGACTTATCTTCAAAAGAAGAAGTCACATTTTTGTCCCCCTCCATACTAAACAAGGCGGCAAACGTGGCACATGGGGTATTTCCCCCACGTGTATTGTCACATTATTGTTATCTGAGATATTGAAAGTCTTTTAAGTCTTGAAAGTTGAGTTTGAGATCTAACCTTGTTGAATGAGAGACCACGGATCGGTCCTATGGTCCTGTGTCTCATCCATACCTTATGCCTTCATAATAGAAACATATAAACAATTTCCTATTACGCTATATACATGCATATGTAATAGAATTTTCTGTTCCAAAATTCAATGAATTAAATCTTTAAAAACAAACAGCCAACACAGCAAAATCTCTTTATTGACATACTTTAGTAGGAGGTGGCATTGGCTGCCCTCCTTAGATTACAAGCGGCTAAGATCAAGTTTGGATATACATGTTTTTCTCATAGATAGAGAGTGCTATGCATAAAACACTAGCGAAGCACACACACCATTTTCTAGCTAGTTGCAAGTATGCTGCACTTTTTATTTTGTACCTCATGCGTATTTAAATAATAAAAAAAGAAGATGGTTTTCTTCTACAATACTATTGAGCTGAAAATAGAGTGGTGTTATGTATTATATGTAGAAGGATAACTCTTAATAAGGACATATTAATAATCTCACATTATTCTTAACTTATTTTTTTTGTTAACTTGTAATAAGTAACTTATAATGAGGATATACTAATAATTTCACATCACTATTGGCTTAGGTTAACTTGTAATAAAGATATATTAGTAATTTCATATTATTATTGGCTTTCATAGTGCATAACATTTTTGCTCAAAATATCACTTTCTTAAAGTTTATCAAACAATACGACTCTCGGCTGCATCTCTGTGCATGCCCCAATTTCTAATCCTAAGCTGAAACTGAGCCACTGCCGCCATAAACCTCACCTTTTGTCCCATATTCAATATCTCCATCACTTTCATCACCGTCTTGCTTCTCAACATATCCCCGCATCCCACCGCGCTTTCCATCGCCGACCCCAACTTCCCCACCGCTTCGTCCATCTCAACACGCGCCGCCTCAATCTCTCCACTCGTCGCCCTTCTTGCCGCCACTACCATGGGCTTTGCCGCCAACCCCTCCTGAATCGTCGCCAGCTCCTCCTCCAACTCCTTCTCCTCCGCCCTCGTCTCCTCTAACAGCCTCTCGAGTCTCTCAGTCTGGTCTTGACTCATGTCCGGGACAGAGTTGGTCGCGAGACGGAACGCGAGTCCCGGCTTGAACCCGGCGACCCAGAGGAAAGTGCGCTCAAAGGGGCTGAACCACGGCGGAGCGAAGACGAGAAATACGTCGGCGTGGGCGACTCGGGACTTGGCCTCGTAGTACTCGTTGTAGTGAGCCATGACTCGATTGATTAACTCAGCGAGTCGAGGGTCGTTTTCTGCGGCGGCGGGGGTGGTGGATACGGTGTCTAATGAGTGGAGGAGTTGGTGGAGGTAATTTTCTTGACGGGCTAACCAACCTTGGAAGAAGTTTTGAAATGTTTGCAAGTGGTGAGAGGTGTTATTTTTGGTGTCCGGGGCCATCTTTCTGGCACATAAAAGGCGGGGAAACAAGATGGTGCCCAGTTGTAAAAACAAGGCTTATATAGTGGATAGGCGAACGACTATTGCTTAAACGTACAGGAAAATATGCCGCGTGGAAATCGAGACGAAAGGCCTATAATGCCGAGGATGAAAAGAAAATAATGGAAAAAAGATACTACTAAACAGGTGTATGAATTATTGTTTTTTTATGGGAAAAAAAAACAGTTAATTTATATGCATAGCTTTATTGATAAAAAAATTTGAAGATACTAATTAATGTTTTATTTCTAATACTCCATAAATATCTTAGAGGTCTATTTTAGAGGTAGTTAAATATATAGTTTTACACCCATATTAGCTACAAAATATAATTATTAATATTAGAATGGCAATCAAGAAAGGACCAAGAGATATTAAATTATATTCCATCCGTTTAAGAAAAAAACGTTTGAGAATAAGATTTTTTTAAAAAAAATTAATATTTGCGTAAATTTTTTATTGTAATACTATATTTTCTAAAATTTGCTATTACAATATTTTCATCTTATCTTTAATTGAACATTCATAACAAATTTCATAAGAAAAATTTATTATTAATACATATAATTATTAGTCAAAATATAAAATTAATATCTGACAAAAATTTAAATATTATTATTTTTGTGAAATAGATAAAATAACAAAAATTTAAAATAGTTTACGATGAAATTCCATGAATTTGTCCTTATATATTTATATATTCTGTCAACAATAGTAGATGTTGAGAAGGAGACAGAGTAATAGAGAAATAGGGGGCAGTGAGGTGTGAGCCCGAGGGGCATGTGATTTGGGGAAAATTTCAATAGTGAAGGGGCGATGTAGATGTGGGCAAGTCCAGACGCGGATAGCAGCAAGGCATTCATCAGGCCGGAATGACATCCCACGTGTTATCAGTGGATCCAGCTCTTTTATAGTTTTTAGAGAATTTCGCTTAGTGGATCTCTTTTAGGTTGAATTTAATTGGATTAAATGAAATGATATGAGAATAAAATGAATGAAAAAATAAAATAGTGGTAAAAGATAAAAATTACGAGAGGAGTATAAAAATAGAAAAATAGTAGATTGTATATAAAATTTTAGTTGTAATTGAATGAATAAATTATATCTTGGAGGATAAGTTTACAAATACGCATACATCGGTGAAAATGAATAAAATAAGGAATAAACTTTATACATAAATGAACTAATAAAGTGTAAAATTTATTTCACTCTCATGTCATTTCACTCTATCGAACCAAACGCAACCTTAATCTTAATCATTCATCTATATTCAATGGTTGAGATCTAATAATTGATTTAAAATTTTCTTAAAAACTTAATATTAGACGGTAAATATCAAAATATTTACTCCTCCCATTCCAAATTAAGAACAACATTTGAAAATAAAATTTGTTTCAAAAAAGAACAACATTTGCATAAATTTTTCATTATAATGTCATATTTTTCCAAATTTGTCAATACATTCTTTTTATATAATTTTTTAATTGAACTTTCATAACAAATTAAATGAGAAAATTTTATTATTACTCAAAAATTCAAATGTTGCGAAGAAATTTGTGACATCACAAGGCGATCTCTCACTGGTATAGTTAAGAGTAGTGCTCTTTTTATATAATGGAATGAGTACTTTTTGTTGTCTAATATAAATATTTACTATCCAAAACATAAATAAATATAGATTTGTCATCATAAATATACATATTTATTAAATAAAATAAGAATATTATGACGAATCAGGAAATACATTAAGAAGTAGTGTTTCTTTCATTACATTACATAACATCTCTTTTCAACTTTTTCGTCACAAACTTGAAAAACAAATTGGTGATGCACAATTATACAGGAGAGCGTCAATATCAGACTACTAATGTTCCAGAGGGTTGTAAATGTGATAACAATAAATTCATAATATTATTGTCCATTTGTTGTACTATATGTAACTTGTCTTAGGGTTTTTTACATTTACACGGTAAGATCCCAAAAATTTCAATAATAAATTATATTTGTTTTTTTAATTATCATGGAAATTGTTATTAATGAATTGAAGCTTTAATATTAAAAGTATAAATTAGATGAGCCAAAAGGAATAACTGTGAAAACAAGAAACAATATTCTTTCAGAATATTTATTCTAAAAACTTATTGTATAAGCTTTCTAAATCACGTTAAAATACTTTAAATTGATTAATAAAATTTTTACTGCTAAATGTTTTGAGAAATTTATGAACGAACATATTTAAAGATAATAATTATATGAGTGAATAGTAACCTACAAAAATTTATTTAAAATATATTAATGAGTTAAATATGATTAATTATTTTATAGATAATCAAATAAATTATGAGACAAACGTTAGCGACATATCGAGATAAGAGAATTTCCACTCTTTCACTCATATACTGTGATTTGGAATATTTTTTAAAATTCGTTATTATAGTCAGGGTTTCATCTAATATCTTTGTTCATACTCAAATTTAAATATTTATTTTTATAATAATACTGAATCATTCCTCATTATGAAACTACGAATATTATTGGACATTCCTATTGAACTGTTTACTTTATTGGACATTAATTACTGTTGAACTGTGGATATTATTGGATATTCCTGTTGAACTATAAACATTATTAGACTAACAATTCCGTTGAATTATCTACCCTTGAACAACTCTTATGATTGGACAGTTTGAATATTTCGAACATTGAATTTGAATATTTAACTTCGACTAATGAAATCTATTTGTCGTTAACATTTGTTGTAATATTCACTTTCGTTGAATTCGTTTATTTTTCTTTAATAACCTGCTTATTTATGTAACTTTATCTTATTTATAACTATCAGATAAGTTGTATTATTTTTCTGGTTGAGAGAAAATGAGTATGATTATCTTTAGTATGTGTGGTGAAGATAGTTGGGTTAGGCATAATAAAGAACTGTGATTGGTCTGATCATTTGTTCATAATAAAGAATTGTGATTGGTCTGATCATAACCACAAGAAGTAGATTATGATGGTGTTAGAAAATATAATACTTCTATACCTCCCTTGTTAAATACATAACTCGGATATTCATTTGTTCTTAATAATTCATTATTCTGAGTTTTTCATATTATTTATTTGGAGGCTAACGCTAATATTTATTCTTCATTACCTTAGTCACGGTGTTCTCTTACTTGGCTATTTGAGCTCACCCTTTTTACTCTTAGGAAATGAGGATAAAAATGGGGATGTCATAGGAATGGAAGAGTGATGGTCCAAATTTAGAGTATAAAAATAGTCCTCTTGATGTAAAATATTGAGAATAAAGTTAGAAGACATGTTATATTCCATCTGTTGTTGGAATATTTCATGAAGACATATTATATATTCCATCTGTTGTTGGAATATTTCATGTATTTTATTATTTTTATGTATAAATTCAATGTATTAATGTAAGTGTATTTTTTTTTTTTGGCGACTCGAGTTGGGTTGAAAAAGCCTATTTTGGGGGCGTCACGGTTGGCATCAAAGTTTAGGGATATGACCTAGAGAGAGGAGGATGTGGGTTACATTTGAGAAGGGAAATTAGTAAGAGTCAGTTTGGCCAATATTTTATGTTTAAAGTGTTAAATTTGAGTTTAGGGAAAAGTCTTTATTTGAATGGAATCCGAGAATCAGGAGATTAACGATGCAGTACCAGAAATTATAGTAATTGAAAATGAAAATCGAGAAGCCAAAAATCAGGAGGCCATGAAACAAGAAGAATAAAGAAAATCAGGAGGTAAACAACGTACTTCGACCAGAAAACAATACAGCTAACAAAGCGATGAATGAATTTTGTAGGAATATATCTCGATTCATGCAAAATCAAGTACGAGACGTTGTTGTTATTAACACTAATAGAAATGCAGGTAACAAACGAAAGGTTACCGCAAAGCAATTCAAGGAGCTGGGACCACCTGAATTTCATAGAAAACCTGACCAACTTGTTGCGGAAGGTTGAATCAAATAAATGACAAAGATATTTGATGTTCTGCGATGTGAAAAGGAATCAAAAGTTCCTTTTGCCATATTTATGTTACGAGGAAAAGCAGATCACTGGTGGAATGCATGCAATGAAACGCATGCACCAATTAGCTCTCAAAATGACGTGGGAAGGGTTCATTGAGGTATTTTACGAGAAATATTTTTCTGAAAGTATTCATCATATGAAGGAGGCGGAATTTGTTAAACTAGAGCAGGGAACTATGGCTGTTGCATGGTATGAAGCTAAATTCGTACAACTTTCACGTTTCGCTCGCAGAACACCTCGTCAATGAAGAAGAGCGCATGACTCGAATGTTAGTACAAGGTTTGCGCTCCGGCATTCGTAGAAAATGTAATCTATTTAAAGCTTCATCTCTATGTAGATTTCGTGTATAGAGCTCAATTGTTAGAACGTGAATAAGAGAAATTGGCAACAAGTCAACCAAATGAGAGGAATTACAATAACTATCGTGAAGGCAATAATCGTTATGGCGGGAATCATCACAGTGGAAACTTAGGTGTCAGAATCGGGAATGAAAATCATTCCAACAACCACCACGGAAAAAAAAGATTGTAATAACCATAACGAAAACTCAAGGAAGGGATGTTTCAACTATGATCATGGTAAGTCTACTACTTCTATATGTATATTTATGTATGAACAAATCTATATTTATTTATGTTTTGAATAGTAAATATGTATATTAGATAGTAAATAGTAAATGTTTTTATATATACCGTTTAATATTAAGTATTTAAAGAAAATTTTATTTTAATTATTATATCTCAACCATTAAATATAGATAAATGATTGAAATTAAAATAAATCTACAAAATGGAGTTCTCTATGAACTCTAGAGGAGCCAAATCTGTTATAAGTTGACCATTGCTAACTACGAGGATGGAACATATCATCTATTTACCATCCATTGTACTCCCTCCATTTCAACAAAAGATAATTTAAGTACAAAAAAATTTTTATTCCAAAAAGAATGACTTAAGTATATTAATAAAGTATAACTTGATTATTTTAACGTTACACATGTACATATTTTCTTATTGAAAAAAATAATAAGTACAACTATAATATTTAAAAATTATTATATAAACTCACTATAAAAGATATATTAGTAACATTACTTCTTTGAAATGTATTTCTTAAAAAGTGTGCAAATTACTTAAGTCATCTTTTTTGGGTTGAGATAATACGTAGGTTTACAATTTTTGTTGCTCTGACGGCTTTCACTATTTTTCACTTTGGATCACATTTTTTTCTTTTTTAGAGTGGGATTGTTCTAGATCGGAATTTAAATGAAAGTTAGATCAACTTGAAAGATTTAGTAAATATTTCTATTGATTTGAAAGTTTAAGATTTATTAGTTGTTTTTTTTTGAATAATCTACAAGTATAACTGAATTTTTAAAAAAATTAATAATATATTGTGATTTTGGATTGGAGAAACATTCACACATAAAAGAAGAGAGTATAACTCATATAAAAGAGTTACATCATATCATTTATAGTCATTTTAAAGATAAAGTTGGAGAGTAAGGCTCTTATTTATATTAATTTCATCCATATCATTTATATGTTCAATCTTAACCATTAATAAACACAAACTCATTCAAATTAAATGAAAATAAATATATTTTAAAACAAATTAATGATAAAGATGGAGAGTATAAATGATATAGATGAAATTAGTACAAAGTGAAGCTCAATCCGAAGTTAGGATATACAAGAGATGCTAAAATTTATTCAATAAATTTATTCAATAGGCTACAGTAGCTTAAACTAAACAACAAAATAAAACGACGTCACCATCTATTGCTGTTTTTCTGTCTCGCCGTTGGAACATTAATTGATGCCGACCAACTATAGTCCATCCTCTGGCACCCGAGATTTCTGAAACCATCGTATTAACCATCACGGACGCCATCGTTAGCGAGCGATGGCGTTGACATTCAATCGATTTCGTCGTAAAATGATTAATATCATAAAATATAATAAAATTTTAATAAAATGAACTTTTTATTATATAAAAATAGTATTATACTTTCTTTTAATTTAAATTTTAGAATTTCATAATATAATACAAATAAAATAAAGTATTATTTTTTTTTTGTGAAACGAAGAGAGTAACAAACATTTCCAAATATTTTAGTCTTTCGTTTTGGCCAAAATAATGTTAGAGATATAAAATTATAGAAAAATTTCACTTCTCTGTCTCAATCTTTTGATCAACTCTTGATGTTATCCTTGTTTTTTTTCTTCCGTCGATTTAGACCTCCATGTTTTATTTGGCTATTTTAAAGTGGTAATTTCATCATTTCGTAAGTCATATATATCTTTTCATCCTATTTTAAAAATAAAAAAAAAATAGTCATATATTATTCATATAAAGTGGTAATTTCATCATTTCGTAAGTATTTTCACAAAAATATTAAATATGTATAAGCTAACAACTGTGCAATTCACATAACTTTATTTTGATATTAAGTAAATAGTTTTAAATTTTAAATAAAATATTATATTAACATTTTCTAATAATTAAAAGAAAAAATAATTAAAAAAGAAAGAAAATAATAATTAATAATATTAACAATAATTACATAAACAAAACAAATAAGCCAAATCTAAAAAATAACAACAAATAATAAACTAATACAAGTAATATATGAAAATATAGAGAAATTTATAATTTTAGAAAACATAAAGTAAAATATAACAAGAAATATTAATTGTTTTATCCGTATTTTATTAAAAAAATTGTATATGTTAACATTTTTTTTCTAACTCCAACTAATTCAATACTTAACTTTTATATTTGAAACATTCAATTACAATATATTATGTATTCATTTAAAAAATAAGAAAGGATAGGAACACGCTATATTTATATGTTATTATTTATAATTTTTATGCGTGGAGTCTCATTTATATTACGTGTATTATGAATATATTACTTTTAACAAGACAAAGAGAATCATATATTATCCAAATATATTACTAGTATTATTTAATTATTTATTATTATTTTTCAAGATTTAGTTTTTTTATATTTTTTATGTAATTAACGAAAATATTATTAATTATTAATTTTTTTTCCTTTTTATGTATTGTTTCTTATAATTATGGAAAATTCTAAATGTAATATTTTATTTTTAATTTAAAAATTTATACTTAATAATAAAGTTTTGTTAATTACATAGTTATTATCTTATATGAATTTAATTTTTTTGTGAGAATATTTAAGAAATGACGAAATTACGCCTATACATGAACAAAATATGATGGAATGACTTAAACATTAATTAAATATAACATGAATGACCACAGGATGAAGTGAAGTTTTGGCTAAAATTATACACTAGATAAATATAAACTCGGTGGCCAATTAAAAGAAAATTAAATTTAAAATTAATCACGTTTAGGATTCTTTTCATTCAAAACACGTTTTAAAGCAATGGTAAAAATCTTCAGTTGGTTTTGTCAAAGCTAATACTGCTATTGATATCAAGTCACAAACATGTAATTCTAGTTTTGGAGTTGTCCATTTTAACCATGGAGAAACTTGGTTGTTCTGATTCTAAAATTGGGCCAGTTTATCTGCTCATGCAGAAGCCTTTGCGGTTCTCATGGGTTTAAAGTTTGTAATTAGTTTGGAAACATTATTTTTTAAAATTTTCTTATCAACAAAATATCTTTTACTACTAATCTAGTTTTCAACCTAAAAATTTTAACATCTAGATCAGTAGTGTTTTTATCTCTTTTAGATAGAGGTAAAAATTCGAAGACAATAAATATAGATCAAAAGTGAAAAAGAAAAAAGAAAAGAAACAAAGATAACCTATTGATTAATAAGAACACTTATATAAATATAAAGTCTCCCCTTATCTAAATTTTATGTAACTAAAAATATAAGAGCACCTATTTGAGGACAGTTAACTTCGATTGTTCGCTTGCATTTAATATGGAGAAAAGAATATACTTATCCAAGAGCATGAATAAAGCCCAATAGCAACTTAAGAACTGAACAAACGGTTTGAAGGCCCCTACACTCTAGTTCAAAATTGTAATTCCCAGTTTATCAACACGTTATTAAATACGGAAAATCGTCGGTGGGTCATCATTTTAAAAAATAATTTTTGGGAGGTTATTTTTTTATTTATTATTGATTTTCTTTTTATTTGTTCATTTTTTCATGTATATTTATACCTTTTTTTCCTTTTCTTCAAATTCTAGCATTTTCAGAATTTTCAATGGGTTTAACTAATCCTCTTTTTTTGGTGTTAACTTTTTTCTAATTTCAATTAATTTTAAATGATTCCTTATCTTTTTCAATCTTACAACCATTTTTATCATTCTTTCTCAATCTTCCAATCATTTTTATAGTTTTTTCAATATTTTCAAATGTTGTTTCTCCATAAGTTTATTTGTTATTAATCTTGTTCATTGTGTTGCTTGATATCTATGAGATTATACCAGTTTTTAAAATCGCAATAACTCAAATATAATTACATATAATCTCATTTAAATAACGAACACGAATATAAAGCTGAACTACATATATTTTTAAAGATATAAAAAAAAAATTTGCTATTGTGAGATTATAATTTGCATCAAATCAAAAGTGTAAAAATATATTCTATAAATGTGAGTTTATTACAATATATTGTGACATGTGAGATTATACCATAATAAAAAAAAAATTACATAAATCAAACATAATTACATATAGTCTCAAGTTGCATAAGAAATATAAGAAAACACATTAAGGGAAATTAATATAATATCCTGAAATAAAGTCATAATATTATTTACACAGAATAATTGAAAATCTCAAATTATATCATATTACTAAAAATCTTTCTATTAATCTTACTGTGAGATTATAATTTTCAAAGAATTAATACCGTAAGTTTGTAGTTGTTGACTGCACCAAATATATGTGTAATACGTCTTCAAGTTAGTTGTTTTGATCATTTTTTTAATAAAGGAGAAAAAAATATTGTAAAGGTTTGCAAGAGTGAGATATAAATTTTTATCTTAACGATAGTAATGCGATATCTATATAGTATTCACGATGTTAGATTGAAATTTGATTTGTGATGTTTAAAATTTTCTTTTAAAAAATGTGAGATTATAATTTGCACTAAATTAATACTGTAGGAATAAAATAGATAACTTAAAAATATAATCCGTAAATATGAGTTTATTAATAATTGTGAGATTATAGCGAGGCATTTTCGGTATTTTTATTTAATATTTAATGGCAGTTATTTGCTTCAGTAATTTTTAATTTTTCAGCGAGTGGGAGGAGAATTATTTTTTCATTTGGAGACAGGCCAGAGATTATCCCTACTGAAAATTACTCCCATGTAACTTTCTTCCTATTATGTTACTCCCTTCATTTTAAAAAGAAGTTGTATTTAGATTCGTGACAAATATTAATATTGTATGTATGATCGAGATTGACGTATATAAATAATAAATTTTTTTCATAAAATTTATTATAAATGTTTAATTTATCCGATTAAGCACTATAAAGTAACACTATATATACTTTATCCATTGTCATATACAGTTATACACTTTTCGATTTATTTCAGATATTGTTTTAAAAAATTAAAAATTAATTATTAGAAGTAAAAATTATACATTCAAAAAATACAGTAAATTGGGTAAACTTGCAGTTTACAAATTCACACGCTCTCGCTTCAATTTCAAGAAAAATTTAAGGCTCATGTTTGAAAATATTAGCACACTCGCACTCAATATGTGGCACCCGCTAGTATTTTAAAACTTAAAATAGTGTTTCAGATGGTTCCGAGCATTTTGTTTATTTATAAATATATATATATATATATATATATATATATATATATATATATATATAAAATATTGGCCCATTATAAACACTAGTTTCAACCAATCCTAATAATGAAGTATCAAACTGATCGTGCCTACAGTCTCTTAAGGCAATCATTAAACATGGATTTAAACCTTCTCGTGTCAAAGGTTTAATACTAATTTGGACTAATCCAATATGCATAAAATTATAATTATCTTTATGCTTTAATATTCGTGTATCAAACATGTGAATAGTTTCCAATTGATTAATAATAGGAACAGTTCTTTCTACTGTTTTAATAATTTTCTTTGATTTAAAATCAAAAGTATTTATCATATATATTTCATTAGGAGATACAGCAGGCATCTCCCAAGCCTTATATTTTTCAATAATTTCCTTATATTCTAATTCTGAAGAATTTTTTACTAATTCTTTATCTAATTTTATTTTAACTAATTTTTTACTAGAGCTTCGACTTAGCATTATTACCAATTATTATTATTGTTTCTAATATAATTTTTCTTCTCACAAAGTCCCTCGGTCAACGACTTACTGGTTTTACTACCCTTAATCCACGGGATTTACTACCAACATGACGAGAGAAGACTTTAATAAGATTCCAAATTATATTATGACAACAATAATTCTTGGCTCTGATACCAAATCCTAACCCAGGAGATAATAGCAAACACTAGCAAGAATAATCAAAACGGATATTAAATAGAAAACTCAAGAAAACTTACATTGAGAATCCATAATAATTAAATAATTGAAACTGCAAAAACTAAGCTGGAAGCTGGAAATGCCTTCTTCTTATTTATGATAATAATTTACAAGAGGGAGAATATCTAATTATCCAAGTTTTTGACTAACTTGGTTCTGCCAATAACTGAAACCCTTAAGGGGTTTTTATAGTACAATCTTGACGGATTTCAAATAAAATAATTCAAATCTGTAATAGGAAAAGGGGACAGCTGTGAATAATTCAAAATAGCTTTTTCAAAAGCTACTTTAATAAAGATGCTTTAAAAAAGCATCTACAGGAAAAACAAATAATAGAGAAAATGTGTCATGAATCTTTTGACTTTTCTTTCAAAGCACCATTATTTTGATGATGACGCCTTACCCTTCTTTTTCTCCTTGTCCTTAGCTAGGAGAGAGATAATTTGTAGCTTACTTTCTTCAGAAGCATTGAACTCTGCATACGGATCTTGAGCATCTTCTATGCCTTCTGCCTCTTTAGATTTCATGGAAACATCATCTTGTGATTTTGATGAGCCTGTTTCTTGAGATAGCCCATCAAGGATCATTGCCAAAGATTTCTGAAGAGAAGCCTTCATCTCCTCTGAAGATTGAGAGGAGTCTTCCTTCTGAATTGAATCTTTTAAAAATTTCACAATTGATATTGGAGACAGATCAATTTGAGAACCATAATTAATCTCCTTCAGCTTTGGAGATTCCATAATTGATTCATTTTGATATTGAGTGATAATTCTCTGTACATCATTGGTAGTGGTCTTGAATTGGAATTTTGGCCACCACTTATAAAAATAATTAATCCCTAAATAGGGAAACTCATTTTCCTCCATAATAATGGAGTATTGCCAATTCCAAATCCATGGGATTTTAAATTGAGCAATGAATAATAATAAGGCTTTCTTTTGCACCTTAATCGAATAATTCTCATTCCTTAGCTTTGGATGAAGCCGATCATAAGGAACCAAAAAATGTTTTAAATCATTCGGGAGAAAATCCTGGACAGGACCAATTCTTTCCCAATTATTAAAAAACCAATTTGGAATTTCATCTGCATGAAAATCATTGTTGAACATAAAGAACCAGGAATGCTTTCTCTGGCTACATTGGTATAAGAAAGCATAATGTCATGCTTCTATATAATTCCAGTAATTATAATAAAATAATTTTGTTGGAGTCTCTGGATCCACATATCTGCGATATTGGCCAGGACTTGAACCCCACTCATTAATAGAGATAATATTTAAAATCTTTACTTTTGAAAAATCAAAAGAGATTTTATCATAATTATTGATGGAATGTTGAAAGAATACTGAACCTGTTTCGCTCAGTATTATTTCATACTGCATCCTTGATTTTTGAGCACTATTAGGAAAGAAAATTCCTTGCTCAAAATACTTATTCGCAATTTTCCAGGGTTCATTAACCCACCTGCAATCAGAGTCTTCAATAATCATTAGATAATCTGTAAAATCTTTAATTTTTAAATGTTTAGACTGCTCAGCAACCGCTTTGTTAGCTTCCACTGCCACATCCTTCATTGATTTAATATTGGATGGAGTGACAGGATAATTCTGATCATAAGACAGAGGAGCATGTCCTTGAACTCCTTCTGAACTTCTAGGGATTATAATTGATCTTCCTCTTCCCCTAGGAGATCTACCTCTGGGTGATCCCCTAGATGATTGACCTCCTCTTTTAGAGGATCCTACATAATTCCCTGTAAAAATTCTCGAATTAAAAATTCAGGCAAGGAGTTTTGATCTCCTTTAATATATTCAATTGTAAAATCAAATACAGATAATATTGCTTGCCATCTAGCAAATATCTGTTTAGAAACAAGATTTTTAACATCTTTTTTAATAATGTCTTTTGCAGCCTTGCAATCAATTCTCAAAATAAATTCTTGATTTAATAAATCATCCTGAAATTTAGAAATATTTTTTTACTATTGAAAGTATCTCTTTCTTAATAGTAGCATAATTCATTTGAGCAGGATTCCATTTACCAGAATTAAAACTAATTAATTCTTCTTTATTAGTAATTGGATTTAATTGTTTTAAAATCCCTCCATAACCTATGTTAGAGGCATCTGTCTCAACAATTTTCTTCCAATTATGATTAGCCAAAACTAAACATGGAATTTTCTTTACTTTTAATTTAATCATTCTAACAGCTTTGGTATGTTCATCATTCCAAGCCGGAGGATTCTTTTTCAATCTATCATATAAAGGAGCACTATCCTTTTCTAAATCTTTATAAAAATCTGCAATATAATTAAGACTACCAAGAAATCTTTGTAATTGAGTCTTATCCTTAATTTCATCAGGAAATTTTTCTGCAAAATCTATAGATCTGTTAATAGGAAGATAATTAGCCTCACTAATTTCATGACCAAGAAATCTTACCTTAGTCTGAAATAATTTCATTTTCTTTTCTGATAAAACTAAACCATTCTGTTGGATAATATTTATAAAAATATTCAAATGTTTAAAAAGATTTTCTAAATTAACAGAGAAAATCAAAATATCATCAACATAAACAATTATAAAATCAGAATGGGGATAAAAAATATCATTCATAATATTCTGAAATTCAGATGGAGCATTTTTCAATCCAAATGGCATCACATTCCATTCATAATGACCAAAAGGAACTGTGAAAGCAGTTTTATATTTATCTCTCTCATTAATCTGAATCTGCCAATATCCAGATTTTAAGTCGAATTTTGAAAAGATATAAGTCTCATTTAATCTTTTTAATAAATCTTTCTTGTTAGGTATGGGATACCTAATCCATTTTAAAGCTTTATTTAGGGGTTTATAATTAATAACTAATCTTGGTACACCTCTTTCTATTTCTGCATTTTTATTAACATAAAAAGCAGCACAACTCCACGGAGATGTACTATCCCTTATTAAAGATTTTTCTTTTAATCCTTGAATTTCTTTTTTACAAAATTCTAATAATTCCTTATTCATTTGTATAGGTCTGGCCTTAGTAGGAATCAACCTATCAGTAAAATCATTTTCATAAGGTAAATCAACAACATGTTTCTTTCTATTCCAAAAAGCTGTTGGTAATTCACTACATAAATTTTTCTTTATTTTTTCCTCTATCTGTCTAATCCTATGTTTTATTTTATCATTTTCTAATTGTGTTTCTATATTTTTTAATTTTAAATCATTTTGAATATAATTTAATTGTTTTTCTTTATAAATTAAATTATTTTTTAATTCATTAATCTCTTTAGTTTGAGGATTAATAATGAATTTAAAAATAATTTCTTTACCACTCAAAGTAGTAAATATACCTGTCGAATCTATTCTAGTTATAGGTTGAATCGGGTTAATAAAAGGAGTCCCTAAAATTAACATTTGACTCAAACCTTTAACAAGAACGAAACTTGTTTTAATACATATGTCATCATTACAAATATTAACATTTGATAATTTATAATCTAAATTCATTCTAGCACCATTAGTTGTTGTCAACCTTTGGCCAAATTTGATTTTATCAAAATATTTTGTAGGAATTATTCCTTCCTTAATACAATTCAAATCTGCCCCACTATCAATTAGAGCAATAACTCTAAAACTTACTTCTTCATTTATAACAAGAGTAATATAACCATACCATTTTTGGAATGTAAACTTATCTAAAACATTTAAATAATCAGTTGATTGATCCTCATCAATCTTAACCTCTTTCCCTTTAGAAGATTTAACTTCTTCTTCCTCATAAGGATAATATTCTAAGACTTCTATTCTATTTCTTAGAATCTTTATTTCAGATTTTAACTCATTAATTTCTTGTTTTAAATCATTGACAGTGATCTCCTGTCTAGGTGTTTCAAACCTATTTATAATTTCTTTAAAATTATAAGTTAATTTCTTTTTATTTAAAATATCAGCTTCAGGCTGTTTCTCATAATCCTTTAAGAATTGTAATAGAGTTTTTCTTCTTTCTTCTGGATCTGTAATTTTATCAATAATATCCAAAATCATACTCTGAGATTTTGATAAGACATTTATAGATAAACCATTTAAATCTAAGATAGATTTATAATAATTTATTTCATTTACACAACTACAATTCTCATGGTTATTATCAGATACTTCACTCTCTGAACTAGATGAAATATCATCTTCTTGAATATTATGCAAATCATTTTCTGACTCACTTTCGTAATCAGAATTCAAAAGTATAGACATAATTTGTGTTTTCAATTCATCACTAACATCTAATTCTTGAATCTTTTTCTTAACCCAACAATTATTAGTATAATGACCTAATTTACCACATTTATGACATGTGACATCATTTTTAAATTTATTGTCATTTTTCCTAAAATTCTTTTTCTTAAAAAATCTTTTCTTTTTAAAATCTTTTTCTTCATTTTGAAGTTTTCTGAATTTCTTTTTATATGGTTTTATAAATTTTTTATTATTTCTACTTCTCTCAGGTTTTTTAATTTTAGAGGCCGGAATGTTATAAGCAAACTGACCACAAAATTCTCCTAATTCTTTTCTACTAGTTAGCCCTTGTTTTTTCAACTGAGCTTTCAGGTTTAAATCATTACACAAAGCCAAACCCTCAGCAGTGCATTCAGATATTAATTCTCCATAAGTATAATTATCATAAGGAATGTTAGTTCCTCCATGTCTATTTCTGAGTCTTGTTTTAATTTTTTCTGAGAATAATGGTGGTAATCGTGTAACAAATTTTTCTTTCCAAAAGGAAGCATTGGCATCATTCTTAAGGGTTACCTTAGTAAGGAAAACATCCTTATACCATCTAAAATGAGTTAATGTCGGACATCTTAAATTCATCAATAATTCTCTACTCCTGTCTACTAATTGAGTAGGTTGTCCAATAAAATGTTTAATAATAGACTGAACTAATGTATAAACCGCATCCTCTTACTGGTAAGGTTTAACCTCACTAGTACTTGGATCAACTGATTGAATAATTTTTGTTGAGCTTAAAATCTCATTTTGTTGATTTTGATTTAATATATTATCCCACCAACCTTTTAGTTGCCCTATAAAACCTGTAACAATTATTTGTGCTATCTGCGAATCAGAATTACCATTAATTCTACAAGCAAAAGCAAACATCATCATTCTGTTAATATAATTAATAATCTGGTATTCCGACATACCATCTATATTCCATTCATAGATAGCTTTCGGATTATAATAAGATTGACCAACCATACTATCTTCCTCCAAAGTCAAATCCACAGGAGTTGGCCTTGGATAATAATATCTACTGGTTGATTGAGGAATTTGGGATTTTTGAGTTCCAAAATTTCCTCCAATCTTATTAATATTTAAGTTTTCATTAGTGAATTGATCTTTAATTTCTTGAATATCTTCACTCTCAATTTCACTATAATTTTCATCTTGTTTTAAAACATTAAGATGATTGTCTTTTATATTTAGATCTTTTAATTTTTTAGTTAAAGAAATAATAAATTCATCTTCCATTTTAGAAGTAAATTTAAAATCTTTAGGAGTCATTCTAATTGAGGGTTTAATTATAGGAGTTTGAATTCCTGTAATTAAATTTTCATTTTTTACTAATTCTCTTTCTTCTAACCTGTCTTCCACTCGAGTGAGCTGAGAACCTATAGTCTGAAGAATAAGATTAGTATAATTATTTTGACTAAATATTTTATTATTATCATTATTTTGACTATTTAATTTGTTAAAATCATTAGTTTTTAAATCTTCATGGGTTATTTCTATAGGAGGAGGATGTACCGAAGTAACTACCCCTTTAGAAGTATTCCATGATTTTTTATATTTTTTCAAAACTTGTATTTTTGGGTCATAATTTTGAAAATACCAATCAATAAAAGGTATAACAATCTTATTTGTATCAATATAATTATAAAAATCATTTTTTAACTCTTGTAATTTTTCTTTAGAATAATTTTTAAAATACCAATCCCTAAAATCTTTGTTTTCATTCTTCATAAAATCATTATTAATATCTTTTCTATTATAAGAGAATTCCTTTTCCAAGACCATGACATCAAAATTCATGTCAGAAGCCGTTGGAGACATTGGTCTTTTATCCTTATTATAAATACCATGGGGAATCTGCTGTTCAGATTCCTTGATTCCTTCAAATTTAACATCATTTTCATTTCTTTCTGAACTAACAGATGTCCTAAAACTTTTGTCAAATTCAGAAATTCTAAAACTAGATCTTCTGCCTGATCTAGCAAAATTAATACAAACATCTCCTTCAGTAGTTTGAATAATTGACTCAACATTATTATTTTTTACAGGTTCAGAAGGAGAAGCAGAAGATAATAACCAATCTGAAGGAAGATTAACATCCTTCCATGATATAGTTTTGGGAACCATCATGTTGGATTTATCTTCATTTATTTGTAATAAAGTTGTTGTTCCTTTATTACTTTTAATTTTAGATCTTGGGGTTAATGTATTCATTACCTTATAATAAACTCTATAAGTAATTGTCATATGTTCACTTAAATATTTCATATCATATCCCTGTGTTTTGATGTTTAAAGTTAAAACATCCATAATATTTTTATTTGTTAAGGAAATAGCAAAATCAAGGAAACAATTAAAAAATATTGGCCCATTACAAAGACTATATATATATATATTTGACTGTATAGATACCTCTTGTCGCTGTATGTCATTGTGAAGTGGATAATTTCGTTCTCTTCTTAGCTTGAAAAGTAAGGCATGTATGTCGGCTAAATGCGAATACATATTATACTGAACGGTATTGTAAAAAACGTTAAATATAATTAAAGATAACTAAAAATATATTTTAATTAAAATTATACGACGTAAAAAAATTTAAATGAGATTTAATCGAATTTAAATACTAGATCAAATTGTACGCTTATAAATTTGAATTAAGCAGAATTTGAGTCAAGCGGAGATTTTTGAAATGTGGGTATTGATACAGCCTTATTAAGTGATAATTATTAAATGTATAATACAAAAATTTCCTTGGATTTCACTTTCTCAAATGAAATGAAATGAATAAATAACTAATAAAAGGGAGGTACTAGAAAAGATACCTGTCACAATCATCAACAACTAAGACTCTGGTAACCAAGGATATAATCATTTGGAAGAAAAAAGCTCATATATATATATATATATATATATATATATATATATATATATGAGCTCTTTTAATTAACATTTTGACGTTTTCTAAACAGTAGATTATTGACGACATGATATGTCACGCTTATTAACAATCATCTAATGTATAAATTTATAAGTGTAGATTTAACATTTCGCTGATAAAAGGCGTATTTTTTAGATAAAAAGTGTGATCAGAGTATTTTTACTTCTAAAATGAACAATACCTTACCCTGACCATTCAACCGGATGCAAATGAGTAAGCGTATCTCTCGTTTATCTGTCAAATGCTATAGAACATTATTTTTTTCTTTTGCTAATAATAGAAGATACTAGCATCCAATTAATGAGCAATGGACATTTCCTTAAATAATTTTAAGGAATGTAGTGCATATAAAAGGATTGACATATAAAATTGAAACTTATGTTGTCTTCCATTTACCAGATGATATCAGTTTAATAATTATTCCACATTTTAAATTTAAGTCACATGGTGCAATATATTCTCAAAGAAGAGGAATAAACTTCATGAAACGAGAATGGAGACTCTTAAAATAAAATAATTTAAAGAAAAACAGAGGAATTTATTTCTGTGTATCCATGTGCTGCATTATTCTTTTTAACTATAATGAAGTGCATATAAAGTTCGAACATTTCTATACTCTTCTCCGTTATAAAAATATATGTATATCAACAGTATATGACAAAAATCTTTGATCACGACATAATTTACATTTAAAATTTTCATAAATTATATTAATTTTTAAATTTAATATACCATTATTTGACCCAAAAAATCTAAACGCATATCTCATTTTAGAAAGGACTAAGAGAGCATTAATTAGAATGTTCTTGGATATCATGTCAATTAATTCATAGGGAGATTTGCATTTAATTCAAATGTAGTTATATCTCATAAGTTCAAGTAACCTGCCCCTTTGGAAAGGAGCTTATCGTGGCAACTTGGATTGGACTATTAATTTCTACAAATACCTACAGCAGAAAATGAAAGTATCATTAGTTTCTAAATGTAATGGCACCATCATATTTTAAATGCACTTATATAGGGAAAAATATAAGAGAACCACATGTTATCTTATATTTTAATTTCATATTTTTTAATGTGATTTGACAAGTTGTGCATCACATGCCATTCATTAAAATTCAAATGGAATAATTGATCGCAAATATAGGATTCAATTTTTAAAGTATCAAAATAAAAAATAAAAATGTAAATATCAGTCTCTGAAATTAAAGTATGAAATGGAAACAAGTGCCTTGTATGTCCGCTCCATTAATGGCCGAATGGGATGAGTTTGTTTTTGTTATCGTCCTTGCAAATGATATTAATTCTTTGCGTTCTAAAATCTTTTTTTTTTAGTTTATACAACCGAGGTCATGTATGATATACTCACACAGTCACACTTATCACCAACTTACAATGCTTTTAACTTATTCAAATCTAAAGATACATGTAGATTTACGTCTATTATTATTTATTAATTGATTAATTATATTTTACGGACAAAATCGATTTTATTGAATTAGTTTATTGACTTTGTGTACTTAATTTTTTTCTCAATTGTTACTAAAAAATAATTTTATTTTTTAAAATTCAAATACTATTGGATATTGACTTTGCATAGGTCTTATTTCCACTTAAAATTAGAATACGAAAAGGTTCAATACACATTGCCTCCAAAAATATTTTTAAAATATTTAAAAAAAATACCAAATAACTAAAAATATAAATAAAATAATAAATAAAAGTTGTATGTATAGGACATAGATAAAAATATAATTACTTGTATTAAAACAATTACAACTAAAAGAGATAATAAAATAATATATTTATCTTACATAAATTATATATATATAACACAAAATATATGAATTTTTTTAAATTATCCTAAATAAAAATAACTCGTACTATGCACATATGTGGAGACTAATATAATCTTAAACTATAAGGTAGTGTTAAAAAGCATCTGCTCCAATTAGAGGTAGACGCAGCATAGGTCTAGGGAGTACCTGGCTGCCCAATTTTTAGTTATTTATAATAATATATGTAGTATATAAATTAGCCCACTTTTATAAGTAAAATTTTACATCAATTAGACTCTTTTTAGGGGAACAAAAAGATATTTTTATGCAAATCGTGTCTTAATTCAAGCAATGCATTTGATAAAGAAATGTTAATACAATTTATAAAATTATATTCACACGATTTTTTTTCAATTGAGTTTTTCGAGCTAAATAATTAACTTGAAGGTTATTTTATAGATGTAAGTTATAATACAAAATTTTCAAAACTTGTTGGAGTTGCAAATCTTGCTAAGAAAATGATTGAGACAAGGAAACATTTGATATATTCACTTGTATATTTACTTTTGAAGGTGATACTAATTCTTCTCGTAGTAACTGTTAGTGTAGAAAGAATTTTTTCTGTTATGAATCCTATTAAAACTTATGTACGTAATCGGATAGAAGATAATTAATTGAACGATTGTTAGGTGACATATATTGAAAGAGATATTTTTAACAGTATCGATGATGAAACTATCGTTCAATGTTTTCAAAATATAAAAAAGTGTAGAGGAGTGTTATAAATTCTTTGTAACTTTTAATTTTATTTTTATGTAATCAATTTAATATTAAAGAATATATTTTTATTTCGTACTTAAAATTTTTTGACCTCCATTGTCAAAATCATGTGTCTGCCATTGGCTCCAATAATAAAAAGCTCATACCCCTTGGCAATAGACCAAGATTCAAATTTCAAACCACCCCTTCCCATTGTAATAGATGATAAAAAATTTTAATAGTACAAAAAACAAAAACAAAAAAAAAACTTTGTTTATATCAAGCCGTTATGTATCGACTGGTATTATGTCAAATATTTATGGAATATTAAAAATGTATCTACAAGAGTAATGAGTTATGAAATTAATTTCACAATTTTATAAATTTATAACTATATTTACACATATAAAATTTAATCAAACACAAAAATTTATTATGATTAGATTATGAAAATTTTAAAAAATTTCAAATAATTATGTTTGTTTATTCCCATTAAGTAGAACAATATTTACAGCTTCAATTACTTCCAAAAAAAATTTCCTAACAAATAAAAAGTTTACTAATTTATTAAATGGTGCATGATATAATTAAATAGAATCTAGAATTTTCTCTTTCGGTGTTAGTCGATAGTGGTTGATTTGTGGTTGTATATTGCTTTCCGAAAGCTGGAGCCATATGGGTTTTGTTTCTTCAAATAAAAATTTTAATTTATTTTTTAATGTCTGCAAGTTCATGCAATAAACCCCACATAATAACTTCTCTGGTTTCCCAATTTTGGACAACCCTACTCGTCAATTTCTTCCCTTAAAAGTTAAAACAGTTATACACAAAAGAATTTGGTGCAAGGGGACCAATTATAAACTAAAACAAGAGCTACAGCATCCACGTTAAGAATTTTGTCCTGTTTTAATGAATATATTTTCGTCTTTTACAATAGAATAAAAACGTTATTTTCGTTATAAAATTAGAGATATATTTTAATTTGTATAAAATAGATTTGATATATTATATAATTCAAAACTGAAGTGAATTTTTTTATTTTTAATAATTTTAAAGTGGAATATCATGAAATATATAAAGAATATTATTAAATACAAACTTTTATACTTCAATATTTTTACAAATTTATAACATAAGTAAAATTATAAAATATACAAATATTTATACATTGAAAGTAGAAAAATACTCCCTCCGATTCAAAATAATAGTTCTTTTGATTTTTTGCACATAAGTATATGTGATGTTTTTTATATGTTAAATATTTATTTTAGTAAAAAAATTTATTCATATTAATTCTTCTATCGAATATTTTTTATTATTAATTTTTTTAAAATTAAATAAAATATTTAACATATAAAAAATATTATCTAAACTTACGTGTAAAAAATCAAAATGACTGTTATTTTAAACGTAAACTATTCCGGTGTCAGTTAACTAAAATCCTTATGTAGAGTATGTGGCCGAGCACACGAGAACTTTTAATGTTGTATGGGCGTGCTTGCTTATCAAATAATTTTAAACTAGTTTTGAAAATTATTATTATTGATTTGATTATAGTTATTATAAATTAATTTAATTAATACTCTCTTTATTTCATAATAAACGTTCTAATTTGACTTTAGAGATCAAACTGACTAATTTTAAAATCGCAATTATTAATATTTTATAAAGATATAGATGATAATATTTATGTCAAATGAAAGTTCGTACAATTAGTTACAAAACCTAATTTTTATAAATATATTTGTCAAATTTTAAAGTTAAAGTTTGGTCAATTTGACCATTAAAGTCAAATTAGGACATATAATTTGGGACGGATGGGATAATTTATATTATAGTTAATTTAATTAATATTAGTTAATTATGATAAATTACATTATTATTTGTAATTATTAATTTGATCATAATTATTTAATCACATAAATTTAATTAATAATTACTTTCTTATGTTATGATTTATTTGTGGAGTAATATTTAGCTAAATAGGTTCTTCAAATCAATCCAATCATTAAAATGTTTTGGTCAATTAATATATTAATATAGACAAATATATTGATTGACTTATTAATTGATATATAAATAAATATAGATAGTCTACAAATAAGTGTACTCTCAATTAATTCAATTTGTTGTTAAAGAATAAATAGATATATTGTGTGGACAAATATAATTAAAGAGTTTTCTTAAACGTAAATCAGTCTAATTCAATTTTCCAAATAGTTTATGTTTTCGTTTGTATATGCACAGGTAGTTTTGTTTTTTTAAGTAATATTAAGAAAATTATAATTTTTTAGATTTTTTTTAATTCCTAATGTTTTTATATGTGTAATTGTATATATAAGGTAATATTTTTACAATTGTTAACCAGTTCAAAGTCAAAATTAAATAATACGCACGCTAAACATAAAAGTAGAAACTCATTCAAAATCAAACAAAATAGTATTTAAATTTAAGTAAATTAAAATTATTTTTAGTAACAATAAGAAAAATAATGAATAATCAACTTGAATGAGTCAATAATTAGTTCAATAAAATTGACTATATCCGTAAAACATGATTTATGTGCATTTTAGAGACACTTATTTCCTCAATTTATATTTATGTTAGCTTCGTAGTTCATGTTAAGGATGGGTTTTATTCTTTATACATATAAATTTGAATTATTTTTTTAATGTCGAATTAATTGATATCTATTTATTAATCTGTGTTAGTATTTATTATCATTACTCGTGAATAATGTTGAATTTTGAGTTAGAACGGTGTTTGTTGTGAACTACTAATTACTTTATTGATATATAAACTATTATATAAGCATAATTATATAGGCTTAATATTGCCACATTTTTTTTTCATAATAATAATAGTAAAATTATTAATATCCTTTATATTTTAGTATATAGTAATAATGTTTGAATTGTTGATTTAGTTAGTTTTTATTGTGATGGCGCCAAAATTTCATACTGAACGAGGGCGCCGTCAATAAGCGAAAAATAGATAAACAACGTCTAACCATTTCTTGAAAGTAATTAAAGTAACATTAAGTAGTTTTTACCAACCCCAAAATATATATTCTTATGTAACAGTAGACGACATATTACAAATTAAAAATGTTGTTCAAATCTTTGATACGTTTCCTCCCTTGATACGCCACTCACAGTAAGACGAGCAGGAACTCAATACTCGTTCATCTATCATTTTTCTCTTTCGAACTCAATACGAGCAATAATAAATTATTTTTTGATGAGTAAAACATCTACTGAGAAATAAATTATCTTCTGATAAGTAAAACATCTACTGATTTCTTTAATTAATTAAATTCTTTCTTAATTAAGAAATTTATTACTTAAATATTATTCAATTTCTCAATAAAAATAATTGATATCGTTTAAAATATTTTATTTATTTATTAAAATATATACGTAATCATACACAAATTGATTTTTTCATTTTGAAGCTAGAGAGTGCATAAATTAATCCATTGGGTTGTTTCAACACAATTCAACATCTAGAACTAGAAAATTTGGTTTAAACTTAGAGATGCAGAAAGGATTTTAGTGAGTCTTTGTAGCACAAAATTGCTTATGAGGTTCGGATTTTAAAGGAGTAGCTCAAGTGCATCTTTCTTAAACTCAAAATTTTACCTTTAATCTCTTTCCTCGATTCTTTCTCATTTCTTGACCAAAAATTTATCATGACCTATTGAATCGAAGCTCTAGAAGTCTACTTTAAGGAGTCTTAATCGGTTTGTAAAAATCTCTTTCCATTTGAGATAAATTTGAAAAATGACAGACCATGTCATTGGTTTTCAAGCAAGTTTCTAAATTTCCTTTTTAACTTTCATCAATCTTAACTGTTCATAACTTTCTCATTTTAAGCCCAAGTTTGATTCCATCTAAAGCTACATGATCCTTGTTAAGTCTAATTTAATTTCATACGATGACACAATTAAACGAGTTGGTAAAAGTCATTTACCTCACAAAATAGTTTGTGCATAAATTAGTTGTAGCTTAGTTTCCTTCACTTCTTCTTCACCAATCCGGTTAAACAAAATCGAATGAAATTGGAAAAATATTAGAGATGAATTGTTGGCTTGCCTGGATAAAAAACCTTAAACAAGCTTAAACAGAAGACCACAGGCTCCCTACGAGTAGACATCAATTTTAGTACTCGCTGTTTATAAAATAGTTATATTTAAAAATAAATTTTGTTTCACAATAAAACTTATATTATAAAATCCAAAATAATTTAAAAAAAAAAAAAAGAAGAAGAAGAGATTATTCCTTATATCGGATGACTGCCATCAGGTCGATGACTTTGGATCAGATCGTTGACTTTTGATCAGGTCATTGACTTTTGGTCTGCTAACTCTACCCATTGGCGACATAATTAGTAAATTAAAATTCATAAGAAAGGAGATTTTATATGGAAAAAAAATGTGTGAATCATTAAAAATATAATACATAAGCCACGTAATTCATTTGGATTACTGGTTTTATGTATGATCAATTTGAAATTTTAATTTATGTTTGACAATTAGAGCAACCCCATTTTGCTTCTACTATTCCCATCATGCTGCCATGTGCTGCCATCAATTCAACTCCTCCACCATCCCTCATCTTCATTTCATTTTAATTCTAGTTTATTTTTATATACTTGTGAAGTGAAATTCTGAAGCAATAAGAGTAGAGAGAGAGACATATAGAGAGAGAATGAAGAAGAAAGCTTGTTGTATTACTCATCTCATCTGAAATACATACACTGAGAATGTATATACGAGCTTACAAGTTTGTTGCTACAGTTCCGTAAAGGGTGCTCATACCTCGTAACAACCTGGAAATTCAAATAAAAATTGTATGGATACTAAATTTACGATATTTATGAAATTTCTTTTCTCTCTCAAAAATTAATAATTTTATAATAGTGTATACGTAACAATCACACAACTCGAGACGCGTATGTTCACTAACGTGAAATGGTAATGAAACGTGAAGCATGATTTTATAAAAGTTCAAGATTTGGAATATGACAAAATCTCATGATCATATTTATATCTCACCGATGCGAACCAACTTCCCGAAACTTCAATAAACTCAAAATAGAACGATAATATATCTCTTATAGCTACTAAATGTAAGAAAAAACAACAATTTTAACTCAAAAATCAACATGACCTTAAATGACAACAAAACAATGAAAAAAGTAATTTTCATTAAAAAGAATATAATGGCCAAAGAAAATTTGTCTTAACTTACTTTATATAGAAGAAAATGAAATTTTAGCCACATTTTAATTGATTTTAGCAGACTCACCAAACAAGTACAAATTTTTAGCAAGAGTATTTATTAGAGGATCAAGCTTTTATTTCCCTCTAAAACTTAAATAGGTAAAACACTACCCTTTTATTAAAGCATTCATGGTTTTCTGAGTTTACTTTTGTGTAGAAAATATTTTCAGTATGATTTTTCACATGTCACATGTGCAAATAGGTTTAGTAAATCTTAAAGTTATTTGATTTCAAAGTTTTACAAAAATAAATTAATATTCATAAGAATATTGAATAACACATTCGGTCAGTGGATAATCCTATACCAAATATTAAACATTGGAATCTTGTTTCTGCATTTGAGAGGATCTTTTTGCCTCAATCGATTTCAAAAATGGTGGAGTTTGAATGTGTGTTCGAGTTTAGCTGAGAACTCCAAAAAGAACAAACCAAACTGAAATTTTAACTTTTGTTTACGATTGTGTTGTTAAAAATCGAATTTGAGGCCATGTCTTGGAAGCTTTAAACTTCGATGTCATGCTCGAATCGATGGAAACGAACTAAAATGGCCACGTTCGTTCATACATGAAGTTCCAGGTCAGAAAACATGGAGGTTTAACATTCGACAACAGTCTAGTCCTCTTTTTATCATGCTTCAACTAAAGGCAGGGTGACTATGGGATTTTCCCCCTATGTCGAACCTTATGGTGGTGATCTCCCCACTTCATTGTGTCAAATGTATGTTTTGGGTACAACAGTGCTATCAGCGTGGCGTCTTAGGGTATCGGAGGATAAGAGAAAGTCGATGAAATTATCCACCGACGATTTACTCTCAGTACAAAATATCCACCAATGAACTATGGGCGATACAAATTATCCACTGAGGAAGAAATTTATCCTCCGATGTACATATTATCCTCCGATGCATATACCATCGAAAGATAATTGGCTTACTTTTCTTTATTTTATCTTCTCTATTATACGTAAGTTATTTCAACAAAGAATAATACTAATGACTGAATAGTAATAAAAAAATTATTACTTTATTAAAAATGAACTATTCTTTTATCATTTAAAGAAATGCAATAATATGCTAGTAATAAATTATTAATCATTTAAATTAATAATAATTAAGAATTTAATTATGTATGATTGAATAATTATTATTAAATTTGGGAAATAAAATAATAATTAAGGGATAAAGAGTTAATTAATAATAAATGATTTAAGCTGAGATTTATTATGGAGTAATTAATCTAAGGTCCCAAATAAGTCAAATAAATTATTTGGAGCCTCGCAATGACGTAATACCAGTTTGAAAAATCACTCGAACTTCGATTTAGTTCAAATTGAATCTCAATACAACAAATGATGTGTCAATTAGTTAATTAAAGACGTAAGAAAGATGCATACACCTCACATGTGCATTCTCATGTTGTAATTAAGTCATGATTACTCATGTTTTACAGAGTTCGTTCACTCCGCAAATGAATTATTTAAACCCAGCAAAGGACCAAAGACAAGTATATACTTACTCTACTTTCTTTCAAATAATATGTATTACCATTCTTTTGATATGCGTAGTTTATCCAAGAATTTATTATGTTGATATTATGCTCTGATTTCTTTAAAATTAAGTAACGTGTGATTTGTTGATCCGATGTACGCAAAAATTATTGTACTAGATTTGAATACTCTTTGGACAGTTGTTTAGCTATTCAAATTCACTAACACGCTAAAGTAAATCCAATACGGATGTAGAAACTTATTCCACACCCCATACCTGTAAAGTATATCCGTGTGGATAACTAAAAGCTAGTGGGATGCATCTGTCTGACACCTCAGGCCTAGGATTTTATAGGGAATGGAAACCAAGGCATTAGTAACCAAGCTCTTGCAGATGAAATATTTTTGTATTGACTACATATGTCATTTTAATCAAATCAGATAGTGGTCAGGCTAACCAATTGATATATTGTTTCATACGAATTCCTAATGGCACGTGCACCAAATAGATTTGGTTACAAGACGCATGTGAATTATTCAAATATTCTTTCAAGTAAAAGGTCAAATCTCTCGTTATCACTTGAGAATCCTAAAAGCTATATTCTTGTGAATTACTTAAGAGGTGTCGACATTGTTCTGTCAAACCTCAAAAACACTTAAGCCCTAAAAATTTATTCATTTTCAAGGCTCACCCTTACATGATTATATACTTGCCGACGTAAATCGCTCATGTTGTTATTACTAAATGTTTTACAAGTTATGGTGAAAAAGTCGACCCGTCTGTTAAAGGCAAGGCAAAAATGTACTAATGAAAGCTTCTTGATCGCTCTCCTGCGGATGACTTTTAGAGGAAGAGTGAAACATGAGACTACAATAAAAATGTTTAGATTGTAAGGCCTATATGGGTCCCTCATAAACTTTCATTGTTACAATTTATTTTGGAGAATGTAATAGAAACTAAATTTCTCTTATTTAATTTTATTTATACTTGTATGATGTTTTATTACTGTTGTCAATTATTGACAGTGCCCAAAGTTTTTATGGGTTTTTTGGGACCGTCACACACCTTAACTAATTATAACTAACATTATAGTAAAATGACTTGTTTAACCTTCACTTACAAGTTGCATTTACTTCAGTACCCTTGACAGGCCCCTCAAGTTACGTGTATGAAACATGTTGCAAACATGTAACTTGGACAAAAGATAAAGCAACTGATGAGCTGATAGAGCTTCGATGAAGAGATCAATTGGTTGTTCAGAAGAATTGATATGATGTGTAGCAATAATCCCCTTAAACAACTTCTCTCGAACAATGTGGAAATCTATCTTGATATACTTAGTTCTCTCATGAAAGACAGGGTTAGAAACTATATACAAGGCAGATTTACTGTCACAATAAAACTGAACTGGAGTAAGATTCTTCACTTGTAATGTAGAAAGTAATGAAAGCAGCCACATTATTTCACAACATAGGTCTGTCGTTGCCCTGTATTTAGCTTCAGAAGAAGACCTTGACACAATTGGTTACTTTTTACTTCTCCAAGATATTAATGAACTACCAAGAAGAATGCAGAAGCCTACAGTGGATTGCATTGTGCCCTTACATCCTCCCCAGTTAGAATCATAATAAGCTTGTAATGTGAGGACCCAGAATTTTAAATAGGAATAAAATGTTAATAGGATTAATTCCTATGAGGAATGAATTTTTAACGCATAAGCTTTATGACAATGTGATGTCCAAAGTTTTAAATGTATTTTGAGCCCAAATATTTAAATGTTTATTTTATTCAAGAGCAAGTGTAAGGTGTGTTCTCACGTGGGGAAGGAAATCACACATGAGAGCTACAGTATTTTTTTTTTAAAAAGACTGCTGTGAGACAAAAGGTTTAATTACTCTTTGTCAGAGTTAAGAGCATGTGACCTGTCAAACTAGTTAATCATCTTTAACAGTACACTAGATTGTTGGCTATGATAGATGATCGACTAACTTTTGGCAACCGTTGCACCCAACCTTTCAAACCAATCATTTCATTCCAAAGCTCATTATTGTCTTTTTCCAGCCAACGGCTAAAATCAAATCTCAAACAATCTAACAACTCTTGTTACTTAGCCAGTGATATAAATATATCATTTAAAATACAACCCTAGCCCCACTTTATAAAATTTTCTTTACAGCCAAACACCCACAAAAATTCAGGTTCACTTTCAAGAGCAACTATCTTTTCGAGGAGCAACCTAAGCTTTCAACTCCTTCTATGCAACCAAAAAGATAAGAGCACTATATTAAAGCTCTGCTTTGTTCCTGCAATACTTTGTTCTGTTATGCATAATATATACTCTATTTATTCACTTCCAAAAGTATGATTTAATGCATGCTTTTAACATCTAGAGTTAATACCATTTATTTCAAAAAGTTGTCAAATATGAGAATATCAAATGTGACAACCACCTAGTAGACAAACCTTAGCTATCAAACATTTCTTTTATCAGTAGTGAGAACACCATGCTTGAGCCCTGTCAACCAGAGTCCTTGAAGTCTAGCAGTGTTTATAAGTTTTAGTAGACCATAAGAAATGTTTTACACTAAGGATGATGAGGGTTGATTTGTGTATGGTTATCTGTTAAGAACATCGCCTATGGATGAGTGAAGAAGTCACCGCTGTATCGAAAACAACTCCTAACTTAGTCTTCGACAGCATGAGGTTAGTCTCCGATAGTATAAAACAGTCCCTGAGAGATTCTAAGTTAGTCTCCGACGGTATGGAATGAGTCTCTGATAGGCTAAAAATACTAATCTCCGATGAAGGAAAATATTGTTAGTCTCCGATGAAGGAAAATGTTGTTAGTATCTAACGAAAATTTTTTGTTAGTCTCTGATGAGAGATTTTTCCTGGTCTTCAATGTGTAATTACCCATTGAGGAGTTTGGCGCTGAATAACTCATCTTCCGAGGAGTTTGGCGCTGAACAACTCATCTTCCGAGGAGTTTGGCGCTGAACAACTCATCTTCCAAGGAGTTTGGCAATGAACAACTCATCTTCCGAGGAGTTTGGCAATGAACAAATTTTATCCTAGGAGTTTAGCGTTGAACAAATTATCCACCGAAGAGTTCAGCGATGATTTATTGAGTTTGGTGCTGAACAAGTTATCACCCGACGAGTTTGGCGATGAAGTATTCCTTGATGGTCGAAGGTTATCCCCGATGGCCGAGAGATCATCCCCTAATGGGTGAGACATCCCTAGACGGGTGACATATCCCCTGATGGCCGAGAGATCATCCCCTGACGGGCGAGGCATCCCCTGACGGGTGAAGTTGTCCCCTGATGATCAGTCGTCCCCTGACGTGTAAATTGTCTACTTATGAGAAATTATTCCCTGATGACCATCCCCTGAAGGCCATATTGCATCCCCTGATGGATCAAAATTTATCCCCTGATGAATAATATGGATATTTAACAGTCTGGAAAAAAAAAACCCTCAGGCTTGTTTGTATGAAAAGTCTCAATTTCCAACGCAACAAATGACTAAATTAAAACATCAAAGAGATAATAAATGCACAGACATCACATATGTACATACTCACATTTATATTCTAAGCATAGATTCTCATGCTATGTCAACATACATGTTTATAGAGGTATTTCACCAAGCAAGTGAATTAGGTTTAACTCAGCTAAGGACCAAGGCAAGTATATTCTCACTCTTATGCTTATTTCAGTTAAATGCATGATCAATTGATTCGACATGCGTACAAGGTTATGACTTTTATTTCTTGATTTCTTTGTGAATCAGTATGTTATGCTTTAATTTCCCCTAGCATGATATGAATCAAAGTGCATGGATATAACTAAGTTTTGATTTATCAATTATTTTTCAATCTTATATCTGTGCTAATGTATGAGAATGTTTCCATTTGGACATTGAGCAAGTGCTTATGCTAGTCTTGAGAGGGTAAGATGGTTATCGTACGTAGTTACGAGCCTCTTCTGAGCTAAATAAAACTTACAAGATGGTTAAGGGAGGAAGGAAGAGTTCGAAACCTCAAAGTCAAAAATATTTTTCTAAAGTTCTAGAGGTTTTGATAATTTAATCCGTCATACCTCACAAATAGTTTGAACCCTTGTTGTGCTTCAAACCCACCATACATGATTATATACTTACTGAGCGTAAATCACTCATCCTTGTTGTTGTTAACTGTTTTACACGTGATAAAGGTAAAGGAAAGATATACGAGCATAAGGTTATTGTGAGTTAACTGTGGGTAAATATGAGGAAAAGTAGAGGATTGAACATGTAAGAGCACGATTGAAGTATGAAATTTGTAAGATTTACGGGTCACAACTTCATGTAAGGATGATGATGAAAGTTGTGGTAATAGCTTAGTTTCCGCTGCAAGATTTGTACTCTAAATTTTGTAAGGTTGTACTATTAATATTTAATATATTAATGTTGTATGGATGTGTTGTTGACTGTTCCCTTCTTCCGACGGTGCTTGAGTCCCCTGTGGGATTTTTGGGACCGACACATGTAAGGTGAAATCAGTAGTAGAGCTAACCAAGACACCTTGTCCTAGTGTTTGTTAAAGATATCGAAGAAGCTTGTAAGTTGCTTCAAAATGTATATCTTTAGGTTGAGCCAGAAACTAAGATAGAATATGCACTTTATAAGCTATGTCTGGTCTTGAAATAGTGAAGTAGATGAGTCTACCAACAAACCTTATATATAGAGGAATGTCATAAGTAAGGTAAGTACCAGGAGCATCAACTGGATTATGATTTTGTTCAAGAGGCAGTTTGGAGGGTTTTGCAGCTAGCATGCATGCACCAATCAATATATCTAAAGTATATTTTCTTTTGTGCATGTACATTCATTTATGAGATTTTACAAAATCAATGCCTAGAAAATATTTAGGTGAACCAAGATCCTTCATATGAAATTGTGTTGCCAAATAAGCCTTGACATCTTCAATAGTTTTGGAACAGGAACCTGTGATGAGAATATCATCTACATAGACTAAAATGGCTACAAACTCAGAAGCACTATGATAGATAAATAAAGTATAATCTGCATGGGACTGTTTGAATCCAAATGTGACAAGAGCATTAGAAAACTTCAAAAACCATTGTTTAGGTGCTTGTTTCAAGCCATAAAGAGACTTGCTCAACTTACACACTATTTTAGAAAAAGTTGGCTGCAATGATTTGTTGAATATGGTATATAACTATTGATAACCGGGTGGAAGAACCATGTGAACCTCCTCATCAAGGTCCCCATGTAAGAAAACATTGGTCATATCCATTTGTGTGATGGACCAGTCACATTTTATTGACACAACAATCAAAAGTCTCATTGTTGTCTTCTTGGCAACAAGAGAAAATGTTTCAAAATAGTCCAATCCCTCTGTCTGAGTAAAACCTTTTGTAACTAACCTGGCTTTCTACCTATTTATTTTACCATCTGGTTTATACTTCACTTTGTATAACCATTTGCAGCCCACTGTAGACTTAGCATGAAGAAGAGTAACTATAACCCATGTGTGATTAGCCTTTAGGGCAGTTAGTTCAGTGTCCATTGCTTGAATCCAATGATCAGATTTAATTACATGATTATATGAGTATGGTACATGTATGTTGGTTGTATCAGCTAAAAAATGTTTATACTCATCGAAAAATTGATCATATGAAAGAAATTGTGAGATAGGGTAAGTAACTTGGCCTACAGAAGACTGATGTAAATGATTAGGAATGCCATTGAAGTCTTTATATTTGGCAGGTAGCTTGATTTCCCTAGATGGTCTGGTTGGTTTAGAAATAGATGGTGTAACAATGGTGATAGACAACTCATTAGGAGTTGAATGATCAGACTCAATATAGGAGCCTTAACTATTGATAGAATTAGTAAGATTAGCAATGGTAGGATGTTTTGTGTTGGTAGGAGTCACATCAGAATTAGAATTAGTAGGTTGTGAGGAAAGAGAAGAGTCATCTTCATCCAATGGTGACAAATGCATGTGAAAAGGAAATAAAGGTTGATTATTAATGGAGGCGGTAACTGTGTGAAATGGGAAGATGTGTTCAACAAATTTCACATCTTTAGAGATAACAACTTTTCTTGTCTCTAAATCTAGCACCTTGTGCCTTTCACACCAAATGGATATCCAAGAAAAATCCTTTAAAAGCTCTCTCAACAACACCTTTTGTTGAGGAGATTATGTACAACTAGTTTGATGAATTATCCCTTGTGACAATAAAAGAGGTGTAACCTCTTTATTCAGGAATTTAGTACCCTTGTCTGTCCTCACAATCTTGATTGTGCAAGAAAATTGATTTTTAACTATTGCAAGAAAATTTTGGATGAGGAGTAGACCTGAGTTTTGTCAGAGAAAAAGTAAGTCCAAGTTGCTCTAAACATATCTTCAACAATAGTTAAAAAGTAATGACATTTCCCATGAGTACATTGTTTGTATGTGCCCCAAACATCACAATGTATTAATTGAAACTTAAATAGACTATGTGATTCACTCATGAGAAATAAAACTATGGTTTGCCTAGCATATTGGCATACATCACAAGATGTTGGTACACGACTAGTACAATCCACAAGAACATGTTTTAACAATGTAAAAGGCATATGGCCTAGCCTATTATACCATAAAGTAATATAAGTAAAGCTATTACAAACAGTGATAATTCCTTCAATCAATTGATGTCCTTGATACTTATAAAGTCCATTGTGTAGTTTACCGATCTCTTTTCTCTTCTTCAATACAAGGTTCACGTAGCAAGTTGTAGCCAAGAACACAACATGGCATGCACTATCATAAGTTCGCCTAGGAATAGACAATAGATTAAAATGAAAGTTAGGTACACAAATTACATGATAGAGTTTAAGACCATTTGAAAGAGTCATTGTTTCTTTATAAGTAATATCTACCAAGTTACCATTAGGCAACTGTAACTTGGAATACAATGGCTCTGGTTTCTCAAGAAATGATAAGTAAAGAGTGATGTGGTTAGTTGCTCTAGAATCAAAAATCCATTGATTACTTATAGACTTAGTTGTATAAACATTGCAAATTATATTACCTACAAGATGAGATGAGGAAGCTTGCAACTGAGGTGAGGAAGCTTGCCATAGCATTTGCTAGATGAATTTGGTAACCAGTGAGTGTTGATAGACTTAGTAGGCTGAGATTGAGCTTGATCTTTAATACTCATCCCAATTTGAATCAGCTATAGATTTTTCTTATATTGTTCCTCACTGAATGTATTGGAGTTACTTGTTGGGGGTGAATAGTTTGTTTGAGGTTGAGATACTTGACTCACGTTTATGGAATTGGTTCTAGCATTGTTGTTTCCAATTCCTATTATTTTCAATTTAGGTTTGGGTTGGCCATAAAGCCTATGCCAAGGAGGATAGCCTTGTATATAGAAACATTTCTCAATTGAATAACCACCTTTACAGTAGGTGCATATGACAAAACCACTATCACCACCAGATTTCTTGTTCATGCTTCTATTTGCTTGAGGATTGAATGAATAACTTGATTTATTTGGATATTTTACAGCCATGGTAATACTTTTGACATGAACAAGTGTATGTATATAAGTATCTCTCTGAGTTTCTTCTTGAAACAATAGAGAGTAAGCTTGACTCAAGGTAAGTAAGGGATTCATTACCAGTATATGTCTTCTAACTGTTGTGTATTGATCACTGAGTCCCATCAAGAATTGACTCAGTTTTATGAGATTCTCATATTCATCAATTATATGAGCAATATTACATGTATACTTCCCACAATTGTATCTAGGTACTGACATCAAATTGTCTAATTCATCATGTAAGGTTCAAAATTTAGTAAAATATGTTATAACTGACATTGTCCCTAAAATCAAAGTTGCAATTTCTTTTCTAAGATTAAACAACCTTAGAACATTCAACTAAGCATATCTAACATGAAGATCTTCCCAAATTAATTTTGCAGTATGAAGATAAACTATGTTATTGTGAATATCATTAGACATATCATTCAATAACCAAGATATCACCATGTTGTTACTTTTGATCTAATAAGCAGGATGAGGTAAATCATCATCTGGCTTTGGTAAATATCCATCTATGAAGCCTAGTTTCATTTTTGCAGATAGTGCAATTAACATGGAACGACTCCATTGATTGAAGTCGTGATCAGTAAGAGCTTTAGAAACTAAGATCATACATGGATAATATAAACTTTGAAGAAAGTAAGGATGATTACAATCAATTTGCTCAACATTTTCATTTGAATTGCCTCCTACGACATTGGCGAATAAATTTTGTGGCATGACTATACTCCTTCACTGATTATGATTGAATAATCGATGAGATTGGCTCTGATACCATGAAGCAATAAGAGTAGAGAGAGAGAATGAAGAAGAAAAGTTGTTGTATTATTCATCTCATTTGTAATACATACATCGAGAATATATAGACGAGCTTACAAGTTTAAAAGCTCATTGTTGGACTTTGGGTTAGGTCGGTCGGTTCGCTTCTCCGTGTGCACCGATTGTCTCATTCCTTTTGCCGATGATGCGTTTATGTCCTTAATTGGTCGGGTCGTGCCTCCAACGCTGTTACTTTGCAAGTCTACGTTCTGAATACGTTAGCATGAGATAACATCATAGGATTTCGGTCTTATTACGTTAGCATTTGGGATCAGAGTACTGATTAACAAGGATAATCAGAGGCATTCATATTTCATAGTCAAATGTGAAATTCTTTGATTTTACATTTGGTCTAACTTTAAAGGAAAAAAGAGAGAGAAGAGTGAAACGGGAAAACAAAACAAGGACATCCATCAAAGGTACAACACATGAAATAATTATAATTGTCTATTTTTAGGTAAAATAATACATTTCTAAATAATGTGAATATGTTTTATAAAATCTCTAATTTGGTTTAAATTGTCAATGAGGTTTTAGCTCAATGGTTAAGACTGAAATGTTGTAACCAAAAGGTTACAGATTCAATTTTCACTGACATCACCAATTGAGATTTTATTCTTATATGATTCATATTATGTGATTGTTATTCATTTGTAATGAAATTCAAATTTTTTTTTTGATTTAATTGTGATACTCGCAAGTAGTTTGACTAATATTCTAATAGATACGAATTAAAATTTAATAATAAAAATTTCAAGTTGCTCTTCTCTTTATGGGTTCTACTAAACTTCAATTTTGAATTATTAACGAGCTAATTGAATATTGAATTTCAAGAGGAGAATCAAACAAAAAAAATAAAAATTTGAGCTGAATTCAAGCCGAATTCTAAAAAGAATATTAATGTTTGAGGCTAGACACGTTGCCTACCGATACCATATTCGATTGATTTTCAACTTATAAGCTAAATGGAGGAAATACATTTATATTTAAAAAGCCAAAACTTATAAGTTATTCTTGAACAAGTCTTATTTCTCTCTCCTCATTTGATGATAGAAAAGAAGTAAAAAGAAAGAAAGACATAAATGAATAAAAATGTGAAATGCAGAAAATCATAGAAAACTTGAATAGTAACAAACTTACAATGTGTGCAACATACACCCCAAAATACTAGAACCGAAAAGGAATGAAGGACCAGACAAGAAAGAAAGCTTTGAATTTACTCACTCTCTCAAAACTTTTCAAGAAATTTGTTAGAATATCAAGCTTGTTAACAACAACAATATACAGTAGTATATTTCCGAGAAAGACAAGTCGCCAGCCACCAGAAACCAAATCCGTTTCTTCAAGAAAAACCCTTCTCACCAAATCTCCTAATAAACTAATCAAATCAACAAACACTTTAATGTTAGTTGCTAATTTCATTAATAAAAATTATCCCTTTTTCTTTCCCTATATGTCCTTCGATTTTCTTCTTCTCTTATCACTCATTTGTCATCTCATTTTCCCATGCAGCCACTTCGCCGGAAATCCTCTGTTTTCGCTGCAGGGATGAAGAACAACGCCGGCACCGGCCGGAAAAATAATAATCTCTCCGTTTTCGTGGTAGTCTTCTCTGTTTTCCTCTTTGGCTGTTTCATGTACAATGAAGATGTGAAATCAATCGCAGAGTTTCCATTTTCACGACCCAAATCCCAAGAAATTCAAGAAAATCCTCGAAACCCAGATAAAGAAACACCCCAGAAACAAAATTTAATTGGGGTTTCTGAAAATTCAAGAACAGGAGATTCTGTGAAAACCGAAGAAATGGTGAGTTTGAAATCAAATGTGGTGGTGAAGGAAGATGATAAAAAGATTGAATTGCCGGTTCTCGAGGAAGAAGAAGATGATGAAGAGGTCGAATTGCCGCCGGAGGACTGTGATCTCTTCACCGGAAATTGGGTTTTTGATAATGCCACTCATCCTCTGTACAAAGAAGATGAATGTGAGTTCTTAACATCACAAGTAACTTGTATGAGGAATGGAAGAAAAGATTCTTTTTATCAGAACTGGAAATGGCAGCCGAAAGATTGTTCTTTACCCAAGTAAAAATCCTTTTTTTCCCGTAAAAAGAATAAAATTTTTGTTACTTTGACTCTGTTTATTCAATAAATTTTGATGAAAATTTTGTTTGGGTTAATTTAAGGTTTAAAGCAAAATTGTTACTTGAGAAACTGAGGAACAAGAGGCTTATGTTTGTTGGGGATTCATTAAATCGGAATCAATGGGAATCCATGGTTTGTTTGGCTCAATCCATCATTCCACCTGGCAGAAAACGCTTGATCAAGAGTGGTTCACTCTCTGTTTTCAGAATTGAGGTACCCCCGTTTTTTATTTTTATTTTTTCCTATTTTAATTTTTGAATTATTTTTTTATTTTTATATCTTTGACTTAGTATAAGTATACCCTCTATATGTTTAATTATGTTGGTATGCTGGCCTTACTTCAATAACACTCATAATGACAAGGTAGAATCTTCTCAAGAAAATATTGATTGCTAGTCCACATGTCACATTTTAATTTGGTTAATTGAAAATTAGTACTTACAATTCCATAAAAAGAAATGAATTAAAGAAAATGTCCCAAAGTTGTACAATTAAAGTTTTGTTGATCATGACTCGTTACTTCACTTTCTTTGACCAAATTAATCTACATAATTAAGCTTATAGTAATTCATTTATTTTACCTAAACTTAGAAAATATATGGATTTGTTGTACCAACAATTTATATGACAAAAGTTTCACCTAATATAGGTGAAATGAGTGTCTCCTTGCACAAGGTATTAACAAAATTATCTTGGTTTGATATTGTGGAGTAATGTTTAGGTGCACCAGTTTTATATAAAATATTATCAAAATTTTATAATATAGATTTTTTATGTGAAAAAAAATGCAGGATTATAATGCTACAGTAGAGTTTTATTGGGCTCCATTTTTGGTGGAGTCAAATTCAGATAATCCAGAAATGCATAGCATTTTGAATCGGATCATCATGCCTGAATCAATCAAAAAGCATGGTAAAAACTGGATTGGAGTGGATTATTTGGTCTTCAACACTTACATTTGGTGGATGAATACTTTCACTATGAAAGTTTTGTAAGTGCCATAAAATTCTTCCTCTTTTTTTTCCCTTCAATTTTATTTTAAAAAATATTAAATGGGGCGTTGATTTTTTTTCTTATTTTTCTTTTTTATGATCAAAATAGACGAGGATCGTTCGATGAAGGATCAACGGAGTATGATGAGATTGATCGGCCGACGGTATATGGTAGAGTATTGAGAACATGGGCCAAATGGGTAGAGAAAAATATTGATACTAATCATACTACAGTTTTTTTCAGCAGCATGTCTCCTCTTCATATCAAGTAATTTTCTTAAATTCTCGAAGTATTTTTATAAACTAAACTTGTAGATAGCACAATATATTGCTACTTTTGGGGTTGTTAGGAATCCCAGTCGAGTCCTATTAACCACTAGTGGACTTGATTGGTGAACCACCATGTTATTATAGAAAAAAACTTAAACTATATGCTTATATTCCATCCGCCCAATTTTATAATGTTTGACGGTGTCGGTTGTTTAAATATAATTGTTGCACGTAATCCTGCACTGATTTGGTTTTATACTTCTTCTGGTTCACAAAAGTGTAGCTTTGACTTGTTGTACGTAATTTTAGGTAATATCTTTTATATGTTAAATTTTGTATTCATATTAATTCTTATATCAAATATTTTTTATTATTAATTTTTAAAAAATTAAATAAAATATTTAACATATAAAAAGTATCATCTAAATTTAAGTGCAAAAATCAAAATGACACTTATTATAAAGCGAATGAATACATTATAGCATTTGTTATAGAGAAGGAAAAATAAGTACTAGTTTGGTGTCAACATTGATCACAAAGTGATGATATGAACAACACTTTCTTAATAAGGTGCAAATTCTTAGTAGGATAATTAAATGCGGACTATTGTTTTATATTATCGAGCATATCGAAGTTGGGTACGAGGATGACTAATTTAATCAATAGTTAGTTTTCTTCTGCATTGGTAATAGTGGCGTAGGTAATAACTATCTAGCGTTCATTAATTGCTTAGTTCGATTCAAAGCTTTAACATACAACTAGCACGTTAGTTGTCTAATAACTTGGTGTAGTACTTAATAACAAAAAATAATTACTTATTAATAATTTGGTCTGATTAAAGATTTAAAAAAATTTAGGAGCTTGGACTGGAACAACCCTGATGGCATCAAATGTGCCAAGGAGACTCAACCAATTTTGAACACATCCATGCCATTAGAAGTGGGCACGGACCGCAGGCTCTTTGTAGTGGCAGCCAATGTGACCAAATCCATGAAAGTGCCGGTCCATTTCCTCAACATAACCCGGCTGTCCGAGTATCGAAAAGACGCCCACACGTCCGTCTACACGATCCGCCAAGGCAAAATGCTCACCCACGAGCAGAAGGCGGATCCCGCTACGTATGCGGATTGTATCCATTGGTGTCTCCCGGGCTTACCCGACACGTGGAATGAGTTCCTTTATACACGTATTATTTCTCGCTCTTGACACGTGCCTATATATATATATATACATATATCAACTTAAATTGTATTTCATTTCTTCCAACTTTGTAGAAATTCTTTTTTTTTTTCTGTGTAATTTTTTTGTTCTTGCAGTTTTTTTTTTCACTTTAATTTTTGTTTCAACTGTATTCTCGTTTGTAAGTTTCTTTTTCTATAGTTCATTTAATTTTTGTCTTAGTGGACTAAGGAGTTGAGTTGGTGGATTTCTGGCCAGCCCATTAGACTATGTTGTTCCATTCGGGTAAGTGGGAAAATCTCAGAGCCCAGAAGGTTGAAGTGACCAGTGATATACAACTTCCGGTTGATTTGTAATTTTGTACAATGAATATTTGGGAAGAAAAATAAAGAATATATCAATTGTAAGTATGTTCAAATGATATATTTTTTCTGCACCTTTTATATGTCCAAATCGCTTTTTTACATAGTTGTTTCGAAGGTGTAAGGTGATTTACATCGGTGTTTTTTAGCAGATTTCTTATTTTATAAATTAAATTATATTTTTTTATATCTTTCAGAATCTCTATTTTTTTAAAATTACACTACCATCCATGTTATATAAATTTGAGAGATTTGAATGGTAAATCATTTCATGTAAAAATTTACTGTTCAAATCTCTTAATAAATTCTCTATTTCAGAGATTCTGGTGTTGAAATAATTTTTAGAGTTTTAACATTTTACTCAAAATAAAGATTATAAAAAATATAGGAAAATTAGTGTGAGTGCTCTTACCCCCGCTAATAACTGATAAAAGCAATCAAAAGATGGAAAGATTACTATCAAAGTCCATAAATAAAATTATGTACAACTACAAAAGTTGGAGGATATTATGCACATCGCGATTTTTTCTTTTGTTTATATATAAATTAAATCTTGAATGAGTGGGAGCTGTCGCGAAAAACTTGTATATTCTTTTAAATTTGGTATATAAAAACTTGTATATATTTTTAAAATTTGGTATTATAACTAGAAGAGTAATATATTATATTACATGTGTGGTGGGGGAGATACATTACTAATATTAAATGCAAACACTATTTTATCTAATACATTTAATGTTGTTGATGCAATCCAATTCATAACTGTAATAAGTCATGAGTCTCCCGTTAGAATTTTAGGAAGAAAACTCATAACTTAGAATAATTTTGGGTGATTGGATTGTATGATCAACGACGCGGAGATGTTAGATGAAATAGTTAATCTATCTAATATTATTATTATTATTATCTTCTGTTCTATAATTAAATATACTTTCGGATGCTTTGACCACATATTGAACTTAAAATTAGTTTTAATTTAGTTGATTTTAGTTGTTATAATTTTATAATTTAAAACAAAAATATTTGATCATAACATAAGTTGATGCAATTACTACTTCTTTGATTCCATAAAAAGAGTTACATTTGAGTTTTTTACGTATATTAATATTGCATTTTTTATTAATAATTACATATTCAAAAAATAAGTTTTATTTTTGTTATGAGTGGTTAATAAATGATAAGATAAAAAAATTGTAATGATAAATATTTAAAAATATAGTTTCATAATAAAAAAATTATGTAAATATGTCTCTTTTTTTTTAAACAAATCTCATTTCTAAATGTAACTCTTTTTTAAAAATATATGAATTATAAAGTTATAGTTTATAATAAAAATCTTAATCACAATACAATTTACATACGTGTAAATTGCATTAATCTTAAAACTTAATTACTATTTAAAGAATAAAATCATTATCTATAGATTTATTGAATAACTCATCTACCTGGCATAATTAACTTGCATGCATAATGGAATACAGTATTACTAGGTTTAAAACATGCGCACAAGACGCTTCGTTTAATAATCATTGATCTAAATTTGATTATTTTAGTTAGAATAAATTGATTCAATGAATAATAAATATTATAATTAATTTAGTTGTCAATAATTAATTATGAAAAATCATGTTATAATTTGTGATTATCATTTTGATTACTATTATTTAAATTTCATAAATTTTATTAATAATTATTTATTATGATTAATTTAATTGTAAATTTGGTTCACTCTTAGTCGTCCCATTTTGTGTTGTGAATTAATAGTAATTATTATGATTTAATCTGGAAATAGATTCACTATGCCGGTTCTTGTTGTAAATTAGTGTTAATTACAAATCGATTTATATATCGACCAGTTTTATGAACGACTCTCGTAAATTAATGTAAAAGTGAAAAACTCACACTGTTCCATCCGGCTGAGTACCTGAGAGCAGTAGCACATCTCCTGCTAAACAAACACAAGGTATCAGAACCATTGAATAAGTTAAAAAAAAATAAAAATAGTCGCACTAATAGCAGAACCATGAACCCGAAAAGCAATTGAGAGTTCAGAGTAGAGATAAGGTATCAAATAGCTTATTTTAGATGGAGAATGAAAACCATGAACTCCTCGATAACAAATGGATCGATGAGATCAAACACATAAAATCCTCTTAAATATTTAATTATTGTTTAGGTGGTTTGAGCAGTTCTAGATGGAATCAATTTGAATAAGTCATTTTTTTAATCTTATTTAAAAATAATTTTAATATGATTCATATAAACCATATATTTCATTATTTATTGTAACCTTGCAAACAACAATAAAAGGTGAGAAAGAATTCAAATATGTTTCCAAGAGTTATTTTAGAAATATTATAGATATTTTTTTGTATATTTTTCAATCATTTCTTAACATTTGGCTCATTTTTTTCTTTGAACATCATAAAATCTTTTAATCTTATCATTTGGTATGCAAATGTACTACTAATTTTATTAATTTTGTAAAATACTAAATAATAATAATAATAATTTGTATCACCTAAAATCACCGCATAATATCTATTTAGTTATCCGCATAATTGTTGCCTATAAAGACTAAGCGTTAAGCGTTTGCTTGACAATCAAGATCTGCATAACGTTTTTTAGAATATTACTATCCACCCTCGTTGAAATATCTATTTTTATTTCATTTGTAAATTGTATTTAAGTAATTTGATGTACTACGTAGTATTTAAGATTAATTATTAATCGTTGATATATTGCTTTTTGAGTACTCTCGTAAAAGTTTTCATCAAATTGATTGATTATTTTCGTTTAAATACTAAATTTACTCTTATGCTTACCTCTTAAAATTAATGAATAATAAACATATACTAGTACTTATTATGCATGTATGTTGTAAACCAAGTTTGTGGCACGACAAAAGAATCTTATGCTAATATAACCAAAACAAAAAACAAAAATATATCAATCATAGAAACAAGGATGTGAAGTAAACATAACTCCACAAGAGAAGTGGGACTACGTGGCGAGAAAATAATGGCTATTTAACTGATGATTTCTCCTATCTTTTTCATCTTTTTTGAATGGCCCATCACCATTTAAATTTAAAATACATTTATAATTTCAAAATGTACCGTATTATATTTATGTTTAGAATATTTTTATCAAAAAATTTAAATATAAGCCTTTTCAATTAATAAATGGTTATGTAAGCCTAATATTTCACAACTTGTGAATTAAGTGATTTTATTCTATTTTCAAATGACAAAAAACACTTTTAAAATTATAAATTATGTTGTTACTATTACACCAAAAAGAAAACCGTAAATTATTAGACTTTTCTAGAACATGGTGTGGTGGAAATCAAAAAGAATTCATATGGTTAAAGTCATTCCATTTGGCAAACTCTAATTTGTTAGAAAAAACTCAGTGATACATACTAGGTAAAATTCCTTAAAAACCTCGTCCTTATAAATATTGGTGTCTCCCTCTTCATTTTCCTCCTCGTTCACTGATTCTCTTCTGCAATTCTCCACTTCGAATTTTCTTTTATATCCTTTTTCATATTCCTTTCATCTACTTCTCTATTGTTAAAGAGAGGCAACAAGGATTTCTTTTACTTTTACATTTTTTTTCATTTTTTGATTTTTGAATTGATTATTTCCAACAGAAAATGGGATTTAAGGGTTTTTATTTACAAATCCTTTGATCTGCACTTGGGTGATGACTGATGTAATCAAATCTTTATTTTATTAGAACAAAATAAAACAAGTTTTGTTTTATGGTTTTTTTTTTATTTACAATTTTTTGTGTCCGGACACACACACACACACATATTGATTATGACAGTGAGCACATGTTATTCAATTGTGTAAAGCTTCTATGTCTTGTTGATGGGATTTTTTTTTGGGTTCCTGATCAATTCGTAACCTGAAGCTAGATAAATCTCAACTTGTCCTGTTTTAATTTCTTTTGGAATTGTAAATTCTATCTGCAAATTGGGCTAGTTGAGAACATTTCACTTTTAATTATTTTTTTTTTATATTTTTCATGCGGTTATTTTGTTTAATTATCAATAGAGCTTCTATGTATTTGGTTCCAGATCTCAATTGGTAACCAGAAGCCAAAGAATTGTCTATTTTTGCCTGTTAACCTTTTTTATTTGGGGGCAATTTATTTGGAGTTTTGAAATCATTTTTAGCTTTCATAAAGTTGTGAATACAGTCGTACATTAACATAATATTCTGTTCATTTTTTTAATAATATTTTCTAGGAATTCAGAGGAAATATATCATCTACAAATCAAATACAGGCCAATTATGTTACATACCTTTTGATTTTGTACATGGATAGACTTGCAATCCTAATTAAGCTAAATAAAATACAAAAAGATTTAATCTATTAAAAAATTAATTATTATATAAAAATATGTGATTAATTTTATGTATTTAAAAAAATTGAAGGGAAAAAAAAAGATTGAAGTGACTTCAATCAAACTATAGCAATTTTTATCAATTAAAGATAACTGAAGAAAATATTTTAAATGCCATCGGCACTTAAAGGCATGATTCACGCCTTAGATTAAGTGACCAAAACAGAATTGAATTCAGTTTCATTTTTTATCCATTAATTGACATCTAATTAAACAATATGTCGAGACACGATTTAATTGAAAACACAGAACAGATTAACACGACAATACATAAAAAATATCACAATACACTAAACTTATATCGTTGATCCAACAAACACTTATCACATTACACCAAATCAATATAACAAAGGAGTACTTTGTTTTAGGCCAAAACTTAGGCCGAACTATGGGTCCATGTTTTATTGGATCAAATTCCATGCGTCAAGAGAAGTAACTTTATCATATGTTTATTGGGCCAATTCCTTAGCTGATATATGTCGAATAAATTAATCCTCATGCAGTTCTTTTATTTTTCAACTTTTTTTTATTAAGTTTATATACTATATTTTTTAATGTTATTATATATAATATTACAATCTGGTAAAAAAAATTACACTATATATAATAATATAATAAATCAGATGGTATGTTAACATAATAAATCGGATGGTACGGATTATCTCATATGGTAACATCTATTATATATTTAAAAGGTCAAAAAAAAACATTTAAGTCATGGTTTCGCATTTTTTCTTACTAATATTACCCTCTTCAAAAAAAATTTATTCCATTATTATTCTTTCTTAATTTACTTTTACTTTATCAAATACTTCTAATCCACTTCTACTTTCCTTAATTTCTACTTCCATTATGAGTAACGAAATCCATAATTAGAGAATTTTAAAATATAATATAATAAATAAATTTATATGCATAACCAATAGAATTATGGACAAAAAATTAAATGTGATATTTGATAGTTTAATTATAATTATCATACCTATTTAAAATTAATTCCATGAAATAAGTACAACAATTCTCAAGTTTATATTAAGTAACTTTGAAATATATATTATCATAATCAATTATTTTGAAGTGTATATGTAAACACATTATAAATTATACAAATAAAATTAATTTTTCGATTAAAATTATATCGTTTGGCACAAAGTATTATTTTTTTTTTTCTTACGTAGGAAATCATTACTTAGAAATTCATGCACACACTCAGTCAACTATCTTGCGTGATTTTTTATTACCCTACAAGATTCAAAATTCTGACCTCCTCACTTTTTAGATAAGGTAGTCAATGACCAATGACCAGGTCTTTGTTTGATTAGTTGAGCTAGCTATAGTTATGCAGTTATTGTATTTTTGAGATTACTAACTTTATCATCATTATTTTTTTACAATTATTTTAATTAACATATTAAATTATAATCGATTAAATTGTGATTTGCTTGATTAGATTTATTCGTTTAATAATTGTTTGGTGAATTTTGTTATATGTATTTATTATATCTTCTTTTTGTCAATAATTATTAACATTTACCATATATTTTAATTTTATTTTCTAAATAGTTTGTAGTTTTAATATAATTTAAAAACATATTCTCTAATGATATAAATGTTTCAAATATTTGTTATATTTTATTTTTGTATGATCTCTCTAACTTAGTGTTTGGATGTCTGAAATATGTTTTGAAATTTATAATTAGCATAATCTATATAAAATATATGAGTAAGTGTAAGATAATATATTTTAATTAGAGTTTGAATTATAAATTACGTTGAATTCGCTTCAATTTAATTAAAATTTTTAACACAACTTAAAGAAAAATTAATAAATAATCTAAAATGTAGTGTTAGACGTCATATTCATTGTAATTTTTAAGTACTATATTTTATTATCTTTTTTTTTCTTTTAAATTGTATTATCAAAATTATAAATTCTTCTTTTATTAATATTATAAGTTATGTGATAAAATTATTAATGAATATGTTAGCATTATATTAATAGTAAAGAATATATATTAAATATGAATAAAAATATATGAGATCAAATTTGAATTTACAAAGTCAGTTTGACTTGGTGAAATCATGAAATTAATAATATTTGATATATATGCTAAAATATTTTTGTATCGTACGATCAAAATTAAGTTAATCTATACAAATTTGATATTAAAAAATAATTAAATATATTTTATATTAATTTAATATATAAGAAATATTAAATTATAATTATTAATAAAATATTTAAATTAAATAATAAAATAAAAATAATTCATACCTTATACAAGTTGTGAGCTAGTTAACATATTAACATAAAATACACGAAAGACGTAAAAATATTCGAAAATTGAACAAAAATTTATGTAAGACCCTTACCTTCCACCTCAAACACATACACCCGCACACAAAGTTTATTAAATTCCAACGAGATCAAAATTTACGTCAAGTTTCACGTCAAAGTACGTAGTATACATCAAAATATGTGAAAACAAAACTTAGAACTAACTCATTTCTGTTTATAAACTCAAACTTTGTAAATTTTTATATTAAAGTTCACAACTGACGATGTAAGCTTAGAAGTCATTTATTTTTTATCATGTCTGTACATTTTATGTCAAAATATTTAGCATTTTCAACGACTATTCGTTACTATTCATCAAGTTAAATTATGTAAGTTTAGGTATTAAAAGCCGTAAATTCATGTGTCAAGGAGATGCATGTTTAGTTTGCGTTCTAAGTTTATCAAAATATCTCTTGTCAAATAGGTAGGTTAAGCTTCTGTTAAAATGTATAATTTCTTTTATTAAAATATTACTATCTCCATTTCAAAATACACGACGTTTGTTTTTTTTTTTCATGTAACTTTAGGTGAATTTAGTACATATTAAATATTTTATATAATTATAATTTGTATAATATATTAATCATTATTTAAAATATTTTTTTCAATTTTTATTTTTAAACAATAAAATATTTAACATATATTAAGTTTTATCTAAAAATATATACAAAAATTCAAACGTCATTTATTTTGGAACGAAGTGAGTAAGAAATTACCACCAAAGTGCTTGCGTCGTTCACTAATTAAGTCCAAGTTAACTCAGTTGAATTTGAACCATTTTACAACTTAACATGAACACTTCGTTCTTCTTTTTTTTTTTTAAAGAATTATTACTCTTCCTTTTTGTACTTTGATTATAAGTTTTTACTCCCTCCGTTCAAAAAAAGAGTTACGTTTTTTATAAATATTAAAATTACATTTTTGATTAAAATTTTCATCTATAAAATCATAAAGTTTTTTTTTCCATAAAATTTGTTTGATGAATCTTTAAATTATGACGAAATCTATAAGTTTGTAATTGAAAGTTTTTTAATTTATAATAATTGAAAGTTTTTTAATTTATAACAAAATAATAAAGATAAATTTCAAATATAATTTTTTTTTAAATATAACTTTTTTAAAAAAAAAAAAAACAGGAGGAGTAATACTTCATCGCTAGATAGTACTATACCACTTGGTGAAAGTAGTAGCTGTACCTTTTATTGCCATGTTTCTACCATGTCTCGGAATTTTTATAAACAATTTGTTTGTGTTTATTGATATCTTGATTGATTCGATCCGACAAGCTTAGATATATTTTTGAGTTGCATAGAAGACCGATTGTTGATTTGTTGTGGGAATTCCAAACTCAGACTCGGAGAACAGGTTACCAACGAGACATGCTTTGAAACTCTCTAGGTATTACTTGTAATGTACACAAGCTAGAAGTGGTTATTGTAATCAGCACCCTCTGTATCAAATATCCGTTCTGTTCCCATGATACTTTATCAAATATTCTTTCTGATCACAATTTAATTTTGAGTGCATTTTAAATAACTTTTTTTAATAATTACCAACTTCTAAATTATTTTATATAACTAAACTAATTTTCATGATCAAAACAATAAAAAAAAACCCTCTCAGTTTTGTGCACTATATATAATCCCCAGGTTGGAAGTCTCAAATAAGTTGGCAAATTCCAAATTTTTTTTCCAACATGCAAAAAACAAACAACCTCTATTGGCAATAGGGGCAGGATTTATTGCCGGCAGCAATAGCATAGGGAGTCTCAACTGTGCCAGGAGGTAGAGCCGCATGGCATTAATAACACGAAGTCTGTGTAATGATTACGATGATTATGCATCACTTTATTTCAGCAGTCCACCTGGCAGTGAGCCCACTACCCAGCTATTGAACCTTACAGGAGCATCCGAAGAAACACACAGCTTGCCTTCAAGAAATATGTAACCTGCCTTCAAGTACTTGTGCGCACCTGTTAAAATTTAAAAACTCATTGCTTAAAATAGCATGGATAGCTTCCTAGTCTTTCTTGTTGTATGCTTGTTCACTCTTAAAAACTTTGTGGTGTATATCTCGAAATTTTCTTCCCGTTGGAAGTTTCAAAATATTGCAAACTCCCAACTTGAGATAATAATGAAGTTCAGTGGCTCAAAGAACATGAGAGAGATAGCAAGATATATTACTGTGATTAAAATATGATTTTCAAATAATATTAAGTCCTGGACGCACTGACAGTGGTGAAGAATTCCAGTGATATAAAATTTCTAATCTATCTTAATTTGAAATGCGTTTGGATGTTAGAAAGTTTCAAATTAATTGCAAACTTCCAACTTAGAGATAATAATAAAGTTGAGATGCTCAAACTGCAATCCTTCTCAAAACAGTTTAAATACACTGTTCGAGATCGTGTTAATTTATTATCACAATACCTCGAAGTTCAAATAAATATCTATTACAGGAGACTTAATAAATGTTCGCTTGAATTACATGTAGAGTGGAGACTTAATAATTTCTATGATAATTTTTCAGAGAACAGAGATATACGATACTAAATTAAAATCTTTAAATAATAAATTAGATCCATATCTATTACTATATATTAATTGACAAATCATGTTTCAAAAATAAAGTTGATTTTGTTAAGTTAATTGTTAACTTGGGCAATTTGATAATTCTCTCATTTTTCTATTGTAAATAATTTAATTGACTCAAATGCTAACACTATTTGGATTTGAGTTTTAATTAATTTAGATTATATACTATTTGATTCAGACTTTTAATATGTTTTTGCCTTTAGGTTTAGAACAAATTGTTATAAAATTATTACCTTATATATATAATTATGTTTATAAAATAATTACAAATAAGAAAACATTTTAATAACTATAATTCTATTAATTTTACTTAGAAAAACAAAAACACTTGTGTTATGCACGTACATACAAACTCATGAGAAATTAGATTAATAAACAATATAATATGTATAAATAATAAAGTAAAACCTCTATAAATAAATACCCTCGGAACCAGAGAAATTTATTAATTTAGAGAGGTATTAATTTATCTATAAATTAATAATTTATTAATTTAAAGAGGTTTTTTAAAGAAGTTTTTTTTAATTCAATATATACATAAAATTGTAGAGACTGTGAAACAGAATCTAGTGAAGCATGAAAATGAAGACGATTCGGTAGTTTTGGAACCGGTTACGCGAAACAAAGCAATAATAACGTCAACAACTCTTCACAAATTTTTGTTATAATACGAGAATACGACACCGGAAATTCTAAGTGTAATGAGAAAAATAAGAGATGAAATTAACCTAAATGTGAATTTCAAAAAAAAACAAACAACAATTGATTTATATTTCAGAGTATCTTAAATATATATGTAATTTTAAGAAATTATTAATTTATAAATTGTTGAGACCATATTTTAGTACATGGTCTTTCTAAAAATTATTATCTTAATAATTTATTAAAATTCTTCATTTTTTGAACTGACTCAACTTGGGACCGAAATAAATTATTATCTTAAAAATATTATTAATTTATCGAGTATTAATTTATAAAGGTTTTACTCTACTTGTTATTACATTAAAAGAAAACTATGCCCACGGTACACAAATGAGATTATACAGAAAGGGAAAAGAAAACCTATCGAATGAATTCAATGGGGAAAAAAATTATATAATAAGGCCACAAAAGTATTACACAATCAAAAATAAATATTCTCGGTTCCAAAATTAAACATGAGTTTTAATTTAATATAAATTACAATGAGATTAAAGTATTTTATCATAAATTATAATAATTATATTAATTAAAATGAACTATGACATTAACTTAAAATTTATGACAAGATGATAGCATTAAAATTTCAAAATATATCAATGAAAAAGAAAATTCATAAACTAAAGATTATACAAAAAAATTATAAAAATTAAAATAAACCACAATCAATAGCACTCAATATAAACCACCACTAATTTGTAATTACATACTAATCCATAACAGTGAAAATTATAAAAGAGCAAAATAGATCTAGTAGCCTATTTCTCATTCAATTGTTGACTTCGATGAAAGCGTTTGTTTGCCTTATTTAATTTTGACTTCAACTTTAAATCTCTCTTTTTCAAATAACTTTCTAAAGATTTGTTGAAGATAAAAGCGTTTGTTTGTCTTAATTAATTTTGGGAACTCTCAAATTCTCTGAAAATAAAGAAGTGTATTGATCATAAGTTGGACTATTGACAGCGGGTTTAAAAAGTATTGATTGACCTTATGTTATTCATACGTGAAAATCTATACAATAATATTAGGTTATTCCATTACATCTGGTGTAACGTACATTACATGCGATTGTTCTATTTTTTTCTTATTTTTTATGACCATAAAAACGATATCACACATCGTCAAAAGATATGAAAACTTATATTTTCTCTTAGTTTTAATTTTAAATGTAGATTTTGTTCATACAGTAGAATTAAACTAAAATTATTTAAAATATTGTGTGTTTGTAATATGTATATAAGGTGTGTGTATATATATATATATATATATTACACAAAAGATCATTGTATGTGCAAATCTATTATATATTTAAAAGCACAAATATATATATATTACCCTCTTCAAAAAAATTTATTCCATTGTTATCATTTCCTAATCCACTTCTGCTTGAATCAAAAAATCTTAATTCACCTCTATTTTCCTCAATTTTTACTTCTATTAGGAGTAACGAAATTCATAATTAGAGAATTTTAAATATATATATATATATATATATATATATATATATATATGAATATAATATAATAAATTACTTTGTAGGCATGACTAATGGAATTATGGATAAAAAATTAAATGCGATATTTAATAGTTTAATTAACATAATTATCATACCTATTTAAAATTAATTCCATGAAAGAAATACAACAATTCTTAAGTGTATATTAAGTAACTTTGAAGTATATATTATCATAATTAATTATTTTTAAGTATATATATAAATACATTATAAATTATACAAATAAAGTTAATATTTCAATTAAAATTCTATTGTTTAACTCAAAGTATTATTTCTTCTACTGGTTTAGCTAATTTTGTGCAGTCATTATGTTTTTGGGGTTATTAACATTTATCATCATTATTTTGTTATAATTATTTTAATTAATATATTCAATTATAATATATTAAAGTGTAATTTGCTTAATTAGGTTTATTCTTTTTGTAATTGTCTGGTACAGTCTGTTGTATGTATCTATTAGTATTTTTAGTTAATAATTGTTTAGATTTACCGTATATTTTAATTTGATTATCTAAATAGTTTGTAGTTTTAATATGATTTAAAAACATATTCTCCAATAATATAAATGTTTCAAATCTTTTTCATATTTTATTTTTGTATGATCTCTCTAACTTTGTATTTGGATGTCTGAAATATTTTTTCTAATTTATAATTAACATATATCTATATAATATATATAAGTAAGTATAAGATAATATATTTTAATTAGAGTTTGACTTATAAGTTACGTTGACTTTACTTCAATTTAATTAAAATTTATAACACAACTTAAAGAAAATATTAATGAATAACCTAAAGTATAGTGTCAAACATCATATTCATTGTGATTCTTAAGTATTATATTTTATTTTATTTTATTTACCCTTTAAATTCTATTATCAAAATTATAAGTTCTTCTTTTACTAATATTTAAATTATATGTGATGAAATTATTATTGAATATGATAACATTATATTGATAATAAAGTATATAAAGATATATAATAAATATGAATAAAAATATATAAGAGCAGATTTTTATTTACAAAGTGAGTTTGACTTGGTTAAATCATGAAATTAGTAATACTTGATATATATGTGATAAAATATTTTTCTATCGTATAATTAAAATTAAATTAATTCATACAAATTATATTAAACAATAATTAAATATACTTTATATTAATTTAAAATATAAAAAACATTAAATCATAATTATTAATAAAATATGTAAATTAAATAATAAAATAAAAATAACTTGTGCCTTAGACAGTTGTGAACTAGTTACCATTAAGATTACGAAAATCATCTCTTTTTTCAAATAATAACGAAAATCACTTCCTCACCGTCCTCCGGTCATTTCCCTGTTTTCAAATTATTACAAAAATTGTCTCTAAGGTTGGAGAAGAGATGCAGATCAGCAAGCTGCACGAGGAACTAGCTAGGCTATTAAGAAATTGGTTCAAGGAAGTAGACTATTAAAAGCAATATTTTAAAAAGAGTTATGTGGATCTCTCTGGTCAATCGAGCGTTTAATATTTAGTCTTTGTAAATTGCGTTTATACGGATGACTAGTTGATATTATGCGGTACAAATTATTATTATTTCATATTTTATAAATTAACAAATTTAGTAACATATTTATATATCAAATGACAACATTAAAAAAATTTATGATACTAAAAGAAAAAATGAATCTAATTTAAGAAATAAGTGGGTAGTATATATATATATATATATATGGGAAAATCTCTTCCACGATTCATAAACTATATCAGTTTTGTATATTTAATTTTTGAACTTTTTTCGTAACTTATTTGGTATACAAACTTTTTAAAACATGCACAATTATAAAATTTCATCAAGCACTCGTTAAATTTGATATAAAATACATTCATGCGAATCACACATGTAATTTTCAAAGAATGAAATTGTCAGTTTATGTTATATTTAAATTTTCTTTTCTATTGTTTTCGAGTTATATCAACTTTGCAAATTTGGTCATAAATATTCAAAGAGAATTTTTCAATAAAATAAATACTAAAAAAAATGTATAACTCACATTAGTGTATTTTCTGTCAGATCTAATTAGATATTGATGAAATTTATTGATTGCACAAGTTTTAAAAAGTTTGTGAACCAAATAAATTACGAAAAAAGTTGGGACCAAATACGCAAAATTGATATAGTTCGGATACCGTTAAAAAAGTTTTTCACACACACACACATATACATATATATATATATATATATATATATCAATATCTATAATATTTTAAAAATAACACTTTGAAGCATATTTTGTTTTTTTCTCAGTTTTTGTTGTAATTTATAAGTTAGAAACAATGAAATATGCGGTTTATATGAATCATACACATAATTAGACGACTAAGATAATATGTGTTTAACTCTCCGCATCCGTCTAAATGGCCAACTAGACGTACGCATATTCCGTATTTCAACTAGACGTACACATATTCCGTATTTTAGAACGCCAACTAAAAAGTGGTTTAATTTTCAATCTACAAAATAGCACCTTTTACACGGCAAACCGTAAGAGCAAACAATAATCCATATCACACTAAAATGCAAGGGCCAACTTTGAATCTATCTACGGGGCATATTCTGTATTTTAGAACGCCAACTAAAAAGGGGTTTAATTTTCAATTTACAAAATAGCGCCTTTTACACGGCAAAACGTAAGAGCAAACAATAATCCATATCATACTAAAATGCAAGGGCCAACTTAGAATCTATCTACGGGGTATTATCTATTATTATATACTGCATTTGTCTCGGTTTATTTGTAATTTTTTTTTGAATTTTTCATTTATTTATAATATTGTTTTTTATAAAAAAAATTATCATTTTATTTATTTAAATTATCTTTTCAACACTTACTTTAAATCACATCACACTAATTCTTTTACTTTTTCACTATTTTTATTCATTTCAAATTAATTCATTCTCCAATACTAATTTTCAAGGACAATATATAAATTTTAATCAAAACTCCACATTTTCCTTAAAATTTATGAAAAGTCATTTTTCGAATGGCTTGAGATAGAGCGAGTATTAATTGACAAACCGTATTTTAAAAATAGAGTCAACTCTGTTCAGTCAATTATTAACTCAGTCAATTTGTTTTTTTTTTCCTTTTTATATGATTGCTAAAAATAAATTTTAATTTGACTCAAATTCAAATACCATTCAATTTTGATTTTGAATGAGTTTCTAATTCATATTTAGTGTAAATAATTAAGAAAAATTACATTATACATATAATTACACGTATAAAATTATTATAAAAAATCTACAAAATTATAATTCTCTTAATAATATCTAAATATATATAATAATAAGACACGTGCTATGCATGAGCAGACATGCTATGCACAAGCAGACAAACTATCTATCTATCTATTACTTTATTGTATATTAATTGACTAACCATATTTAAAAAATAAAGTCGACTCTGCTGAGTCAATTATTGAAAATTTGATTGTATATTTCAAAAATTTCCTGGGAATCAAATTTCAATTTAAGTACAATTATATAGAGTCTAGAAAATTTTGATATCGATTTTAACTAGTTATGAATTTAATTAAAATGAATTTCACTCTAAGCAAAGATTCTCATCTACTGCACACTCAAAATTTCTCTAGTGCAATGACCTAAAATTATGCATAACTAACCTCGCTTATTTTTATAATATCCATTTGCCATTACCATCGAAGGGGAGACTACCAAAAATTATTGAAATGGGTATCAGATCACATTATTTTTTTTGCTTTCTGTTTTGGTCAATTAGGTTGAGATAATGAGGGAATAAGGTTCAGTGCAATGGTGCATTTGTTTTCTGTAAGTTACTGTAATACCTCAATAATTTTGAACTGCCATTTGATATTTTTATAAATAATTTTATGCGTGAACTTGAGTTCTGAATTTGAAATGTGTTCATGTGAAAGAGTGGAAGATGAGATGAATTTAAAGTGTTTTTTTGTCCTTTCTACAAAACATTGAATTTCGTACCGTTGATACAAATTAAGCTTTCTTGCGCTTGATATAAATTAAGCTTCTCTATTACTTCAAACAACTATCTCCATCCAAGTTTCATATGTTTAGGAACATGATATACCACATTCAATTTGGAGAAAGTATACCGTAAAATAATACAACGTGGTACATAATATGTATAAGAATAAAAATAGGAAAAGTAGAGGGAAAGGTGAAAAAGTGCCGTAAACATTTTTTTTCATTTTTATTGCTCTGATGGTAGAGATATTGCTCTGGCAAAATATCAATTACCTAAAAAAAGAGAGATACAAATGATTGTCAAAAATCAAAATTTACTTGTTTTTGACTAAAATGGTAGTAACGCTCTTGCAGTTCGCATTACATAGAACAAACAAAATACGAGTAGAAAACGGATTGACCGAAACAATAGAACGTGGACGGCACTACGCTCCAACAGCCAGAAATCTTCTACAAAGAGGGATGGAATAAATGTGAAGTGTTTGACTGGCCTGCCTGCTGACGTGGACCAATCAACTACTATCTAATAAAGCAATAAGGACGATCCGATCCCTATGCGAATCCGACGGATAAAATTACTGATTTATGATTTAACTAGTTTTAATTGGATTATTATTTTTTTTAAGTTAAATATTATATAAATCATAAATATTTTTATAAATTTATCGAATATAAGTTTAAAATTTTTAATAATCAAAATAATTTCAACAAATATTCTAAAAATTCATTAAATTGGTTTATAAAAGTACAAAAAACATAGTTTTAAAGAATAAAAGAAGAAAACTAACTTAGCAAAAAAAAAAAAAAAGGAGAAAATCCAAAATTTTCCGGTTCACCGGATGGATCAATATTTTCCTAAACCGTTAATTTTAATCAAATCGACCAGACCTATGACCGATTTACGATTAAACCAATCGAATCGGCCGATCCGATCCGATCCGATTTTGATAATATTGGTCTTCTTATCTTTTAAGAAAACAAATAACATAACTGAAGTTTAACCAAACAGATCGTGGCTATTCAATATTTTGTAAAAATCCCCAAATATTTTTACAAAATAAAGAGAAATAAATAAAATGCCCTAAATGCCAGATATGAAGAATCGCAATCAATACCCAGATCTCAGAATTCGAAAATAAAACCAAAAGGAGCTAAATCTTTGAAAGTTGAAACCCAAGATCCATAACAAGCAAAAATGACAAAAAGAAAAAAGTAAAAGCCAAAAAGATTTGTTAGAATAATAAAAATGAGAAAGAAGAACTACAGTCGATGAAAAGAAAGAGCAGAAGAAAAAAAATATGAAAAGTGAAACACGATCTTGATTTTTGTGAAAAGAAAATGCTTAATTCCTGCAAAGAATTTAGACGAACAAAATCTAAATTTTCAACAATATGTTGGAGGAAAATGTAAACTCAATTGAGGGAGAAGATAAGGAGAGGAATAGCAACAACGGGATTTTAAAAATAGAAACTGAAGTATGACCAGTGATCACTAAAATAAAATAATTATAAATAAAAAAAAGAAGAACTAATGTAGGTGGTTAACCTCGACACATGTCCTATTGACCAATTTTACCCCTTTTCATCTAGGAAATAACACTACAGACTACACATTGTATAAAGACAATATCTCATCAGCTGACCTGCGCATATTAAATTATTAGTACTTTATAGTGTGGCTCCAAGTTCGATGCTAGAGTGCATTTCATTTTCCCACGTTACTTTTCTGTCAACTTCATCTTTTTTCTATTACCATAAAAATGAAAACCTCATCTTTTCCAAATATACCTACTTCTCCTTCCCCAGCTATATGTATCTATACCTCTATTCTTCCTAAGTCCTAACAGCTGCAACCATATCTACTCCTTTTCTTAGCGACCAGCAGCAACTCCACAACATCTCCAATTTGTATTATACATGCAAAACAACATCTTCGTTATTAAGGTGGATGAATGAAACTACTTATGCTTGACATATAAATCGGTACTCTCTGTGGAATTTTTGTAAAACTTAAGTGTCATTTTTTCAAAATCCTTCAGTTTTTTATACAACAATTTTAAAAAAAACATGTAAGGGCCAATGATAACAGAGTCGTTAGTTGGTATAATTACCTGTGCACTAGAGATTCATTGGAATTCAGGGATTTGTTTAAGCGAACGGAACAAGTTAAGCACTCTTCGACTTTTGTAAATGGTTCCGATCACCACACATTCCTCTTTTATGCATTTATTTATTTATTTTGTTTTGAGAAATCAAAATTAAATCTAAGATGGAAAATAATAAATAAAGAAGCTGCCAAAATCCATTCATGTGTGTTTGTGTGTGCTCTTTCATTATTTATTTACATTTACCTAAGGAGAAAATAAGAAATAAAAAAATTACAACTCGATATCCTAATACAATTTTTTCTACTCTAAAATTGAAGAAAAATTCAATTACTTATACCATCATAGGACTTTCACCGGATAAATTTTAAGATATTTAATATCTATTATATCCTCCCCATTCCTACGTCTATATGCAATCTAATGACATTTTAGCACTCATACAAAATCCTTAATTAAATAAAAATGTAATTAAATCTATATTTATATGATGCACCAAATTTTGAAAAATAGATCATTTAAAATTTGAAATAGCCAAATCACAGCATACGGATGTGTCCTTTCTCAACGTTTATCCCAACTGAAACTATGAACTCATGGGCGATGGTTAAGTTAAAGGTGAACATAGATGCTGTATATCATGCGTACAAATGAAGGACTTGTAGGACTAAATTTTGATATTAACATTTATACAATTATTAGTATTATTATTAATACTAATAATAATAAGAAGAAGAAGAATATACTGGCATATATACGTATATATGTATATGTTTACGTACACATAAAATATTTACAAAAAGACTTTCTTTTTGTTTTTGTTTTATTCCGACTTACGCATACGAATTATGGAAATAAAACAATAGAATAATAATATGAAGAGCAATGCTAATATTAATAGTACTACTACAGCCATACTACCATAACAATATAAACAATGTAAAAAAAAATTTTGTTAACAAATAGGTACGAAAGGAACCTACCCAATCTGCGTGTATATACATAAATCAATTTGAATATTTTACAAGCCATGAACAAAAATATACGAATCATGTAAATAGCTTATTTTATATTTTTGCCGTTTGTCTTATATTTAATATTATCATATCAATATTATTTTGAACATATATACAAGACGAATACTAGTGAAAACTTTAATATTCCAAGAGAGTATTAACATTTAACATTCATTACGTTAAAAAAAACAGAACAAAGACGTAGTGTATACATATGTATGTATGTATGTACGTATGTACAAACTCTATATTTATCAAGATAATATTTACATATTTACACAAATATGTTCAACTAGAGAACCCAAAGAAACAAGGCGACAATATCAACTAAAATGGAAGAAGAGATATATATTAACCTTAAAGAGATGTTACAAAGTATCTTGAACCTTTTCTTGCTTCAAGTCAAATTCTTCCTCCAAATCCTTGGACGAGATATCTCTTTTTCTTTTTTTCTTTTTTTTCCGTTCTCCTATTCTTTTTTTATTTTTTTCAAATAACCTCTGCACTTCAATCTATTACAGACGAGACTATAAGGCCCCCAAATAAATAAATAATCAAATGATCTAATCTTTCATATGTCAACTTTTTATCTAATCATCTTTTCATGGTCAGGAGTATTATCGGCTTTTGTTGGAGAAATGCAATATGGGGGCTGGTCAAATCCAAGCATTGAGCTGACAATATCTATTACCCACCATATCTATTGCTGCCACTTCTTTCTCTTTGATTTCCCGGTCCTAGTTGTGTGTATGTATAAACTATGCCTAGGTAGTTCCTTACCTTTATTCATCCCTTTCTTGATTTTCTTGTCATTGTTTGTTGTTGACATGGTTTGAATATTGCACGCTAAAGGATTTACCAGCTTATCTACCATGTGTTCATATATGGTTCCATTGGCACTTGGACTAACTCTTTTAGCACGTTGTCAAACTTTGCTTTAATTTCCCACCTTTTATAATTATTCCCCTGCAAAACATAATAATATATGTGTTTTTAGTCATAAACTTTAAACTAACTTATTCTAAATATAATTAATATTAATTATTATGTAAATTAAATGTAATAAAATTTTAGGTGTATACACTCTCTATTTTTTTTATTACATATTTGAGTATATTTTGTGGCAAAATTCTGAGAAATTTTTCATTTGGTTATAAGGCTTGATCAACTTTAATTTAAAATAAGGTTTTTATTCAATAAGTTGTTTGATTTCTTTACATTTGGATATTTTACTCTGCGTTCAGTATTGAATTCTAATTACCAGAATCGTCGTGTTCCGTTCCGACACCATCGGTATGGGATACCTGTTTAACCGGTACTAGTATTCATTTTTTACTACTTCAGGTTAACGGTACGAGACGGTTCGAGACAGTCCGGTTCGATTATTTACCAATACTCATCCCTACTAGTTAGATTTAATTTAAAATAAGGTGTTTATTCAATAAGTTGTTTAATTTCTTTACATTTGGATATCTTACTTTGCATTCAGTATTGCATTCTAATTATCGGAACCGTCATGTTCCATGCTGACACCATCAGTACGGAATACCAATGTAATCAATACCAGTATCAATATTCATTTTATACTATTTCAAGTCAACGATAAGAGATGGTTTGAGACAGTATGTTAGAACTAAATAAGCTCAAGTATTTGTAGAAAAAGAGATACAAACACTCAAAATTTTTTATTTTTTTTGAAACTTATTAAAGACTGCTAGAGATAGCTACAATATCAGAAAAACGATAACAAATAAAAGATGAACACACAAACATTCAAGTTAAAATAATTGTATTGAAACTTGAGATTTTTCTGAAAATCTGAGTTAATCACAAATGTGATTAATCAGCTACATTTCTGTAACAAGTTACAGTTTCTCTGTAAAACTACAGCTTCTAAATCATACACACTAGTTTCTATTTTCTTTGAATATTTCTCTCAAGATATATTACAAATCTTCTCTCTAGTGATTTGTATGCTTCTGAGTTTGTTGATTTGTTGGATTGATACTTTGTGTAATGAGAACTCTTTTACATATATAGAAGATCAATAGTTGAAACCACATACGTAGATGTGCTACTCTTTTCAACTTTGCCACATATATGTCACATCGTTGTCCTATGTGTCAGACTGCTACTATTTTTGTTGCTCCTTTTTCATTTCCTGATCTACGTACATTTAATGTTCGAGAGTTGTCATTGGACTAACAAACTCCAAGAGATATCTTTCCAGTTAATATCTTTTGCTTCTGCAACTAGTTTCATTGATTTACGTGTAAGACCTGATGACGGGTGTATAGTCATAACTATCCACTGATGGCAAGCCCTCATGTGAATTTGATCAGTGTTTCTGAATCCCCTAATGACAAGTCTTATCAAAGATTGGATTAGTACTTCAAACTTCACTTTAGTTTATTAAGTGCATCTAGATCCCCTGATGTTATGTGCTTCTAGATCCCCTAATGTTATGATTCACAACATACATTGATGGCTTCTACTGATACAGTGTTGAGCATTCCCCCTAACAGGTTAGCCTGACATTGTCATACCCTGATGTTTTCCCTTGTCAGGTTGATATGTCTTGGTCATGCCCTGACGAGTTTGGCTTGTCACTGCCATACTCTAACGCGTTCCCTTGATGGGTTGGTTTGCCTTTGTCATCTCCTAATGAGTTCCCCTGACGGATTCCCCTGATGATTTTAATCACTGAAGATTTGTCGACTTCGTTTGGAATGTCTGATGTGCGGAATACTTTAAATAAATTTGAGTAACAATAGACATCCCTCTTCACTTATCAAGTTCTTTAGAAGTTTCATTTTTGTGACTTGTCTTGTGAAGTGCAGTTCATCCCCTGATGATTAAGTTTATCAGTGAATGCAAAACTTGTGCAGATATATTAAGATTTATAAGATACCTTAAGTATTTACAGATGCACAATTTATTTTCTAAACATCATTATCATTGTTTAACTCTAACACAGTCATCGATGCTCACTCATACTAGTTAGAGATAAACTTCGTACAATAATCAATAAAAAATGATTCAATTAATCGAGATACACAACACAATTGCATTCTCTTTTAATATAAATATGGAGTACTATTTTAAAATTTTATATTTTTATTTTGTGACATAAATTTGGAAAAATATTAGTGTATATACTTGAAAGTAGTTTTCATGTATGGCATGACATTTTAAATTTTATTTAAAATATTAGATTATATTCTAATTTCAAATTATAAGATTTTATAAACTAAATATATATCTAATGTTAAATGTAATATTGAAAGGGAGTGAGTACTTAATCGGCATAAACATTTAACAAGAACTGCTACCTTCGTTATAAAATTAAAACTCCTAGTACATTTCATGAAGCTTGAATTCAAGTTGAGTTGAATTGATTATCCAAACACAAAAAACTTAGATTCCCTTCCATCTACGATCAAATTTACATTCACATTTTGATTTACATAAAATAAATTTTTAAAGTTTTATAATTTAAAATTAAGATAAAATATTTTTTTGATAATTTTGAAGTAAAATATTATGTAAACAAAAAGTATTCTTAAATACAAATCTTTATATTCTTACAAATATATGTCTCAAATAAAATTATAAGAATTATAAATAGTATTACGATCACAAAATCTTTATAAGCAATAAATCATTACAAACTCCAACATTCAGATTTGAGATGAGACATTCTCATATTAAAAAAATTTTTAAAAGCACAATTTCTTAAGCGCAACAGCAAAATGTTATCTAACTTCAAAAAATAATTAAAAGATGCTTAGATAAAATAAAAGAATTAGAAATAAATTTAAAAACACTAAAAACAAATCGCAAAAGCTTGATACATCACATAACCTTAAAGACATCTATGTATGTATATTGTTTAGTTTTCATAATTTTTATTAACTATTATTTTTTTGGAACCAAAAAATAATAATTGAGGAAATGTTCTCCGGTCCAGAATCACACGTGCCGCAAAGTTCGTGGAAGGTTTACAAATCAACTATTTTACAAAACTTTATTCATAATATATTCAATTCTCTTTCATAGTTAAACTCTTCAATTCAATTCTTTTTTGTAATATTTGATTGACAATGTAGTCAACAGATGTAAACATTGTACAAAATGGAAAAAAGAGAGAAGAAAATGTAATAAATAAATGATTTAATAAGTATATTTGGCAGGATATACACTTTTCATGCTTTATATTATGTACACGAAATTGTATATATAAAATATCAATCAATTCTTTTAACGAACTTTGTCTATATTTTAAAATAATAGAAGTTTTTTTTAGAACAATGTGCATGTGCTAGGCACGGTTTACGCATCTAATAACTGATAAATTATATTTAAGAAGTTATTATAAAAATCACCGTTCTCAAAAGATCTAATGGAGATGAAATAATTTCTCTTATTTTCTCTAATAATCTGTAGATATTAGTATTTTTTTTGTCAGGTAATAACCACTATATTAACATATTTGATCTAATGAATATTTATTTATACTTTTTTTCTTCTTATTTTTGTATTTAGGGTGTGTTTGGATACTTTGTTTAAGAATTTTATTAGAATTCTAAAACAATGATATTCTAATTCAATGAATTTTAATACTAAATCATCAAGATACTAGTACTTGGATATCAAGCTAATTTTATTATATTTTGTTTGAATACCAAATTTATTAATGATGTATCATTTTGAATTGAATTCTATCAAAAATATTTTTCATTTCTAAAATTAATAAAAAAAAAGGTTTAAAATAAAGTATTTCACCCAATTTTTGTAGTTTACTTGCAAATAATTAATAATTCTAAAAATATTTATAAATTATTACTCTAACAATATATAATATTTTAATTCATAAAAATTAACATATTTTCAATTTTCTTTATTTCATTTTCCAGACTTGAGCATTTACCCTATTGGACTAACAGAAAAAGATGGACACGCCCCAATATTTTTAACGTGTTTGACCGTTGACAAGATTTCTTCGAACACCTTTTCAAAACACACACACTCTTAGTACGAATGACTCTCAAATTGAGGGCGTACAATGCACTACACTCTTTTTAGTCTGCCCCACGTTTATTTATTTTCTTGAATTTCATTTTCATTAGGATTAAATCAAACATACTAACAGTCTTTGCTGTGGTCTTAAAGATAACTCAGTCAACATAAGTGTAAATAAAATAAATTTAGTCAATATGAAAGACAATGACATAAGGCTACTCGTCATAGACTAAAATAATATGGAGGACCATAAACACCGAAAATAATAACTCAATAAATAGTATCATATGAATATTGTTATTGAAAAATTGTTGGAGCTTCTTTATATTTAAAGATGAAATTTAGTTCATGAAGAGGCAAAATGAATATATTTATATAATTTTATATGTAATTCGTAATAGTTTCTAAAGTCTTTCATTAAGCTTTTTTTTATCTTATAATCACTTTTACATTAATATTAATTTTTTTATTATTTGTAAATGTAAATATCAAGAAAACATATACGATTAACATTTACAAAAAATATAATTATATGTTTTCTTGTGAAACAGCCAAAGTTTCTTAGGTTGTTGGCAAAATAATTTTTATCCCACACAAGTATTTAAATATTCTATTTTATTATTGATATATGTGATATTGTAACTTGACAAAAATTTAAAACATAAAAAATGTAGCAAAATACAGTAAGATTGAATGGTCACGGTTAATATGAGAAGTCAATTTTTAATTTAACACATATTTTGGCATTTAGGAAATTTAAATTTAGAAAGTAACCATACAACATAACAACAATTGTAGTTTAAATTCGTAAATGTAAATTACAATACAATCCCAATAATTCACTACAGAGAAAGGAGTGAATAACTAGAAACAAAATTTAAATAAGTCGAATCAAACCCGAGTGACGAACGACTTAATTATAAGTTTAAGATTTCATTAGTTCATGATTTGTTAAGAATTGGCGTGCGAAATTTTAACAACCCATCAAGCGCGTGAAAAGCCAAAATCCAGCAAGCACTTCAAAACGACGTCGTTGATGAAAATCTCCTATATAAAACTAGAAACTCGCTCAGAAACTCCATACAGAACACAGAAACTCCACACAGAACACGTCTTTCAACATTTTCTCTCTCGGGAAACTCTTATCGGAAAATCGAAATCAACATGCCTTGTGCAGTAGCATTATCAAACTCACCGGTATTTTCTCCGTCGCACACGTTTTCACCAATCTTCCGTAGACCTCCTGCAAATCTAAACTTAACTCCGTCAATGCCGTTCTATTCTTCATCTTCCTCGGCACCGTTTCCGCTATCGCCGTTTGAGTTCCGGTTACAGAAGAACAGTGAAAAGATATCTCCGGTATGTAAGCCTTCGTCATCTCAGTCGCCGTTGATCTTGAAGCGGAAGAGACCGTTGAGGATAGAGATTCCGGTGGCGTCATTGAGTTTGGCTCCTTCCGGTGAGAAGCCGGCGCCGGCGGATAGGTTGGATGAGGTGGAGGTTGAAGGGGACGGTTATTCTGTGTATTGTAAAAGAGGTAAAAAAGGTCGAATGGAGGATCGATTCTCTGCCGTTGTTGACATTGAAGGAGATTCTAAACAGGTGTGTGTTATATTGATTTATAAGCTTTATTTCATTAGATTAAATTTGATTTGAGAAAATGAATTTATTTTAAATTTCAAAATTATGTATTGGTAAATCTAGTAATCTTCGATAGGTGCCTCTGAATTTAGAAGGATGAAATTAGATTGTAGTAGAAAACCAAGTGTTTATTTAAGTCTGATAATGAAGTATAAAACATACTGAGTATATTAAAAATTAGAGGGACTTGTTAATTGAGACATAACATCGATTTTTTTTTTTGAGCTATATACATTACATGCTTCCTCTAAATAAAAGGTTTATTTGCTGATAATTTGACGATAAGAAGGAAAAAAATATATGATGTATTGGAAATTTAATGATTCTGGAAATGATAAGTCTGTCTATTATAAGTTTTATTTGTACTGAAATCTGAATTGATATTCACTAATTTACAAATGCCTAATATTGATTATGTTATGTGATTTACAGGCTTTTTTCGGAGTATTTGATGGTCACGGAGGATCAAAAGCTGCAGAATTTGCTGCGAAAAACATGAATATAAATATTATGGATGAAGTAACAAAGGGATGCGATGGTGGTATTGAAGAAGCTGTTAAAAGGGGTTATCTCACAACAGATGCAGATTTTCTAAAGGAAGATGTTAGTGGTGGTGCTTGCTGTGCAACAGCATTTATACAAAAAGGAAAACTTGTAGTCTCAAATGCTGGTGATTCCCGGGCTGTAATGAGCCGAGGAGGAGTTGCTGAAGCCCTTACAGTTGATCACCGTCCTTCAAGGAAAGACGAGAAAGAAAGGATCGAAAGCATGGTAAGTGTTTATGAATTCTAAACTTTTACAAGCATAGAGTTTAGTTTAAACAAGTCACAGATTTTGTTCTTGTTGCTGATAGTTTTTTTGTGATTTTTTTTTTCTTTTAGGGCGGATACGTGGATTTCTGCCATGGTCTTTGGAGAATACAGGGTTCTCTTGCTGTATCAAGAGGGATTGGGGATAGAAATCTCAAACAATGGGTGATATCTGAACCAGAAACAAGAGTACTAACTATTGACCCTGATTGCGAGTTCTTAATCATAGCTTCTGATGGACTTTGGGACAAGGTAAATTCACACTCAAGTTTATAAACTTCATATTTCTAAATATTTGATATATCTTTATCAAGATTCTTATTGGATTACGCTTCTGTTTCAGGTTAATAATCAAGAGGCAGTAGATGTTGTTCGACCCTTTTGTGTAGGCGTCGATAAAATGGAGACATTTTCAGCATGTAGAAGGCTTGCAGAGCTTTCAGCTTCAAGAGGTTCAACTGATGATATTAGTGTCATGGTGATTCCATTACCTGATTTTTATGTATGAGCAAATGAAGTTGTTCTATAGGGTACTGAGATAGCTAACTGATAACTCATTGGTCACCTCAAAGTCTTAGTTTAGAAATTAAGGAAGCAAAATAGGTCCAGAATCTATTAATTTCTGGGATCTTTTTCTGAAAATTGACCCTGCCGCACGGGGAGAGATTATACAAATATGATAAAATCCAGTAAATTACTTCTTATACCACAGATGGTTAATTTATGTTTATACATTAACCCATATAGTTTTACTATTTTAAAGAACTTGTCAACTTTCAACTCGGTTTTTTAAGATTATGGATGCCGTTCAACATCTGATGCGCCGCAAATTCTTTACTCTTCTAGTTATGTGAAGAAACAGGAACAAAGACTTTAGTAACAATGTGAGAAAAGTCGTGAGGATAGAATTTTGTAAATTGTATCAGCTTGTCTTTATCAAATGCAGAAAATGCATTGCTTAAATTAAGACACAAAATGCACAAAAGCATCTCTTTGCTCACCTCACTAAATTGACTATTCAACTCTTAAAGTTACAAATCTATCATTCCATAAAAAATTTCAATGTAATAGTAATGATGATTTGTCATTTCTTTAGCTTAGCGCCGTAATCTTCTTGGATCAACAAAATTTTCTTCCATATTAGGAATATTAATATCATATTTATAGCAAAAGAGAGAAACTTCATGCAACAAAGATTCTCGTCCACCGACTCTCATCATTTGTAGCCGCTTCTTTGTAACATCAACAAGGTGCATTGCATAACAATGAATTGATCCATTTTTTGTAATGCATGTGATAAAATATTAGGAATTCCAAAAATATTCTTCAATGAATGTAATAAGAAAGCGAATTCATTAGTTCCACCTTCCATAATAAAATGAAGCACATCAACCGTCGAACAAAACAAGAAAATCAAACTCAAAAGTGTATGATAGTGAGAACTCCAACGAGTGTCAACGAGTGTCTCATGCATTTACAATCTCCTTTCAAATTGATGGTACTATTAATTGGTGATTTTCAAGAATATTGTGAAGTACAATTCTCTTAATATCCTTATTTAGTTCAACACCGTAACCTAAAAGATTAAGAAAATTCTGTTTATTGCTTGAATCCTTAGACTCACAGTGCCCACGAAAAGTCAATCCTTGACGTAACATAAATCTAATACATGTAACTGATGCAAGAAAGCAAGCACGATAATTTTTTTGAGATTGGTCAAATTGGTTAGACAAAGAAACAACTATATGTTGCTTTTGATTCATTAGTTTTTCACAAGCTTTCAAACATTTGTTATGAATACTTTTATGATTTCCAATATACTCCTTAAATTTTTTTGAACCTTTTTTCCAATTTGAAAATCCTCTGCTAACAAATATGTCATTACCTCCTTGAAATCCGTGTTCCGATTTAAAAAAATAGCAACATAAACAAAATGCAACATCTTTAGATACGCTATACTCCAACCAACTAGCATAATTATTAAACCAAGAAAGTACAAATCTACATTTCTTGCGTCCACGTTCACTAAAAGGAAATTTGTGATTCTTAAGTTGACAAGGACCCTTGTAAATAAAATTCTTGAACAATTTCTTTAACACTAGCATCAAACTCAACAATACTTTTCTATTTTTAGGGTTAACTGGAAGCTCATCAAAATTAATGTCTTTTTGTGAAATACTTAAAGATGGCTGAGGTTGGTGTATAGTGTTGGGCTGTTGAAAATTAGATTGATCAATAGACTCACTTTTTCTTCATTTACTAAATTTTTTTTCCATAACAGTTAAGAAGAAAACAAAAAAAACCTCAATTCAATGGACTCAAACAAATTATTTTTACAATTTGGGTTTAGGGCAAATTAATAATTAACCCAAATCATACAACAATCGCAAAAATCAAATAGTTCAAATTACTTGTAATAAATTAACAAATTGCATAATATACTAGATATTCGAAATCTAATTACTAATTAATTGAAAATTTTTTACCAATTTGAAATTTAATAATTCAAAATTCAAAAAAACTAATCTCAGTCCTTGTAGGTTGTATCTTTAGTATTGTTGTGAGTACAAACTGCTGGGCAGTGGATTGGTGGCTGATCAATTTAAGAATTCTATGGATTCTGGCGGCAAGCTAATCTTCCGTTGCACGAGTTGCAGTCTTTTATTCAAGTCGAACCTTTTTCTTTGTATCCCCTTTTTGAAATTTCATCGTTTTATGCCTTCGTTTCTACTTTTCTACTGCTGTCTTTGTTTTTTATTTTCTTTCCGGCCAATATTTGAGAATAGATTCTAAAAGAAGTTTAATTGATGCGGACTTTTGTCTATAAAAATGGGTCAAGCTATATAATCCTTCAAAATTTTATTTATATTATTTCTTCATAATTATTACAAGTTTGTTATCATCTCTTCGGCCTTATTATTATCATTTTGCTTTTAAATGGGTTCGTCAACCAATGACCGCTACAAATTAAAGTATTGTTCATGTTGATATACATAAATATATATGCGTGTCTTTGATTTCTAATGGTCACTGGTCAGGGTTGGCAACTGAACTTGTTTGTTTTTTTTCTCAATGAAATATATACTGGAGGGTCGTTATCGATATTGTTATTTGCAGCCTTCTGGATTTTTCAACTAGTCTTCTCTCTAAATTTTTATTCTTTAATAGGAAATTAATTATCTTTTTTCCATTTTCCTCGTGTGAGGAACTTACAACTTTTTGGTGGCCATTTTACATCACGGCAATTAGTTTACTTTTTTAGTT
>CM025787.1:26647969-26704899 GCA_014636745.2 Centella asiatica
AAAGCTGTGGAAGATGCCAATTAACCTCTCTTCAGAAAGTGGATCACTAGATTCCCAAATGTTTATATGCTTTGTGACTAGGAAAAACACAATATATGGTATGAATATTTAAAAATGATACCATAATTGAAATTTGATGTTGATTTAGTTGATTTTTAATAAATTCAAAAGTTAATATTGCAAAACACTCAAGTATTTCAAACATTTAACCTTTTGTTGTTCTGAAATTTTAAGAAAGTTATACCATAACTTAAATTTCAAAGTCTCATACGTTTGATAGAACTAAAAATATACTCTGTATGTAATTTTTTTCATGGGGTGGACTGTTAAAAGTTCAAAGTCTCGTGCGTTTGATAGAATTAAAAGTATACTCCGTATGTAATTTTTTTCATGTGATGAATTGTAAAAGGTGAGTAATGTATCATGAGAAGTGGTATTTTGAAAATACTATGATGAACTTCGGGTTGTTAAATGCTAATATTTCTATATCCATTTCTCTTACACGTATATGGCTCACTTGCGTGCTAAGAGAGGAAAATTGTTGTAGAAATATCACCATTCTATTAATAAGTGACTTCTTATTGTAATTCAAAAAATGATATGATATTGTCATAGTAAAAAAAATATATTATTGGAGTAATTTGATATTTAATGACATGTTTTAAAATAAAAATAATTTTTTAGCGACCCTTATTGTTTTGTCAGAATAATTTTTATTCTAATAATATTCCCTCTCAATTTTAAAATGACTACAGAAAATAACTCATTTTTAAATGTTCAAACATGCCTTAATATGTGATTGACTTGATATCTTTATTTTGGAAACTAATCCAAGTATTATGTCCCTTCTTTTCTTTTATGCATTATGCGGATATGTAGAAATATTGCTTATCCCATTTTATCAGGAAAAAGAATAAGAAAAGTAGATTTGCTTTCAACTAGACTTTCATTGAACGGTAGTCCTAGAAAAACATGAATTTTCAAGCTTTAGTGCTCCTTCGTGTCACACATACAAACAAAAAGATTTCATGAAATCTTAAGTTGTGATGTTAATTTGTCAGATTTGCCAAACTTTTTCAAAATAAAAAATAATTAACATAGTAATAACTTTTCAAGTCACTTAATTAAAATATTATTATTGGAACAAACCAAACTTGATTTATATAATTCACATATATAATATTAACTTGATTTAACTAGATTAATTCACATATCATTTGAAATTTGATTTTCTTAACTGATTAAGTAAGATCCAAATGAAACTATAGCCACATAATTTTTAAAAGAAACCGTGTATATTGGTCGTCCAATGGATTTAGAGATCACTAATTACAAAACCCGTGCACATAGTATATTTTATTAATATTTCAATATTGACTTTTATGTTTTTTTAATACATTTTTAGAGGTTATATAGTATGTTAGAGTAATTATTAAATTATTTTTTTCTCAAAATTTTTAATACTTTTGTGTTTTTATTTTTATTTTTGGTGCATGTGAATTATTTTTTTTAAAGATTGAGTTAATGATTTTTTTGTTGGTTTTATTTTGGTTCTATGGTTTTATTAGTTTTTTTTTATATTTATTGTTGTATGATTTTAAAATATTAATTTTTATGACTAGTTTTTATGGTGATTTTTTTTACCTGCCTCTTTGTTGTTTTGCCCTTTTTAGGGTGAGTTTTTATTTTAAATTTTTACAGTATTTTTTTTAACCTGATGGACCATATGTATGTACATATGATTCATGTCTTACTCATTTATTATATTAATATAGATTTCACAAACTACTTATGCAAATTAAATTAGTTTTAGACTGAGAAGCATCCCTCAACCTAAATTTCTTAATTGAAAAAAAGAAAAATAGATTCAATTAGTTTCTTTTAATCTCTAAATTTGGAATTTAGAAGTTAAAACAGTAAAACATGTTGAGCTCTCTGTAAATAAAATTTTAATCAATTAATTTTAGCATTCAACTCCATCCAAAATAATTATAAACTAAAAGGCAAATGTATAAGCAGATATAGCATTCCAACCATAAAGAGCAAATAATACAGAGTACCATATATATATATATATATATATATATATATATATATATATATAGAGTAGGATATCTTAAATTCATTAATAATTCTCTGCTCCTATCAACTAATTGAGTAGGTTGCCCAATAAAATGTTTAATAATAGACTGTACTAGATTATAAACCGCATCTTCTTGTTGGTAGGGTTTAATCTTGTTGGTAGGGTTTAATCTTGTTGGTAGGTTTAATTTCACTAGTACTTGGATTAACAGATTAAATAATCTTTGTTGAACTTAAAATCTCATTTTGTTGATTTTTATTTAAGATATTATTTCATCAGCCTTTTAATTGACCTATGAAACCGGTGACACTAATTTGAGCTATTTGAGAATCATAACTACCATTAATTCTGCAAGTAGAGGCAAACATCATCATTCTATTAATATAATTTATAAGTTGATATTCCGACATACCATCTATGTTCCATTCATAGATAGCTTTTGAATTATAATAAGATTGTCCTACCAAACTATCTTCTTCAAGAGCCAAATCCACTGGAGTTGGTCTTGAATAATAGTATCTGCTGGTAGATTGAGGAATTTGGGAATTTTGAGTTCCAAAATTACCTCCCATCTTATTAATATTTAGATCTTCATCATTAAATTGATTTTTAATTTCTTGAATATCTTCACTTTCAATTTCACTATAATTTTCTTCTTGTTTTAAAGCATTAAGATTTTTATCTTTTAAATTTAAATCCTTTAATTTTTTAGTTAAAGAAATAATAAATTCATCTTCAGTTTTTGAAGTAAATTTAAAATCTTTTGGAGTCATTCTAATTGATGGTTTAATTATAGGAATTTGAATTCCTGTAATTTTATTTGAATCATTATCTCTTACTAATTCTTTTTCTTCCAACTTGTCTTCAACTCTAGAAAGTTGAGATCCTATAGTTTGGAGGATTAGATTAGTATAATTATTTTGACCAAATATTTTATTAGTATCATTATTTTAACTATTTAATTTATTAAAAGCATTGGCTTTTAAATTTTCATAGGTAATATCTGCCGGAGGAGGATGTACAGAAACAATCACTCCTTTAGAAGTATTCCATGATTTCTTATATTTTTCTAAAATTTGAATTTTTGGATCACAATTTTGTAAATACCAATCTATAAATGGTATAATAATTTTATTTGTATCTATATAACTATAAAAATCTTTCTTTAAATCCTGTAATTTTTCTTTAGAATGGTTTTTGAAATACCAAGTTCTAAAATCTTTATTTTCATCTTTCATAAAATCATTGTTGATATCTTTTCTATTATAAGAGAATTCTGTTTCCAAAATCATGACATCAAAATTCATGTCAGAGGTTGTTGGAGACATTGGTCTCTTATCTTTGTTATAGATACCATGAGGAATCTGTTGATCAGATTCTTTGATACCTTCAAATTTAATATCATTATCATTTTTCTCAGAACTTACAGAAGTTCGAAAACTCTTGTCAAATTCAAAGATACGAAAACTAGATCTTCTGTCTGATCTAGCAAAATTTATATAAACATCTCGTTCAGTGGTCTGAATAATTGACTCTACATTATTATTCTTTACAGGAACCGAAAGAGAAACAGAAGATAATAATCAGTCTGTTGGAAGATTTACATCCTTCCAAGATATAGTCCTTGGGACCATCATATTAGACTTATCTTCATTTATCTGTAATAAAGTTGTTGTACCTTTATTACTTTTTATTTTGACCTAGGTGTCAAAGTATTCATTACTTTATAATAAACTCTATAAGTGATAGTCATATGTTCACTTAAATTTTTCATGTCATATCCTTGTATTTTAATATTTAAAGTTAAAACATCAAAAATATTTTTATCTGTTAAAGAAACTGTAAAATCAGGAAAACAATTAAAAAAGATTGGTCCATTACATAAACTAGTTTCAACTCATCCAAGTAACGAAGCATCAAATTGGTTGTGCCTAGAGTCTCTTAAGGCAATAATTAAACATGAATTTAAACCTTCTCTTGTTAAAGGTTTAATACTAATTTGAACTAATCCAATATGTAAAAAATTATAATTATTTTTATGTTTCAATATTCCTGGATCAAACATATGGATAGTTTCAAGTTGATTTATAATTGGAACAGTTCTTTCTACTGTCTTAATTATTTTCTTTGATTTGAAATCAAAAGTGTTTATCATATAAATTTCATTTGGAGATATAGTTGGCATCTCTCATGCCTTATATTTTTCTAATATTTCTTTATATTCTAACTCAGAAGAGTTCTTCAATAATTCTTTGTCTAATTTCATTTTTACTAATTTTTTGCTAGGATTTTTGTTTAGCATTATTACCAATTATTATTATTGTTTCTAATATAATTCTTTCTTCTTAAATCGTTCCTCGGTCAATGACTTACTGGTTTTACTACCCTACTCACGGGATTTACTACAAACGCGACTAGAGAAATTTCTTAAGAATCTGAATTATACTATGACAACAATAAAACTTGGCACTGATACCAAATTCATACCCAGGTATATTACTAAATAATCACTCTTAATCAAATTAATCAAAGATCACAGAATAATTAACATACAACCTTTAAACAAAGATATTTAATTCGAAAACTTACATTGACCTTCCATAATTATTTGAATAATAATTTGAAATTGCAAGGATGAATGCTGGAAACTGGAATTTCTTCTCTTTATTGAATATTAAAATTTTTACAATATAAGAGTGAGAAGGATTATATCCTCCTGATTTCTTAATGCTATTCTGAATTCTGCCTTTCAAATAAGCGAGACCCCTAATTTATAAGGGAAAAGATGGACTTCAAGTCCGGATTTCAAAAGATTAAAAATAAAAGAAAAGACATAAAGTAAAGGAATCTAGAAAAGAAACCTAAATACAAAGCATCCAGACACAATAAAGGACACAATAATGCACCATGGGTCCTACAAAGGACAATAATTTTGACGATCCCAGTATCCCTCACTGGATCAGGGTTTCGTCAAAAGAAGGAAAAGATAACCACACATCTATTCATATTCTAAATATTGAAAGAAACAATATTAAAGAGTTATTACAACCCAAAATATTACATTTTCAGCGGAAGCTATTCTATTTCTATACTATAATACAAAACATCACTTCTCAGATCATTTTCCTTTCTTCCTTTCTTATTGGCTCAACAAAGGGGTATCTAACCTCAGTATCCGATCATCTTTGTCTTCCCCTTATCAGAGGGCTCAGTCTTTATATTCTGCTCTGCAAGACATTAATATTCAACAAGTATGAGCGATTTACGCCCAACAAGTATATAAATAATTTGGGAAAACAAATCTGGAATGTTTCAAAGGATTCAATTTTGTTGAGAGGCTTGGTGGAACAATACTAATGCCTTAGAGATCTTTACGAATCTTTAGGATTACTGATGGTAAACAATTGTGATCCTTCTTAAAACAAAGCATAACTTCCTTGAAGTAAAAATATCCATCGGGGGCTAAATCCGTTGGATCTGCTAACCATACGGTATACAACTGGCCTAACTGTGTCCGCATGATCTCTCTTTGTGTGAATGTACGTAGTCACATAAATTTCCTTTAGGTCAGGTGAAGAACAAATCAACACCTTTCCCTTCCTCTAACCATCCGTGTGGCATAACCCATTTAAGGGACATATTATTCTCATTTATTTGCACAGATATAAGATTTAGAATTAGCTGAAAATCAAAGCTCAGTTATATCCATGCACTTTCATTCATATCATGCTAGCGGAATTTAAAGCATAACATGCTCATTCTTAAAAGAAAAACAATTGAAACATATAATCAAGTCTTGCATGCACATCGAATCAAATGATACTGCGTTAAATTGAAATAAGCATAAGATTGAATGTATATACTTGCCTCGGTCCTTGGCAACAAAGATTCAAATTCAACTTACTGGCGAATGAAAGATTCTGTAAATTATGCAAGTAATATTTTAATACCTTAATAAGAATTTATTAAAGAAGTAATGTGTACGTGTTGTCCTTAGAATGTCTTAAATCTGACATAATAACATCATGAAATAATTTTAAGAAAATAATGTTTTACAGTCTTGATGACAGACTATACATTGAGGAATAATTTTCTTATTATCAAACTCGTCAGGGACTGATATCCTTAACCATCAGAGACTAACATATTTTTGCCCATCAGAGACTAGGAAATTCCACCATCGGAGACTAAGAATTCCTTCATCGGAGACTAAAAAATTTTTGTCTGTTAGAGACTACAGATGACGTCATCAGAGACTAAACTTAGCCTATCGGAGACTAAAGATGACGTCATCCGAGACTAAATAACCCATCAGAGACTGATGACGTCATTGAAGACTAAACTTTAGCCTGTCGGGGACTAAGACTGACGTCATCGGGGACTAAACAACTCATCAGAGACTGATGACATCATCGGGGACTAAACTTTAGCTTGTCGGGGACTAAGGCTGACGTCACCATCAGAGACTAAGAACATCTCGTCAGAGACTAAGAGTATCTCTTCAGAGACTAACATTAGAGCTTGCTTTTGCTACCATGGAAGGCTTATCATGAACAAACTCAGCCTAGGATGTCTCATGAGAATGCAAAAGAATATAAACTTAGCATAAATCTTTGATGCTATGCACGAAAGAACTTAACCTCTTTGTTCTTAAGGGTGAAATCAAAACTTGTCTGAGAATAATTTTCCGAAAGAAGAACTTAGAAATTTATGGAGATGATAAGTTTAAACGAAACTCTCAAAAGAGAAATTTTGGTAAAAGAATTAAAATTTCATCTCGAATGAGGTATTTATAGAGTTCAAAAGCAGTAGGTTAAGACTAAGCTTTAAAATAAAATGATTGGTTAATCTGGACGGTAAAACGACTGTTCATCATGACTTCTTGACATCAAACAGTTGTTGTCCTACATGCATGAAGACTTAGCCACCTAAACAGTTCCTAATCAAACACATAATTACTAGACTACGTAATCCTCTTATCCTCTTCCTCCATACTAATCAATATAATTTGATATGGGATTTGCTAGTCCCCTTTTTAATACATTTTTAAGGAACTTAACCTCATAATCATGGATATCACATCATCATAAAAATTTTCATTATAGATATGAATTTATCATTCATATCTAAAAAAATCTAACCTACATGCAAAAATATAATAACACAAAATAAAATTAATTCTTATCGTCAGAATACATTTAAAATTTTTCGGGTTCTCACAATAATAACGCTCCATTATTTCTGAAAGTGGACCATCTTTCCTTTATCAATTATTTCGAAGAAGACCTTGACTTCCCTTGCTTTTCCTGTTCCTTCTCCTTTTGAATTAAGGAGATAATATGCATCTTACTCACTTCCTTCTTATTAAAGTCTTCAAAAGGATACTGAGCATCATTTAAATGATCATCAACTGACTTAATGGACATAGCATCAGTAGATTTTTGATTTTGAGGATGTTGCTTCTGAAAATTGGTCCATAATCATCATATAAGATTTATGGAATGAAGTTTTGACATCTTCTAAAGATTTTCCAGAGTCTTCCTTTTGGACTGAATCTTTTATACATTTTAAAATCTCCATAGGAGATAATTCTAATAATTCACTAGAATCTTTTACAATTTTGCCTTTTAATAATTTCGAAGTCTCCATAAGCTTTTCATTCTGATACTCTGTACAGATACTACAGATATCCTTCATTAATATGCCATACTTGAATTTTGGCCACCATTTAAACTAATAATTGATGCCTAAATAAGGAAAATCTTCCTCATCATCGATAATAGCTGAATAATTCTAGAACCATATCTATGGGATCTTGAACTGGGCTACAAATAATAATAAAGCCTTTTTGCTTTTCATTGAGGCTGATAATTTTGCTTTTCTCAAAATTAGATTGACTTGAGAATAAAACACTAATAATGAAGCCAAATCATCTAGGAGAAAATCCATAGAAGGACCAATCCTTTCCCAATAATTCATAAACCAATTTGGAATTTCTTCCCATTGGAAATCATTGTTAAACATAAAAAACTGTGAATGTTTTCTATGCGGATTCTGGTAAAGGAATGTATAATGTCATGCCTCCATATAATTCCAATAATAATAATAAAATAATTTTCCAGGAGTTTCTGGATCCACATATTTTTTTAGCTGGCCAGGATTGGATCCCCACTCACTCCAAGAAATAATTTTCATAATTTTAGCTTTGGAAAAGTCCAAAGAATTATAAGCATTTGTTTTATGCTGAAAATAAACTAAAGCCGTTTCGCTCAAAATAATCTCATATTGAGTTCTTGTCTTTTGAGCAGAGTTAGGAACATAGATTCCTTGCTCAAAATATTTATTCGCAATTTTCCCTGGTTTATTAAACCATCTGCAATTATTATCATCAATAATCATTATAGGATTTTTGAAGCAAATCCTTTGTCTTTTCCTTTTCATCCAAATGAGCCTCTATGGCAATATCCTTCATGGATTTATAATTAGAAGGAGTAGCTGGATAATTTTGCTCATAAGCAAAAGGAGCATGACCATAATTCTCTCATTCCAAATGAACATCATCTGCAATAATTTTTCTGCCCCTTCCCCTTCCTTGAGGGTTTCTTCCACTGGGAGAACCTCTTGATAATTGACCACCTCTTTTAGAGGGTCCTACATAATTCCCTGTAAAAATTCTCTAGTTAAGAAATCAGGTAAAGAATTTTGATCCCCCTTAAGATATTCAATGGTGAAATCAAAAACAGATAATATAGCCTATCATCTAGCAAATATTTGTTTTGAAACAAGATTTTTAACATCTTTTTCAATTATATCTTTTGCTGCTTTGCAATCAATTCTCAATATGAATTCCTGGTTTAACAAATCATCCTGGAATTTAGAAATATTCTTGACAATAGAAAGCATTTCTTTTTTAATAGTAGCATAATTAATTTGTGCACCATTCCATTTACCAGAATTAAAACTAATTAATTCTTCTTTCTGAGTAATTGAATTTAATTGTTTTAGGATACCTCCATAACCTATGTTAGAAGCATCTGTCTCAACAATCTTTTTCCAATTATGATTAGCTAAGACTAAGCATGGAATATTTTTAACTTTTAATTTAATCATTTGAACAGCTCTAATGTGTTCAGATCCCCAAGCAGGAGGATTCTTTTTTAAGCGATCATATAAAGGAGCACTATCCTTAGCTAAATCCTTGTAAAAGTCTGCAATATAATTAAGCCTTCCAAGAAATCTTTGTAATTGAGTTTTTTCTTTGATTTCATCAGGAAACTTGTCTGCAAAATCAATAGATTTATTTATAGGAAGATAATTAGTTTCACTAATCTCATGACCAAGAAATCTTACCTTAGTCTGAAATAATTTCATTTTCTTTTCCGAAAGAACTAAACCATTTTGTTGAATAATATTTATCAAAATGTTCAAATGTTTTAAAATGATTTTCCAAATTAACTGAGAAAATCAAAATATCATCAATATAAACAATAATAAATTCAGAATAAGGATAAAAAATATCAGTCATAATATTCTGAAATTCTGATGGAGCATTTTTCAAGCCAAAAGGCATAACATTCCATTCATAATGTCCAAAAGGTACTGTAAAAGCAGTTTTATATTTATCTTTTTCATTCATCTGAATCTGCCAGTATCCAGATTTTAAATCAAATTTAGAAAAGATATAAGCCTCATTTAATCTTTTCAAAAGATCTTTTTTATTAGGTATATGATACATAATCCATTTTAAAGTTTTATTTAAAGGTTTATAATTAATGACTAATCTAGGTACACCTCTTTCAATTTCTACATTTTTATTTACATAAAAAGCAGCGCAACTCCAAGGAGATGTACTGTTTCTAATTAAAGATTTTTCTTTTAAATCTTGAATTTCTTTTTTGCAAAATTCTAATAATTTTTTATTCATTTGAATAGGTCTTGCCTTAGTAGGAATTAACTTATCATTGAAATCATTCTCATAAGGTAAATCAACAACATGCTTTTTCCTATTCCAAAAATCAGTTGGTAATTCACTACATAAATTTTTCTTTATTTTTTCTTCTATCTGGATAATTCTATACTTTATATTAGCATTTCCTAATTGAGTTTCTATATTTTTTATTCTTAAATCATTTTGAATAAAATTCAATTGTTTTTCCTTATAAATTAGATTATCTTTTAATTCATTGATCTCTTTTGTTTGAGGATTAATAATAAACTTAAAAATAATCTCTTTACCACTAAGAGTAGTAAAAATACCCGAGGAATCTATTCTTGTTATAGGTTGAATCATATTAATAAAAGGAGTACCTAATATTAACATCTGACTTAAACCCTTAACAAGGACAAAATTTGTTTTAATACAAATATCATCATTGCAAATATTAACATTTGATAATTTATAATTCAAATTCATTCTGGCACCATTAGCAGTTGTTAGTCTTTGACCAGATTTAATCTTATCAAAATATTTTTTATGAACAATACCTTCCTTAATACAATTTAAATCTACTCCACTATCAATTAAAGCAATGACTTTAAAACTTACTTCATCATTCACAACCAAAGTAATATAAACATACCATTTTTGAAAAGTAAATTTATTCATAACATTTAAATAATTAGTAGATTGATCATCCTCAATTTTTATTTCTTTTCCTTTAGAATATTTAATTTCTTCTTCCTCATAAGGATAATTTTCCAAAACCTCAATCCGAGTTTTTAAAATCTTCATTTCTGATTTTAATTCACTAATTTCTTGTTTTAAATCATTAACAGTGATTTCTTTTTTAGGTGTTTCAAACCTATTAATAATTTCTTGAAAATTATAAGTTAATTTCTTTTTATTTAAAAGATCAGCTTCAGGATTTTTTTCATAATCATTTAAAAACTGCAAAAGAGTTTTTCTTCTTTTTTCTGGATCTGAGATTTTATCAATGATATCAAGAATCATACTTTGGGATTTTGATAAAACATTTATACTTAAACTATTTAAATCTAAAATAGATTTATAATAATTTATTTCATTAATACAACTGCAATCCTTATGGTTGTCTTCAGAAACTTCACTTTCTGAACTAATTGTAAAATCATCTTCTTGAATATTATTAATATCATTTTCTGATTCATAATCAGAATTTATCAAAATAGACATTATTTGTGATTTAAGTTCATCACTAATATCTAATTCTTGAATTTTCTTTTTAACCCAACAATTATTAGCATAATGACCTAATTTTCCACATTTATGACATGTAATATCATTTTTGAACTTATCATTTTTCTTAAAATTCTTTTTTTTTAAATTTTTTTTTCTTTTTAAAATCTTTTTCCTCATTTTGAAATTTTCTAAATTTCTTTTGAGATTTATAAGGTTTAATAAATCTTTTAGTAGATCTATTCCTTGTAGGTTTTTTAATTTTGGAAGCCAGAATGTTATAAGCAAACTAACCACAAAATTCACCTAATTCTTTTTTACTTGTAAGCCCCTGTTTTTTCAACTGAACTTTTAAATTTAAATCATTGCACAAAACTAATCCTTTAGTCGTGCATTCTGAGATTAATTGTCCATAAGTATAATTATCATAGGGAATGTTATTTCCACCATGTTTATTTCTAAGTCTAGTTTTAATTTTCTCAGAAAATAATGGTGGCAATCCTGTAATGAATTTTTCTTTTCAGAAAGCAGAATTAACATCATTTCTAAGGGTAATCTTAGTAAGGAAAACATCTTTATACCATCTAAAATGAGTTAATGTAGGACATCTTAAATTCATTAATAATTCTCTACTCCTATCAACTAATTGAGTATATATATATATATATATATATATATATATATAAAAGGACCAAATAGTGCTTGGTTTCTAATAAAAAGTTACAAACGTGAAAACATGCACATAAGTATTTACTTTCTCCAAATTCCAAAATCTCTAAAAAGCATTACCAGTCAGTAATATTGCAATACTTTTTCTGCAAGATGTAGATTCAAATTTCTATATTAATTAGAATCTCTTTTGATATATAAATTATAAAAAAAAATAAATACCAACTATCGTTTACAGAGTAATTAAATTAAGCATTTGAGTTACTTCTAAACAAAGTACTATACCTGCTTAAATGCAAGTAGAAGAGCAAAAGTTTTAGAATTTCATTGGGCTTGAGTTAAAGGCCTGCAAAATATCAGCTATTGCAATCTATCTCTATCTATAAGCCTAATTTCACGAGAAGATAAGTCGAACAGAAGAATGTCTCCATTGCACAGAGTGATAGAATGTTCCATTTCACTCTGCTTCTAATAATTAATTTAAATTTATAACATTTTATAATTGGGAATGTTGGAAATGAGTTGCAATCCGTTTTTTAATTTAAGTTGTAGTATTTTTTTTTTAATTTTATAATCTTTTTGAAAAAATCCAACTTATGGATGAAAACTATATTGAAAAATAAGGAGATATGTAAATTTCTATAACTTTTCATGAGGTGCATTACTGTTTTTTAGAGTAAATTTTTTCATATTTTTATGGTTACTACTACTCTAAACATCATAAAAAACAATGAAAATTTGCAAATTTTTATGTTTTTTAATATCATATACATCTATAAAATTGGATCTTTTAGAAACTTTGTAAAAATAATTTTTTTTACTACAATTCATTTTTTACAAAGACAGGTTACAATCTATGTCCTTTTCTCCCTATATAATTATCATGTGAATTTCCTAAATCATTACATAACTAGACCTTAGCTAATATTCCCGTAATTGCACGAAAATAGTTGCATTTGAGGTTATTGGTACAATTTGAAATCATAAAAATCCAAATATAGGTAAATCGATAAAATTAATTTCAACATAGTGTTAAAAGTTTTATTTTATTGAAAATTTCATATAATTTGCAATATATTATACCAAAATAAATTAAATTATATCCAGTTTGAGCCATAGGACTCCACAAATGTACATCAAATAGTGAAATGTAACTTGTAGAAAAGAGGTAATAAAATGTAATATTGGATTGGTAAAAAAAAGCTTAAAATTCAATGTTAAAATATGAACAAAATTTTACAAATGCAACAGGGGACTGGTCTCTTAAATTTTGCTATTCGCGATGCCCACGATTATCTCTTCAACATAATATGTGACGGTTTCAAATTTTATAAGTAATTCTTAAAGTTAAAATTTTATAATTTTCTTTTTGTTTGGGCTTTTGTCCCCTTTTAATACCCAAAAAAAAAAAAAAAAAAAATTTATTGCGATGTCCGGCGTCATTTGTCCAACTCACCTGGACCCTCGGCCACATCGGACCTAGCCAGTGAGCTCACATCGCACCCTCTCCTCTGATCAACGACTACAGCCTCTATCTCTCTCTCTTCGGTCTCTTTATATTTTTTGATTATTATTCTCTTCTCCTTCAATTCTATTTCCACAATCATACTCTCTCTCTAGATCTCTTTCTCTCACTCTCTCTCTACACTTTCGGAGGGTGCGAGGGCTTGTCAGATCTCGTTGCCATTTGAGTGCGTTTCTCAATTGGCGATTATTGTAGTTCCTCTTCTTCGCATCTCAATCGCTTGCTCACAGATCCGACTTCTGGTCAGGTCTTTCTTAACTCGCCACCATGGCGGCCGCTAACGCCCCGATCACCATGAAGGAGGCCCTAACGGTAAATCCCCAATCGCTTCATACTTTTCCCTTCATGGTTTTTAGCTGAATTCGCATGATTGTTTTGTTTATTGAACTGATACATGACATAGTTTGAATTTATTTGAAAGAACAAATCTTTTTGCCTGGCTTTACTCATGGATTTGTACGTTATGTTGTAGTAGAAGTGTTTCTGTAACTTGATATTTGCCTTAGAGGAGCTGATGAATTTGATTCCTGTAATTGTTTTCAGATCTGTAGTATGGATGTAATTCATTTGTTAAAGGGTTATTATGAATGCGGGTTTATCTGTAGTATTGATATGTCATTTGAATTATGTATTCTGGGTGGACTGTTGGGGTTTGGCTTAGTGGCAGTTGAGTGTTTTAGAAAATATTATCTAATCTGTTCTTGTTACAGTTGCCAAATATAGGGATTAGTCCACAATTCATCACGTTTACAAATGTTACGATGGAATCGGAGAAATACATATGCGTTCGGGAGACGGCGCCACAGAACAGTGTTGTTATTATTGACATGAGTATGCCGATGCAGCCGTTGAGGAGGCCCATTACTGCAGACTCGGCCCTTATGAATCCAAATTCTAAAATTCTCGCACTAAAAGGTACTTTTCGATTATTACATTTAAAAATAAAAGATTGCATTTTGAACCTTGTTGGTTTCTGTGCATCACTATGCATTAATTGTTTTCGTTCCTATGGGTTTTATTTTCTTTTAGTTACCTTGTAGTTTCCCCGTACTAGGAACGTGTCCAATGTGCATATGCTTGATGATTAATCTGTCAGAAGATTATGAATGTAATGGCATACAGTTATTCTGAGAAACACCAAACTGTAGTATTATATTTGTCTCTATAAATATTTTAGTTTACTCTTACGTTGATATAAGTGCTATAAATTTTATTACTACGTGATTGAATTCAGGTAAGAACTCTGTTTGTCATATTTTTGGTAAAGTTTCATTCACTTAACTAGCATAGCCGTGATCGCTAGAAAGGAAAACTGCTATATGGCAAAACATCTGTTCAGTTGTGGTACACTTGTATATTCCATATCAGTCATATCAGCATTCTAACTACTTGTTGATATTAATTTCTGAAGCCTCACTCACGGGAACTACTCAGGACCACTTGCAAATATTTAACATCGAGATGAAAGCAAAAATGAAGTCATATCAGATGCCTGAGCAGGTGAAGTACTTATTATTGCTGTTGGTTGTCTTGCTCTATTGTTGTAATAGACAGTTGCAAGTTCAGCTTAACCATAATTTGGTACTTTGAGCAGGTTGTGTTTTGGAAGTGGATTACTCCCAAGTTGTTGGGCTTGGTTACACAAGCATCTGTATATCATTGGTCCATTGAAGGTAAGATACTCAGTCTTTTACTTCATCTAGCACTAGCAAGAAATTGGCTCCTCTTTTTAAAGTTCATTCTTCATATTTCCAATTCAGTTTTTTGTTTTTTTTTTTGTTTTGTAAAGGTTTCTTTTTTTTATCTTTTTGTAGGTGATTCTGAGCCTGTAAAGATGTTTGATAGAACAGCTAATTTGGCAAACAATCAGATAATTAATTATAGATGTGATCCCTCGGAAAAATGGTTGGTACTTATCGGAATTGCTCCTGGTTCACCAGAGGTATATAGTTCCAATTCTCCAGCACTCTGATGCTTTAATTTGTCATTTTTGTTCTTTAGGCTAGAACTTAAATTATGTTAAACCAAGCATCTTAAGATGGCATGGAAGCTACATCCATTTTCTCTTGGTTCTCACCATATGTTATTTTGTTGAACAATGTAATCTTATAATGCTTTTAATGGGACCTGTAACACAGGGATCCGATTAACCAAGTGAGCCAGTTGAATTATTAAACCAGGATTTATACGAAACCGGTAAATTTCCGGTTGACCCTCAAAGCCAGTGAACCACTCAGTGGTCACCATTTTAATTATTTCAGTGAACACTAGTTGACAGCAAAGAGGAAAACATTGGAATTCCACTTGCTGTGGAAAACTTCATGGAAGTTTATCCTTCAGCAATCTTGCATGTCTGAGGTTGGTTTGATTGCATTACATAATTAAATGATGGAGTGGAATGTGGAGAAACAAAAAGGAATAAAGCTGTAGAAGTATAAAAGTTGCAGATGGAAGAGAAGAACTGAAGAAATGGGTTTGAGAATTCCACCTAGAGTCGCTTTACTTAAACATCAGCAAACCTTTATTTTATACTTCCCGAGCTTACAGTAAACCTTTATGTCTGATGTAATAAACCAGATACATTAATATCTTTGTGCTTAATACAATTAATACAACTAATACAACTAATACAAGGCATATAATATATAATTGTTTATCATGATGTCACTAGTTCAATAACAGTTTGATCTCTAGTCCAACCAGTGGTCTGTCTACCAAATACCTCTTTCGGTTTGATGATGGGTCAGATCTGAAAAAATTGTTTACGAGTTAGCTGGTCTTTCTTAGTGTGGATTGATCTCATGTATAATTTTACGACTTCAGTTATTCTAAAGGCTGTAGTGGTGTGTGTTATTATAGTCGTAAGGTTATCCGTCTTTATGATTTCAGCATAGTTCACCAAAAAAAGGCCTTTAATTACTCTCTTTTTACCTTCCTGACATACTTCTTTTACTGATGTTTGCATTGCTTCAATGTTAACAGAGGCCCCAATTGGTCAAGGGAAACATGCAGCTTTTTTCTGTAGAACAGCAGCGAAGTCAACCTCTTGAAGCACATGCGGCCTCATTTGCCTCATTCAAAGTGTGCTTGTTTTCTGATTTGCATATAATTTTGTTGCTATGACATAGTGGTTACTGTATCTTGGTATTATTAGTAAAATACTCGCCGTCCCTTTTGCTTTGTTTTAGGTGCCAGGGAATGAGAATTCATCAATTCTTATTTCTTTTGCAACAAAAAGTTCTAATGCTGGACAGGTTACATCGAAGCTGCATGTTATTGAGCTTGGTGCTCAGCCAGGTACTTGTATGATTGTAACATCATATTGTCTTCCTAGATTCACATGCATAATGTCACGTATTATATATGCATTCAAAGTTTGCCCATCATGTGTTCGACTACCTGTATAGAATATTGTTCAATCTGTGGTAGAGTACTGTTATATTCCTTCTCCTTCCAATGTTGTGTATATGTGTGAGTTGTGTGTGCGCTACTCTTTCGCTCTTGCTTTCTTCACAAATATGTGCGCATGCACATACACAGACGCGCATGGATGCTCTCTCCCTCACTCGCACATGCACACACAGACGCGCATGGATGCTTTCTCCCTCACTCGCACATGCACACACAGATGCTCACTTGCGCTCTCAGTCTCACTCCGTATATAATATATATAAATGGAAAACGAGAAATGGGCTATAGCCTATTTTTTAAATATAGGCTGCAGTGTTTTTTTTTCTTTTTCTTAACGTTTTTAAGAAATCCAACCTTATGGATGGATAGAGTATTCAAAAATATGAACATCACAAATTTTCGTTATTTTGGTGATGTGTATAGTAGTTTTTATTAACTTCATAAAATTATACAAAAATTTACTCACGGAAAGTTGTTCAATTTACATCATTAAAAAATTATGATGCACATCATAAAAACTTATGAAACTTTGCATACTCCATTATTTTTCAAGGCTGTTTTTATTCATATGGGTAGATTTTCCAAAAACATTGCAAAATATAAACAAAAATACTACAGCCTAAAATTTAAAAAAAGGGTGCAGCCTATTTCCCGTATCCCATATATATATATATATATATATGTATACATATGTGTGTGTGTGTGTGTGATATATACATATATAGATAGATAGATAGTAATCCCACACACACACACATATGTATGTATGTATGTATGTGTATACACAGACACACACACAATTTGATAACTATATAATGGGCTTACTAGATATACAATTATGATATACTCCCTTTATCCCAAATTAAACGTTCTAATTTGACTTTGATGGTCAAATTGACCAAATTTTGACAAATATATTTTTATTTTTAAAATTATAAAAATTAGGTTTTGTAACTAATTGTATGAACTTTTATTTTATATAAATATTATCATCTATATCTTTATAAAATAACAATAATTGCGATTTTAAAATCAGTCACTTTGACCTCCAAAGTCAAACTAGGATGTTTATTATGGGACAAAGGGAGTATTATTTTCTCAAGTCACTAGGTAGAGAACTGGCAAAGCCTTGATACTATGTTTATGAATTCTGAAAAGTGAATAGAACGAAATGCAAGAGAAATCTAAATCGAAGGTTCCCTTGCTTGTTATATTCTTGAGGAAATACAAGAGAATGTTTTAAACAAAATTATTCCCCATACTTTTGGTTGGCAAAAGTGGGCAGATCTGGAATGAAGGTTAATTAGGTGGCTGTTGGATAAATCTCAATGAGAAGAGCTGAATGATTAAGTAATATGAATAAGTTAAATCAGGCCACATGTATTATTATATAATCTAGCTTGCCACAAAATATAAAGAAATTTTTGTAATGGGAAATTACCTTTTAATATTCTGTATGGAAATTAAATCTTTTGAAGTGTAGATGAGTTTTTGGTTTTTTTTATGAGTCATAGTTTCAAACTTTTTAACAGTTCACCTTTTTTTAATAATATTTTCGGTAATTTATGGAAACTGAAATTGCTCTTTGTAATAGTTTTTTTTTTCTTTTCTAAGTTTTAAAATAAACAATTCTCCTTCCGTAGTTCTTGCCACTGAGTTTTTGCTAGCATGGTTCCTATTTTCCTTAGTTATTTAAGTTTAGGAAAAAATTCTGAATTTGTTCAGAATTTCAAATGTTATCTTCATTATCACCACTAATTTTAACAATTATAACTTAACACTAATCGTATAAGAATAGTAAGTTTGTAGCAATAAGATTTTGTAAGGACACAGTAAGAAAATGGTTATTTTGTAGAACAGTAAGAGAGTAAGTTTATATTTATAGTAAGAAGTAGTTAGTTCCAAGTTGAATTTTCAAAGGTGGAGGTGACAGTTTAGATTATAGGTCGAAGATGGAGGTAGAGTTGCATCATGAAGGTGCAAATGAATGAGGAGAGGTGGGGGAGGTGGAATTAGTAAGGTCGAACTATGATGGTGCGGATGGTGCTTTTTTTGTGATGGTGGTCAATGGGGATCAGTGTTCCATGATAATGGTCAATGGCTTTAATATTGGCTGATGGTGGATGGTGCAACTCTTGATGGTTTGTGTTGTGGTGATGACGTAGATGATAGAGCTGGATGTGAAGGAGAGCACGACCTATGTTTAAAAATTGAGGAAGAAGGATGAGAGAGTGATAGTTCTGTAAATAGAACCAAGCAGTTCAAGATTGATTCAGGCTCAACTTGAAAAACAACCGACTTGACTTGGATTCGATATGTAAATGAACCAAACTAGAGACACAATTTGAAGGTAGATAAATTAAACAAGTAGTATCTGAGTAGAATAGTATTTGATTAAGTTCGTGAGTAGTTCAAGTATACTAGTTATATACCTCTTGAATATCGTAACATATATAATAATTTTGCAGTCAATTATGTCTTAAAATCATTTAGTTATTATATATGTTATAATTTATTTTGAAAGTAGTAGTTGTCCGTAGAATTAATTATGACACGTGTTCATATGTTTGAAAAAGAAAATGAAAACTAGTATGGATATAATCGAACTTTTGTGAGTATGATCGAGCGAATATTCGTGAATAGTCCCGTGAGTAGTTGGTGAGTAATTAGGATTTGGTTAGAGTAGAATATGAGCATTAAAAATTTCTTCGATCAACTAATCAAGTTCGAATTCGAGTATCGAAAATTAATTAGAGTGGAGTCTGAGCATACTAGTATTTGTTCATATTCAAGTCGTTTACACTAGGATTGGAGGAAGAACGATTAATTTGCAGCGTGGGAAAATTTGGTATTATATAATCAATAGGAACTTGAAAGGAACAAAACACTTGTCGGTACACTGGCATTAAACTATTTTTTATAGCCTGTGATGTTCCCAGTCATTGATCTATCAAACAAATTTGTTGGTATTTTTAGTTTAGCGGCAGCATCATTCAGATCTCAAGGCATTAAAGAACATTGAAGCTGAAAACAAATAACGTGGATAGCTTTTTCATTGATCTGGATATATTTCATTAAGGTCAATTAAGTTGGTAGCAATCATTTTATTACCCTTAAAAATATTTTCTTGATTCCAGTATCACAACACAATAGTTTCTTCTTCTTCTTCTCATTTGCATTATTGTTGTGTAAGAAATAAGCTAAATGTTTCTGGTTCCTATCCAGCTAAATAAGTTACACAAAAAAAAATTAAATTTTATATGCTTGTATTTATTGCATTTACGTATACTTTGGTTTGTACAGTTGTCTATCATTATCAGTTATGTTTCATCCTATCTATATATCATTCTTGGGAGCATTGCTGTTTTTAGAATCATGGAAATGCTTTGTTACTTACTATAATTGTTCTTATTCTGGAATATGTTTCACCGATGCTCATTTTGCTCAAGTTTTGGATTGCTGTTGCAGGAAAACCATCTTTTACAAAGAAACAAGCAGATTTGTTCTTTCCTCCCGACTTTGCTGATGATTTTCCAGTTTCCATGCAGGTCAGTTGTACTTCTCCAGTGCTTCTTATACATTTACCTGGAATGTAGTTAACATGTTGGTTTGTAATGCTGCAGATATCGCATAAATATAGTTTGATCTATGTGATCACCAAGCTTGGACTTCTATTCGTTTATGATCTTGAAACAGCTACTGCAGTCTACAGAAATAGGATTAGTCCTGATCCAATTTTCTTGACATCCGAAGCTTCATCAGCTGGGGGCTTTTATGCCATCAATAGGCGAGGACAAGTTTTGCTTGCAACTGTAAATGAATCTACCATTGTGCCATTTGTCAGTGGACAAGTAAGTTCAAAATCTTATTATCTTCATATTTGGTATGATAATTTGATCAACCATTCATTAATGTTTCCTGATAAATCTCGCAGTTGAATAATCTCGAGCTTGCTGTCAATCTTGCTAAAAGAGGAAACCTACCTGGTGCAGAGAATTTGGTAAGTTGATCAATTTTAGTATCTTAATTATGTATTACTAATAAATGGTACGTGGGAGGAGATTTCAATGAATTTTTCAGTACATGTGCTGATATCTCTTGAGTTCCTTGATTAATTTATTTGATTTGGTCTTGATTTGCAACTTTCAGTTGAATACTTGTCATTATTTGACAAATTCTGGGGTGTCCACTGAAAAAGCAGATATTTGCTGTTCTCAGAGGATAAAACGAATTTTGCTTATTCTATTGTATTGCTGTTAGATTTTACTTGCGCTTCTCTGGAGTTTCTGCTCATAAATTTTAAGCCTCGAACTTGATGATGCGAGCGTAATTGTACTTTATATTTTCTGGTACAACTTTTATATCCGAATTTTACATATAAATAAATCAAGGTTGTGATGCCATTTCAGCAATACTGAGTTGTGTTTTTACTCCTCGAATTTGTGCTAAACATACACACAAAGTGATAAATTGATAATCACAGTCAGGTGCAGTGATTATTTTATGTGAAACTTTCAAAGATGCTCCTATTACTTTGGTAAAAAAAAAATCATACTGCCTTGGGACTTCCTTCATATGTTAACCTGAGTACCTGACTACCACATTATCAAGGGGGCGTAGTGATCATTTGCTTCTTACTATGACCGATGGATAGGAGAATAATAGTTTGGATACGAGGTTAATTGTTTCATACTTCCTCATTATCAAATATTTTATGGACAATGGGTAAGAGGAATCATGGCGGAAATAATTATATGTTTTACTACTGTTCAATGATGTTTGACATTGGCTCCCATCATTTCTATATCTCAGGTGGTTCAGCGCTTCCAAGAGTTGTTTGCTCAAACAAAGTACAAAGAAGCTGCCGAGCTTGCTGCAGAATCTCCTCAAGGAATTCTTCGTACTCCTGACACTGTTGCTAAATTCCAGGTATATGCTTTCATGTTAAATACAATCCTTTAGGTAGCGATTATACTTGTTCAATACAATCATTTAGGTAGCGATTATACTTGTTCTTTTGGCATCAAGAATGTAACCTTGTTAGAAACCATACTTTTAGACCATTGGGTATGTTGCTACGTTTGCAAACTTCACTCTTGAAGCTCCATTTTTCTCTTCAAAGGACGGGGAGTTCTATTTTAGATTCGGACATGGTTGTCAGTTGATATTACTGAAAAGTCAACACAAATGTGTCATCAAGTACACTTATTTTTTGCTTTGTTTGGAAAAGTGAAAGCAATGAGCTTGTCTACGATTTTATATACCAGCAATAAGAAAAAATCTTGTGCTTCAGGTGCAGGCCCAACACTAAACTCTTTTTCAAGCACATATGATATTTTACATAGATATCCCTGCACTTATAAAAAATATTTACATCATAATTGAAGTTTACAAACACTGAAAGTTATGTTTTTAGTTTTTTTAAGATTAAGAAATCAAATAAGTGACAAACTAAACTGTATTACTGAGGTGTAAATATTTATATTCTTTGTGCGGCAATGAGATTCTTTTCAATTTGTTTCTAACTTTCTATTTATATTTATTGTTTCAGAAGTTTGAAATACAGTGTTGTTTATTGGAGTATGTGTAATACTTTCCATTTTTCTGATTATTCTTTGATTTACTGTGGGGAGAAAGGCAGCTTTACAAGGTCATTGATCTTTTTGTTTGTTCTGATTTCCTACTGAAGCACATAAATATTTCATTATTCCAATTTTAATTTTAAAATGTTATTATGCTCTGTCTCTGGATTGTTGGCTCTTGTGTTTCTCGATTTACTTTTGACAAGTACAATAGCTTAGAAAATGTTGTCGTAGAATTCGGATTACATTTCCATGCATATTTTGAGATCAAGATCCTTTTTTAATTATTAGCTGGCTACGCAGGAACTATTCATCATTTTCCATATTAAAATATCTCTATAACTTGATGTGTTTCCAACTTTTGGTATGGAATCAATGAGAATAACTTTTTCGTGTCTGGTATGCAGAGTGTACCTGTGCAACCTGGACAAACTCCGCCTCTGTTGCAGTACTTTGGAACCCTTCTAACTAAGGGCAAGCTTAATGCATTTGAGTCTCTAGAACTGTCTCGCCTTGTTGTGAACCAAAACAAGAAGAATCTTCTAGAGAATTGGTTGGCTGAGGACAAACTGGAATGTAGCGAGGAACTTGGTGACCTTGTGAAGGTGAGGTTCATTATAATGATATGTAAAATTTAGAATTGCTTTTCAATGTCAATCATGAGTATTCGTACTGTACTTCGGTCTTTCTGACTCATTAAAATATTTCCTTGTAGACTGTGGATAATGATCTTGCTTTGAAAATTTATATCAAAGCAAGAGCAACACCAAAAGTTGTCGCAGCTTTTGCTGAACGAAGGGAGTTTGACAAAATTCTTATATACTCAAAGCAGGTACCCGGCATTATTACGCAGTATTCTCTAATATTTCGAATAATCATACGGCACATGTTTTCCAATATGAACGTACATCTATATTTTCCAATATCTAGTGCTGATGCTCAATTATCTGTTTTCAATATCTGTTTTCTCCTTAAATAGTTACTTGTTTCATTACAATTCTGATGGCCAAAAACTCTTGTCCTTGTGGAACAGGTTGGCTATACTCCTGATTATCTGTTTCTTTTGCAAACAATTCTTCGATCAGATCCTCAGGTATGAATTCAATAAACTAATGGTAGTTATATCTGACATCCACAGAAGCTATATTTTACTCATTTGAGTTTTTCCCAGTTCTGTTTGCTAACTCTTGCTTGGTTATCTTAGGGAGCTGTTAATTTTGCACTCATGATGTCCCAAATGGAGGGAGGTTGTCCAGTTGATTACAATACAATAACTGATCTTTTTCTCCAGGTTAATACTATATACTTTTTTCTTCATTCCCTTTTGCCCTAAAGTATTGTCAAAGCTACTACGAGGTTTCAACAATTATTTTGCATTGTAACTGTACATCCGAGCATTCTAGCGTAGAACACATGCATTGATCCTTCCCAATGAACGTGTGTATTTGAGAGGATGTTGTTGCTTATGTCTACTGTATTCTTTACTTGCTTTAGAAGGCATGGAACAAATTGAACTCTTTTCTCCAAGTATAACTTAAATTTTACACCTTGTTTCTATTTCTAGAGGAACTTGATTCGGGAGGCAACAGCTTTTCTATTGGACGTGTTGAAGCCAAATTTACCAGAACATGCTTTCCTGCAAACTAAGGTTTTCTTTATATTGATGATGAACTCCTCGTTATTCATCTCAAACATCAGCTTCTTAGCATTTATGATCTATACAGGTTCTGGAAATAAACCTTGTTACCTTCCCAAATGTTGCTGATGCTATTTTAGCAAATGGGATGTTTAGTCATTATGACCGTCCACGCATTGCTCAACTCTGTGAAAAAGCTGGTCTCTATGTTAGAGCTCTTCAGGTTTGGCAGCTTCACACCATTTATGGTTTTCTAGGACAGTTGTATGTTATGGGTTTACCATTTAATGATTTGATTTAACATTTCACTCCTTTGGCAGCACTATGCAGAGTTGCCGGATATCAAACGTGTTATTGTGAATACTCATGCAATTGAGCCGCAGGTTTGAATGTTTTGTTCCTGTCTCTATTTCTGTTGTTGAAAATTGCATGATCAATAGTTGACATGCACCCCTTTTCTTCAGTCTCTTGTAGAATTCTTTGGAACTCTGTCACGGGAATGGGCATTGGAATGTATGAAGGACCTTCTAGTGGTCAATCTGAGGGGCAACCTTCAGATTATTGTTCAGGTATAAACATTGCAGTAGAACATGATCGAAATGATCAAGGCTAGACATATGTGTTCACTTATTGTTCAAGAGAAAAGTTGTGGAGAGGTAACCACTTCGATTAAATAAGAAGTGGAGCTGCGAATGGTCAAATTTGCAAGTATAAACATCCTTTATGTAGAAACCAAAACTAAAATTGGCTGATTGCAGGTCGCAAAAGAATATTCGGAGCAGTTGGGTGTCGATGCATGCATAAAACTTTTTGAGCAATTTAAATCATATGAAGGGTTGTACTTCTTCCTGGGGTCATATTTGAGCTCCAGGTGATTTTCTTTGTATTAATCTCTCCCCTTTCTGAGGGAGATTCTCAACTTTCATTTGGTTAACTAAATCATGATTACATATATTTGATTGGTTTGTTTACAGTGAGGATCCTGAAATACACTTCAAGTACATTGAGGCAGCTGCAAAGACTGGACAAATCAAGGAGGTTGAGCGTGTGACAAGAGAGTCAAATTTCTTCGATGCTGAAAAAACCAAAAACTTTTTAATGGAAGCCAAGCTTCCAGATGCACGACCACTAATTAATGTGTGTGACCGCTTTGGTTTTGTTCCAGATCTTACACACTATCTGTATACAAGCAACATGCTTCGATACATTGAAGGTTATGTTCAAAAGGTATTACTATTATCAAGGATATTCAATCATTTATTTGGCAAATATAAGCACTTGGGAAAGTAATGCTGATAAATTTTGTGGATTTTTACATAGGTCAACCCCGGAAATGCACCTTTAGTTGTAGGGCAGCTTCTAGATGATGAGTGTCCCGAAGATTTTATCAAAGGACTGATCCTATCAGTCCGTTCTCTTCTTCCAGTTGAGCCCTTGGTGGATGAGTGTGAGAAAAGGTGGGTTTTTTTTATATTTAACTCGTTGTTTCATGGTTACCTTTTTACTTTGCATCCTGACCATTTAGTTGTATTTTCAGGAATCGGCTCCGATTACTTACTCAGTTTTTGGAGCATCTAGTGAGTGAAGGAAGTCAAGATGTACATGTTCATAATGCTTTGGGTAAGATCATAATAGATAGTAATAACAACCCAGAACACTTCCTCACTACCAATCCATATTATGATTCACGTGTGGTTGGTAAGTATTGTGAGAAGCGTGATCCTACACTTGCTGTTGTTGCATACCGGAGGGGGCAATGTGATGATGAATTAATCAATGTTACCAACAAGAACTCTTTGTTCAAATTGCAGGCCAGGTTGGTGACATAAGCTTCAAAATTTGTGTGATTTATACTTGTTTCTAATTGAAGTGTGTTGGTTTACACATTTACGCTCTTGTTTTAGGTATGTGGTTGAAAGGATGGATGGAGATCTCTGGGAGAAAGTTCTTAATCCTGAAAATGAATATAGAAGACAGCTCATTGATCAAGTTGTTTCAACTGCTCTGCCTGAGAGTAAGAGCCCTGAGCAAGTGTCTGCAGCTGTTAAAGCTTTCATGACCGCAGATCTTCCACATGAACTGATTGAGCTTCTCGAAAAGATTGTTCTCCAAAATTCAGCATTCAGTGGGAACTTTAATCTGCAAAACTTGCTTATCTTGACTGCCATCAAGGCTGACCCATCAAGGGTAATGGATTATGTTAATAGGCTCGATAATTTTGATGGTCCTGCAGTTGGTGAGGTGGCAGTGGAAGCCCAGTTGTATGAAGAAGCTTTTGCTATTTTCAAGAAGTTCAACTTGAATGTCCCAGCTGTCAATGTTCTGTTGGACAATATTAAAAACATTGCCCGTGCTGTGGAGTTCGCGTTTCGTGTTGAAGAAGATGCTGTTTGGAGCCAGGTCGGTAAGGCTCAACTCAGGGAGGGACTAGTAAGTGATGCAATTGAGTCATTTATTCGTGCTGATGATGCCACCCAATTTCTGGATGTTATTCACGCTGCTGAAGATGGGGATGTATATCATGACTTAGTGAGATATCTTCTAATGGTTAGGCAGAAGATGAAGGAGCCTAAGGTGGATAGTGAACTCATATATGCCTATGCGAAGATTGATAGGCTGGGTGACATAGAGGAGTTCATTCTCATGCCGAATGTTGCTAATCTACACGGTGTTGGTGATCGCTTGTATGATGAAGCCCTATACGAGGCAGCAAAGATAATTTATGCATTTATATCTAATTGGGCCAAGTTGGCAGTCACCCTCGTCAAATTGAAGCAATTTCAAGGTGCCGTTGATGCTGCTCGGAAAGCAAACAGCTCAAAGACATGGAAAGAAGTTTGCTTTGCTTGTGTTGATGCTGAGGAGTTCCGCTTGGCTCAAATTTGTGGTCTTAACATTATTGTTCAGGTGACTTTCTTTCCTTATTTTTCCCCCTGAAAGTGCAAAGAAGTTCGATATATTAATCTAGCATGTGTCCTTTTGATTCAACTGTATTTGTGACCCAGGAAGCTGTTCTTAGGGTAATTTGTTTGAGAGATTGACGAGTAGATGGTGCTGTTTTGAGCAAAACTTATAATTTGTTATTAAGATCTTCATGTTGCATTTGGATTTGCTTGAATGGAATACTACTGGGGAATTTGGTAAAAGTGTAGTGGTGGAAGAAGATACAAGAAAAATAGGAGTAGTATAGTGAAGGATGGTGAAATCATTCCTACTATGTTACCACCACAACCAAGTTCATTCTATGAAAAAGAACATTTGATCCATTCCTCTTCTTTCGTTGTATATCTCCCTCCCATTTCTTGTATCTACCCTTACACCACTTTTCACCAAATTTCTTCTAATTTTCAGTTCCTCTTGTATTCTGTTCATGCAATCCAAACGGGGTAACATTTTCCACAAATAATATATTTGAAGCTATACATCTAGTTATCTGTTTTTGATATATAAGCTAGTCTTATACTACTTAGCTTGAGAGATTGCCCTTGAATGACATGATTTTAGCACATGTTATTATGAAATCTCTTATGGTTGTTTCTTATGCTACATTCAGTTATGGCTGCATCTGATTTGAAAATTCACTCCTTTTTTCGCCATTGATTTAATATTCTAATGTGTTTTTTTAATCTGGAAGGTGGATGACTTGGAAGAGGTCAGTGAATATTATCAGAACAGGGGATGCTTCAATGAGCTAATATCTCTTATGGAGAGCGGTTTAGGATTGGAACGTGCTCATATGGGAATCTTTACAGAGTTGGGGGTCCTTTATGCTAGATACCGTCATGAGAAGCTTATGGAGCACATTAAACTCTTTTCAACCCGTCTCAACATTCCTAAGCTAATTCGAGCTTGTGATGAACAACAACACTGGAAGGAACTTGTCTATTTGTACATTCAATATGACGAATTTGACAATGCTGCTACAACCGTCATGAATCATTCTCCAGATGCTTGGGATCACATGCAATTCAAAGATATCATTGTTAAGGTGGCAAATGTGGAACTTTACTATAAGGCTGTACATTTCTACTTGCAAGAACATCCGGATCTTATAAACGATGTTCTCAATGTTCTTGCACTTCGCGTGGATCATACACGTGTGGTGGATATAATGCGAAAGGTCTGTACTTCAATTTCTGATGTACTACTGAAGACATTACTTGTGCACTGGAAGTTTTCTTTTTCCACTCTGTAATGCATGCTTCTACTTTATGGTTTTCAGGCTGGTTATCTGCATCTTGTCAAGCCTTACATGGTTTCAGTTCAGAGCAATGATGTATATGCAGTGAATGAGGCTCTGAATGAAATCTATGTTGAGGAGGAAGACTATGATAGGTTGCGTGAATCGATCGATTTGCATGATAACTTTGATCAAATTGGACTTGCACAGAAGGTGAGCTGTAATTGCATCGAACTTTACATATTTTTTTCATTTAGAAAAATCCAATTTTGACAGCTGTCTTTATTCGTGAGCAGATTGAGAAACATGAGCTCCTTGAGATGAGACGTGTAGCTGCTTATATTTACAAAAAGGCTGGTAGATGGAAGCAATCTATTGCACTTTCTAAGAAGGACAACCTTTACAAAGATGCTATGGAGACTGCATCACAATCCGGAGATCGTGAACTTGCTGAGGACTTGCTTGTTTATTTCATCGAGCAGGTAAATGCTGCAACTTAAATTGGAGTTCTACTCGTTAAATATAAAGCACAATTATTATCCCTCATTCCCTCATTTTTTGCGAAATTTTGTCACACTCGCCTGGGATTGTTAAAGAGGAAATAAAATGATTTCCTCAAGATGCTTAAGTAAATACATGTCATCAATGGAACAAAGAAATGCCATATAATTGGAAATTAAGTTGCTCATAAGTTAATAATAGATTATATTTATTGGCTCATGCATGTTATATCATTATGCATATGCAGGGAAAGAAGGAATGCTTTGCTTCATGTCTCTTTGTTTGTTACGATTTAATTCGCGCTGATGTGGCTCTTGAGCTTGCCTGGATGAATAATATGATTGACTTCGCCTTCCCATACCTGTTGCAGGTGAGCTACTCGCTGTTACCTACTTATTTATGTGCTTTGGAGAGAGGAAGTTTTATAACTTAAAAAGGATGAAATTCAAAACAACCAGAATTTTTCTAAAAAAGGGAACTATTAAAAAGAGAAAGAAAGTGAGGGGGATGTAGATAGGAAGAACAACAGTGGTAATTTCTATTTTTTGTGGGACGGGGGCTCCCCCCTTTGGCATGTTTTAGTTTGTCCGGTGTTATATTCTTCCCAAGTTTTGAGATTTTTTTTTAAGGTCAGTCTTCTTAGGTTTGTGTTCACTCCATGTGATGGTGCTTCGGTGGACCTAGCGTTCACATTTATTTTCAACATTCCAAATTTCCAATTCATCTCCTTTTGATGCAGTTTATTCGTGAGTACACGGGCAAAGTCGATGAACTTATCAAGGATAAAATAGAGGCAGCTAATGAAATGAAGGCTAAAGAAAGCGAAGAGAAGGATGTAATTAAGCAGCAGGTATTTGCTTTGTTCTGAATAAGCGGATTTTCGTTCATAACTATTAAATAAATTGAAAATGGGTAGAAATTGTTTTGTTAGTAGTATTCAGTATTATGGTGTCGCATCAGTATGTTGATTTGGTTTCACGATACTAACGTAAACAAGATTAACAAGAGAGACCCGTGGCTCGTCGCTTGACCAAGGGAGTAATGGCTTTAATGTTTGTTTAGCATGATGAATTTGTATCATCGTTATTGTTATTTTCTCTTGAAATGGTGATCATAGGGCTGTATGTATCGTAATTACTTAATATGGTCCCTGTTCAATTGGAATTTAAAGCATTTCTCAATCATGTGATCGGGCATTATTTGTTGCAGAATATGTATGCCCAGTTGTTGCCTCTTGCTTTACCTGCACCACCGGGTATGGGAGGAGCAGGAATGCCAGGTTATGGTCCTCCACAACAGCAACAAATGGGTGGAATGGGGATGCCTCCAATGCCCCCATTTGGAATGCCACCGATGGGCTACTAATTTATGGTTGTGTTCGGTAGTGAATATTCAAAGCTGTGATTAAATGTTTCTTGTAGAGTCTCCAAAGTTGATAATCTCCATTCGGTAATTAGCGGGGCAACTCATGCTCAGTGATCTCGGTGTTCACTTGTTTTCATGGGCTAAAGCAGAGGTCTTCGATTATAACATCATTCTAGTTTAGCTCGCACAGTGTGGATATAGATATATTTCTTTGTATTATTCTTTCTAGCAGAGGCAATTTTTTGCAGCTTGTAGGCGGCAAGTAGAGGATAATACTGGTGTTGTATCAAAAAGAAAAGGGAACGATTTGTAATTTGTTTTCACTTATGATTTTGTTGGGTTGTACTGTCATGGGTTGATTAAATTTTCCATATTTGCTTAAATTACTATTTCTATTTGTATTTTTGTGGTTACTTTTTAAACAACACCAAACCTGTTCATTTAAAAGAATAACCGACATTAAGTTGATTACTTTTACCTTGCATCAACAAATGTTGGTGTTCCATGCACTTATTAAAAAGAAATACGATGCAATTAAATTGGGATGGTGTGGGTATTTATTGTGGAAGCATCGATTGAGTATTTTAGTGTGAAGCATTGAGGGGTTGTGTTTTTTTTTTTTTTCCTTAGGTTACATTTGTAAAACAAAATTATTATTTGGGTTGCTCACTCAGATCATATGGTATCTTAAGTATTCCGAGGGGTTGTGTTTTTTTTTTCTTTCCTTTTGTGACATTTGGAAAACCAAATTATTATTTGGGTTGATCACTCGAATCATATGGTATCTTAAGTACTCTTAAAAGATGTACATGTCCAATCAATATCCAAATTACTGTTATGATAATTTTATTCAAATTCGTTAGTGGCAGTTTAACTTCAACTTGTTTATATATAAAATATAATTTATAATGATTTTAGTAAATTTTGTATGAGAAAAATATGTCCAAACAAACAAAAAAAAATTAATTAAAATTTTAGAAAGATTTAAAAATATATTCAGAGTAACTGGGTGGAGTGAGTTTGGTATAATCATTAATAGGTTGAGTTTGGAGGACTGAATTATGCATTTTTAGTTTGGAGGACTGAATTATGCATTTTTAGTGGGTAAGGTTTGAAGGTTTGAAATGGGTCGAGTTGGTTTGAAATATGCATTTTTAGTGGGTAAGGTTTAAAATTTTTAGTGGGTAAGATTTGATCGGGTTTAAAATACTATGCATGAGTGAATAACAGATTTTTGGGGGACAATGCAGTTTTAGTTGATAGGAGTGAGTTTGGTATAACTGTTAACGAGGTCGTGGATAGGGTTTGAGAACGGCTCCCTCTCCCGTACTGATTCCGTTGTCATGCCTACCAATCATATCAATTTTACAAGGCTACTGGAATCTTGATATTTTAAAAGGTTTACTTTCTCTTCACATAAGCTTGAAAATTGCAGTCATGAAAGCTCGTAAAGGTGGTGATGAAGGGGACGTTATTCTGTGGGAGGTTTTCGAAGGAGAAAGATGTGAAATGGTTTTTGGTTCCTTTTGTTGCAGGTGTAGGAGGGAGGATGAAACTATTATTCACGTCTTAAGGGATTGCGACTAAGTAAAACAAAATTGGCATGGATTATCCGAGCAAATTACTTTGTGGTTATGGATGTCAATTTCATCGTAATCAGTTTATATCCCTATCTAATTTCAATTTTAATAATATTCGATCAATTTTAATGATATTCGATTATTTAAACTCTATAAATTTAAGGTAAGATGTGAAATTTATCTTCTCATTCTAATCTAACTTCGACTCCGCCCCGTTTATATATAAAACATAATTTATAATGATTTTAAAAGATTTTATATGAGATATAAAAAAATAAAGGAAAAAAGAATTATGTTCAATTTAAAAATATTATTCAAGATAACGGGGCGGAGCAGGAAGGGTTTGATATAAATATTAATGGGGCGGGACATGACAGATTTTGTGAATTATACATTTTTAACCGATAGGGTTTAGAAACGGCTCCCCATTGCATAATTGGCTACTTCTTGTGGTTGTGATATCGAAGCCTCCTTAACATCTTGGATGACAAGTAATTTACGAAACAAACAACTGCTCAATAAAATTGTTGGAAAGAGATCGGCAAGTGTGAGTGCAACATATATTTCAGGAAAGGATGTTTGTGCAGACTGGTTAACAAATCAAGCCGTTAGTTTGTCTTATCATTCTCGTTTGAATGTATCTCTGGATGGTCTCAAGTGGCGTTTATTATAACAACTTGAGCGGGAGAGTTTTGTTTTGTTGTTTTAGGTAGTTTTGAGCTATTAGCCCCCGTTCTTAGTAAAATAAAAAAAAATTGGATGGTATCAAAATTTTGGACTGGGATCCCCTCAATCCAGACTAAAAAGAATTTCAGCCACAAATTTACGCAAATGAAGCAAATATGATTTTTAATTTAATTTTGACCAGAGCGATCTCTGGTTGAGATTTTGAATATGGAGGAATCTAGAGGGATTCCAGAGTCCCAAATTTTTGGTGTTATTATTTCGCTCTTGTGGAAGTGACGTAACAAGAACGAGCATGACAACCATTTCGAAAAGGCTTATTAGGTCTGGGGACAGGTTGAAGGAGTTCATGTAAAAAGTATTTGGTGAGTTGGACTCTCAGAAGCATGAACTGCTTCAATGAGCTACTGGTTCATCTTCTACATCTTGTAGAGGCCTTCTAAGGGACTATTACGGATTTGTGGAGGTTCTTGGTTAGGAGGCTTTCAAGCTTTTAGTGGCGCCTATTCCGTTCAAACAGAGCTACGGGCTCTTTTATGATTTGCTATTGGCTATAAAAATGTAATTCTTCAGAAATATTCGAAGGCAATGGGCGATGCAATTTTCGTTAGAAATGATACTCATTTTGTGAATACAAATCTTTTTAATGTAATGTATGGTTTGTGCGATAGGAGTTGGGTGACTCAGATGTAATATATTAGGTAAATAAATATGTGTACAGACTAGTTGACTTGTTATCGTGTAATTAGTTTGTTCCATTTAAAACAACCCCTTATGGAAATCAAAATATTTTTACAGCCCCCCATTGAAAATAATATAATAATATCAATTTATTCTTTTGCACTCTTTTTCTTCAATATTTTTGTATGGCTCTTTTTCTTTTTCTGCATATTTGTAAATTATATATCTATATGTATTTTAGATATCATTTTGAGAACAGATGGAATACTACACGATTTACTTTAATTTCTTAATAACAATACTGAATAAAATATATACAATAAAATTTCAAAACGAAAATAAGTACAAAAATCCAATACATATCTTATCTAAATTTAAGATGGAGCAGAGTTTGGATACAAATTTTGCAGATCAAATTATTGGCCAAAATAGAAACGGATGGTGCTTGAGTACTTCTCGTGGCCAAAAAAAAAAATTTGTATCTTTTAGAAAAGAATAGGTTCTACCGAGATTTGAACTCGGGTTACTGGATTCAGAGTCCAATGTCCTTACCACTAGACCATAGAACCTCATGTCCATTGCCATTTCTGCTATTTGATTTATACAAAGGTCAAATTGTAGTTGGCATTTTATAATGTTGATAATGGGAATCTATATAATCCAGGAAGGTTGTGTTTCTGCTAGTGCAATTCACTGCCACATACTCTCTTCTTTCTCTCTTCTTCTTCTGACGGTGGTTGGGATGTAAAACAAGAAACCTGAAGAAAAAAGAGAGCCCCAAATGGCAGCTCTTTCGTTTAATTCTTCAGTCCTCTGCTCCGGTTCTTCCCTGGTAAAAATTTCTAATCTTTACTTTGCACAATTTTCTACCCACTCGCTCTGTTCATACATATAAATGTTGATAATATGTACCTGTGTAATTCTGTGTCTTTTCTTTCTTATTTTGGTAATTGCTTATCCAATTAATTGACCATGGAATCAATTTGGTATTTTACCTTTGTGTTTCTTGAGTCATTGGTATTGGGTTTCATCTATTTCTTTCTAACTAGAGAAATCCATGAAAATAAGAGATCGTGTTTTTCATAGATTGACTTACTATGAGCGCGCATCTTAGATCAGAGGTGTTTAAGAGTGGAGCCTTTTGTTTTTTACCTGCTGTTGGTGAGTTGTGGGGGTGGGGGTGGGGGGAGAGAGGTTGGGTGGTGGTGGACTGGGCGGTGGAGGTGGAGGGGGTGGGGGGGTTGTGTGTGTAGGAGAGTTGGGTAGAGAAATAGTAAAATTATCATCTTGAATAGGAGAAGCCTCAAGTTCCTAATAATGGACAATCAGAATATGCAAATTGAAACAACTGGAGGAGACTTAAGAGAGCTTACTCAAGACCCTAATTTTACCATTTGAATTAATCTATAAGCAGACCCATCAGTCTACTCGTAATTGTTTTTGGTTTGCGATGTATAATCTGGAATAAAAAGAAAAGGCTTTATCCATCACATTTTGGATAACTCAACTCAATGCCTTCTCTGTGAACTAGTTGGACAACGGATAGGCATTTCTGAAAGCGCACAACTGAATTAATTAAATCAGTACTGTTGTTAACTACTCTTATGATACTTGCGAGTTCTTATCAGTAATTTTCTAAGAAGATATATGCAGACTAGAGACATGCCACAGTTTCCAGTATTTGAGCCATGAAAAGCTATCATTGCAATATAGCATAACAATAGCTATTACTGTGTTGTGCACTATTATAATGGGAAACCCCTCATAAATTTCAAGAACAAGCTCCATTCCATACAAGGACTCCTCATAACTCACACCAATAGTGGTTGTGAGGGTGGAGAATGATAAAAGAAGGTAGCCCCCCTAGCCGTTAGCAATACCATGGTAGAAGATTATGTGGCTCTCCATACTTACATTCCAATTTGATGTGCCAGAAACGATCTGCTGCTCGTTTGAATGTGTTGTGTTCTACTTATTTATTATGCCTCAAAAATTAGTTACGGAGAAATTTTAGTAAAATGAGGATTTTAACTTTGGAGTGGTTAGGGAAACTGAATGAAGTTAAAGAAATCAATATGATCTAAACTTTTGCTTTATGGCTATACATCTTCTATGACTTTTGAAAATGAATGACGCTTCCCTTAACAAAGATCATCAAGGTCCAGAAAAGAACTTAATGGCCCCCTATTAGCCATTGAATCAAAGCACATTATTACCCAAGTTTGCTTGATATGAACATACTTTAGTGATTGCATTGAACCTTGATTATTTTCCAGATGCTTCGTAACAAAATGCAAACCAAGTACCAGCATGTTCCAGGGATTGATGCTGGAGCTTCAGCACATAAAGCCTTCCATTTTCCTTCTCCTTGGGGGGCTCAATTATGGAGACCTACAGAGAATAGAAAATGGAAATCTTGTATTTCATTTGCAAGTGGTGAGAATGTTATTATAGAAACCAGCGATAAGAGTTCCGAAAGTAATGATCAGTCCAAAACAGTGAATCTATCATCACAAACTACTTCAGAAAGAGAGAGCCAATCTTTAGCGAGCGCTGAAGCTGAGTTGGAGTCCCCGACCCCATCAATCTCGAACGGATCAATTCTAACTTCTGATCAGACACAAGATATATCTTCTGCTAAAATGAAATCTACGCCAATAGGAGCGTCACGGTTAACAGCAAGAGAGAAACTAAGGGCAGCCCGAGTACTCAATCGCAAAACAGAACCAAAGGTATCTACGCCAAGACTTGGAAGCAAAGTATTGGAGGTGTTGAAAGAGAGTGATAAAGGGAAAAGGAGACCTGGACTTCCAGAAGCGCCAACGAACTTGTTAGATGACCAGAAGCGTGGGATGCCGAAAAAAGGTCTCACCTTTGAATTGCCAGGAGGCGTCGATGTATATCTTATCATATTTTCAGTTGTTTTCATCAGCACGGTTATGTTTACGACCACATACATAGTGTGGAAAGTTGGTGCCATTCACTTCAATGAGTACTGAGATGGGCTGTTTGGGGTTTCTCTTCATGCCTATGAACAGCCAACAACGTTGATGCTTTTGCAGGGTCTTCTCATTAGGTTCTTATATGTATGTTAGACGAATTTCTATTGTCATTATTTTTTTTTTTTCCTTTTCTTACAAAATCTTCTTGGAACTATATACTGAATGTACAAAATTAGATTGCCTACAGTCAAATATCCAAGTATTCATAGTTAAGTTTCTTTAAATTCATATACTTTGTTTGCTCTTAATGCACAGATTCACATATACATGAGTGTATATTGATTAGAGCCAAATCGGTCAGCTGGACTCGTTAAAAAGTCATTCAGGTCGCTTATGAATATAAACAAATCTTAATTGCTCGGGCTAGCTGGTTCAATTAAAAAAAAAGAAAAAAGAAAGGAGTAGCTGATTCGGCTTAAATGGTGATTCACAACTTCTGCCTTGGCGATTTAAGCCGTAAACAGGCTGCTAACCAAAAGTCAACAACTACCCATACCGAATGTAACAATGTGTCACGCACATTAATTCAGCACAATTTCATTATTTGCTCCTCCTAGAATTAAGAAACTCTTTTTGTCAATCCAAAGAAATAAAATTACCACCACTTTTAATTTCTAACATTTTGATTATATGCCTTCATATACATTTAATTTTTAATTTACAAATATATATCTCAAAATATACTGTAACTGCCTTGAGTGTTTCATGTATGTTTTATTGCAATAAATAACTTGAAGTTTTAGGAATTAAAAATTGTTTCTATGTTTTGACGAGACTGATCATCATTTAGACTGTTAGAATTATGCCCACGATCTAATAATGTATAGTATTAATTGTGGTAACCGTTGTGTCGGATAACCAACGTTCACCTAATTTAGGTAGTCAAATGACTTGCTAGAGTCCATTTATGGTTTGTGTGTTAAAAGAATTTTAGACTTACTACTAATTTTGGTTGAAACTCTAGGGACACACACTAAACGAATAGAGCTGTTATAAAACTTAGTCCGATTATAATTAGAATTTTCTTCTTAATCTACGTGGCTATATAAGGGATGAAACGAAAAGATTAAGGTAATCACTTACTTCAATTGTAAAAAATGCTAGCGGCATAAAAGAGAGAGAATCCAAGAGGATCGCGCCTAGCACGCATAAGGCCAGTTCTGTTCTTGTATGGATACCGATAGGATGTGATGCTTGACACATGAATTTGGATACGACAAATTCTCCTTTGCTTTGTTTGGATTGAATTTAAGATACGAGCAAACTTTTTGATTAATTTAAGTACCCACATAGATCTTTATCACAGGAGTTTCGTTTTGAGTTTTTTAAAATCAATATAAATTGCTGCCGTGTTATCGAGTCTGAAATTCCAACACAAACATGATCCAAAGAGAAGTTTTGAAATGTTGGGCAATAAGAATTTTGACACCTATCTAATTCTATATACCACTTTTAACATTTAGCAACAGTTAAATGGAGAAGCAGTTGAGAGAAATATAAGAAAAGAGAGAGAAAGGGCTAGGGAATCATAAGGGCCACTACTAACTAGGATATGAAACACAAAAATATCTTTGAGAGGTATATCTTGTTCGGGGTGAAATTACATTTAAGAATACGATTACAGGGGCCTACTTCTTGACTTGAAGAGTGCTTCAATTTAATTATTTAAAGTTCTTTGTTTTCTTGTTCAGGACAAAACTTTTAAGTAGGGCTAAGATTTCATACCAATCCGATAAAAAGATTTTATGGCCTCAGAATTCAAAAGGATTAGGTGAATTATCTTCGGTAAATTATGAACAAATGCCGTGTCTCTAGTTCTGTTAATTACGACGTGACAAACTTAAGAAATCATTTTATTTCAGTTAGAGATGACGATGAACATAATTTTGTCATTAGTGTCTATAAAATTTGTAGGCACGTGTGTCGTCGACAATATACAATAATATATATATTCACATATATTTGAGGGAATAAATTTATTTACACACTTAAATTCACACTCATTCTTATGAACAATGATAAATTTTATTGTTCTGTTAATGCGATTTACCTAAAAGTTATCCATTCCAAATTAGAATTTTAAATTTGTTCAAATAAAATGACATAATCTAATAATATTCGTGAAAATAAATATAAATTTGATTGTATAAATGGATAAGTCTTATTTGAGTAGTGTGTATTGAAACTTAAATGTATACTTACGTACATATGTCTAATATTTTGTTGACAGCACACAATTTCCAAATAATAAGGCCAAAACTGATTTTAGTTTGACCACTCAGAGGTCACACCTACCATTGCTAGGAATGTCACAATCAATCTATATATCTCTCATTGTTAGTGAAGAAAAGAAACACACTACTTGTAGAACTTGTTCATACTAGTTTTATGAAAAGGAAAATATACAAAGGAATTAGAGACAGATGAAATTAATTAGAAAGAGGTAAAGAATGGAAAATATTTCATTTCCTAATTTCTTTGAAGAAGAAGAAGAAGTAACAGCTGCAGGTTCTTGCCATTTGGCTCAATGGCAAGCTCTAACAACTGATCAAGGCAATCCTTTTTTTCAATTTCCTTCCCAATATCCTCTTCCTCTGCCCCTGAAGGCTTCGTTTTCCGGCCAATTTGTTGGTAATTGTTTGCCTTCGACGTCCGTTGGAGGGCCGGAAGATCAATCAGCTGCAACAGCTTCCAAGAGCCACAGCCAAGCCGAAAAGCATCGGAGAGATAGGATTAATGCACATCTTGCAACTCTTAGGAAGCTAATTCCAAAATCTGATAAGGTAAAAAAAATCACGTCTATCTTTTCTGTGTCGTTCCAATTTTATCGGATGTCGGACAAACTCATTATGTATCAGTTTAACAAAATTTTAGCTTAAATTTGTTGATAAGATGGTTATTTGACATGACGTCAAAGCTCTACATAAGGTTTTGGTTTTGATTTTTCACGTAACTTTAAAAAAAAATAATTCACTTGATACATACTTACTTATTTTCAAAATTAAAGATATATTTCAGTTGACATAAGATATATCTATAAAATTTTAAAATTCAAAGTTTACTTTTAATAATTTTGAAGTAAATCGTATTCTTAAGTATAAACTTTTATACTTCAATATTTTTACAAATGCATATCACAAATAAAATTATACAATTCGCGAATAATATTATATTAAAAAAGAAATATATATCTAATTTTTGGAACAAACGAGTATATTATTGACAACTCTGCCCGGCGAAATAAAACGATTAAAACGTACATTTACCAGTATGAGTGGACCCTTTTTGGGTCTGAAATTGAAAAAGTTGTGGCTGTGCATTATGTAGATATCTTCGTGCACGTGGAGATGTTTTCTCAAAATATATGGAGATATATGTATATATAGGTAAATACAGTAATTATCTAGTAAAACTTCGGAGTTGGACACTATTTCTAGAATAAGGTGACGACTGTCTTAATATGTTACATCAAATTGAAGTACTAGGACAATTGTTGTTCAACATAGTTTTACATTTGAAAGACGGCTAAAAGCAATAACCCTTACTATTTGTTCTAATCATTTATACAACAGTAATCCCATGAAAATTAAAATAGGTGAGTTTTATTTGACATTTTCAAATTTAAAATTTATGTGCAAAATTACTAAGATTAAGGAAATAAATTGTGTGACATTGTTAAGCCAGATGGACAAGGCAGCTCTTCTGGAAAGTGCAGTTCAACATTTGAAGGAATTGAAGAGAAAAACTTTGGAAGTGAGCAAAAAAATTACGATTCCGACCGATATCGATGAGGTAACCATAACCGATTGTCGTTCCGATCAAGGTGGCGGCTCCTTGAGAGATTGTGTGTTCATCAGGGCATCGATTTGTTGCGACGATCGGCCGGAATTGTTTTCGGAGCTCAACCATGGGATGGAAACACTAGGGTTGAGGATAATTCGTGTTGAAATGAACTGTTTGGGTGGAAGAATTAGAAGCAGTTTTGTGCTTTGCACAAATGATGGTAATAGGCTAAATGGGGGTGGTGGAATAGACACTGTCAAACACTCCCTAAAAGTAATGTTGAGTAGAATTGTGGATTGTGCTACATCCTCTAGTTGTCGTATGAAGAGCAAGAGGCAGAGGTTTTTCTTCACTTCTTTTCACTAATAATGATATGTTATAGCTTGTGTGATACTTGTTCAATATATGATCGTTGTATTTGTTCTCAACTTTTCTTTTATCATTTTGGAAGGAATTGTGTTGATTTTTTACTGTAAACTTAATTTTTAAAAGGCAATTTGGTCGTGTGGTTTGGAGTAATGAACTAGTTATCGGTTCTTTCCAAATTGTTTATAGCAACTCTAATTATGAAATTTGGAAACTCGGCACCTAAGATTCTTCGGTTAAAGGTTTAAATATTGATTATATTCTATTCTATTTGTTGATGCAGTGTAATTAACTAATCAAATTGCTTATGATATCTTTTCTAATTTTTAGACTATATTTCTTAGTTCGAAATCCCTTTTATTAAGAAAATAATATAGTAGATCTGTTCATTCCGACTAAAATGTTAAAAGAAAAAGTTTGTCAATACATATGAGGAAAAAATAAATAAAAATAATGATCCCCACATGATTTTCTCTCTTATTTTATGTGAGTAGGTAACAACATAGTAAAATGAGATGAACTGTTCCAAATGATATTTCATCTCTTACTCTATTTATTTTAGGATTTTCATGAATCCTCTTAGATTGCGTTTGGATTGAGAAAATGGATTGAGAGAAAGAATCAATTTGATCAATGTGTAATTATTATAAGAGATTATAAAATTTTATGGTTTCTATGGGAGCTGATGGTGAAATAAACCATTCATCACATATATAATCTCATTTCACGGGTAAAGAAGATGAATATTCATTCTTTTTTTTCATTATGATTCTCTCTTTTATTCATTTTCATCACTCCTTTCGCCACTATTTTTCATAAAATTTCTTTTAATTTTTAATTTATTTATATTATTTTATTCACTCAGTCCAAACGATTCACCCGGTCATAAAGTTTTAAATTTTATATTGAAACACACTTAATATAAGGAATACATGGTTATTTAAAAAATACGAAGAAAATAAATGTTTGAACAATCCAACCGGATTCTGATGCGGTATCGTTGTGGCGTTCCGTATCTATATGGGAATAATTAAGTTTTAGCAAGATAATAAAAAATAAAAAACGATACAAAAGAAGAAAAAAACTCTTGGCACGTGCATGATTTAAATTATCTCATTTATGCAATATTAACATATCAAGCAGACCTGAATATAAGGAAATAAAGGATAATTTGTTATTTATCCCAAAACGCAACTTCAAGAGAATTCAGTTTCCGAAGGAATTTTCTGAAAGCTGCCCAGCAAAATTAAATTCGGTAGTATTTCCTCCTTTTTTAGTTGTTTTTTTTGACTTTTTTCACATAATTTTAAATGAATTTTTATATATGTTACACTCTCCATTTTTATTTACTTATTTTTTTTAGAATTTGACTCTTTTTTTATTTGTTTTTTTTTTCACATTTCAAGACAAAGACAAAATTAATTTTCTTCTATTACCCTTTGTATATTTCAAGGAAATATAAGTATCTTTTTTTTTATACATATTAAATAGGAGCAATGATGGTATAACATAAAAAAATTTAATGCTATTATGTTTATTAATTATTGATCTTGGTTTATGTGATTTGAGTTAAAAAAAATAACTAATAAAAAACAGAGGTAGTAAATATTTTATTTTATTTTAATTTTTTATTCATAATAATTTTCATTTAAAATAATTTTTATTATTAATTTTTAAAAAATTAAATAAAAATTTTAATATATATAAAAATTCACCTAAAATTAGGTATATAAAAGTCAAATGATAACTAAAAAAATGAGAGTGATAGTACCCTATTTTTATAGCTAAAAAGAAAATCATGAAATTGATGGTGGAACTATTGATTTGGCACTAAAGATTTTCTTGTAGCCCATGTCACTTTCTAATTTATCTCCAATGTTTTAGAATATTCAATATTATTCTCTCTAGTTTCCAAAACTTGAGGTTACGTCAAATCTATGCTATGATATTGTCTACTCCTTCCGATTTATAACAAATGATATTATAATTATTTGTACATATATTAAAAAAATTAAAATTTATATTAAAATTTGATAAGTTAACAATTTTATCCTTCATTGAAATTATATAAAGACGAGAATTGTATAAATGGAGAATGTGACTCAAATAAAGAGAATAAGAGAGAGTAATTATTTTATTACACTCAAAGATAAGTTAAGAAGTACTTTATCCATTTTTATGTGTCTTTTGACTTTTTTGCACATAAGTTTACGTAAATTGTTTAATATATTAAACATTTTATTTAATTTGTAAAAAATTAATAATAAAAAATATTTTAAATAAGAATTAATATGAATATAATTTTTAACTAAAATAAAATATTAAACATATAAAAAAATCACCTAAACTTATGAGTAGAAAAGTCAAAAGTCACACATATAAAAATAGAGGAGTATAAGTGATAAGTTTTTTGGAATATGTAAAATACCATTTGTTATAAAAAAAAATTAAACTCTAAAATATCACTTATTATAAAACGGAGAGAATACGATATTACTCCGAGTTTTATTCCAATGACAAATTTGTGATAACGTAAATGGTTTTGAAACTATGAAAATATATATGATCAGTTCAAACCATGGTATTTATTAAATTAAATTTATTCATTTTTTTTGTCGTTAAAATTTGTGTTTACCTCCTCCTTGGGTTCCTTTGGATCAATACAATAATTTATAAAGAACTCGTAGGAGACTGGGTCTCTTTTGCAAGTGGTAATATTTGGTACAAAATTCAAAAGATGTAGTCAAAACTTTGGAGAAGCCCCCAATAAGATCTCATTATTTTTTCATGGATCACACAAGTGAAAGCTTTAGAAAATTGTTCCATTAGGCCACTTGCATTAGAAACAACATATGACTTCGGAAGGTAGGGATTGAGAATCTGGGGAAGAAAGGGAAGAGTGGCGGCTGGTTTCAATGGTCGTATTATTTTTCTTTAGATCTTTAAATTTCTTCTTCTCTCTCAGAATTTATTGTTGCAGACCTTTGAACCATGGTTGAAATCACATGAACTTCAAACTTATTATTTTATTAAACTTTAATAAATACAGATTCTGGCAACTTGTAGAGATCACTGTAGCAGTATGAATATTGTCTATAAAAATACAGATGATTTAGAGATTCTGCTGCAATGCTTATTTTGGTAAAATCTGTAAAATTTATCCGTAAGTTAGCTACTTACATTACTATACAGGCACTGATGTAAGTGCTCTTAGCAAAAGGAAAATATGGAAATTGGAAAGAGAAATCTTTAACCACATTCATAGAAGTTAAAAATTAAGAAACATATAAACTACTTTATAATTATGTCTTTTTTTACTAACATCCATATAATTACTTAATGTTTATCACGTCTCTTACAGATTAGTAATATTTATATAGTTAGGGAAGTAAATGTCGCTGAAGATACCAATATCTCTATATGTATTATAAAAGTATCATTAAATATATAATTTGTATAACATAATTTTTATCTTAAAATATCAAGTTTCTGAAAACTATAACCAAGTAAAAGCCAAAAGAGAGAAATTTTTTAAGAACAAAGCGGGAGATAGGAGGCCCAGGAATTGTTTGCTTTCCGTTGGGGATACATGACTTCAATAAAGCTCTTGAAACAATGTCGAATCGTCGGTCTTATCCTAACTACTTCAACCAGCACGTTAGCTTCGATCCTTTTTTTTTTTTTTTTTAAATAAACATGTCCAATATTAACCACGTAAATTTATCTTTGTCGATTAACCAATTTCTAAATGCTAGAATAGATCCTAAAAAGATATCACTTCATGGTAAATTTATCTTGAATCGGAATCTTTTGACTCAATTTTATCCTAATTTTTATCTCGAGTTTTTATAACTCGAGTACCATGAACTCTGATGATGGTTTGATTTGATAGAAAGTCAAAAAATTCACGCTATTTGTTAGATCATTCATGTGTAAAGTTCATTTTATACTCCATTCATTCTCATAAGATTATGTGTTTTTAAATTCACATCTCTAGATGAAAATTGTTCATTTCATCGCAATTAAATTTTTATATACAATTCACTATTTCTTTTTTTTCTCATACTCTCTTCATAATTTTTTGATCATTGTCTTTTACTTTTACTTTTTTCTTATCTACACATTTCATTCTAACATCATTCAATTCGTTCAACCAAATGCAACCTAATTTTCAACAAGTATAAATTATGAATTTCTTTTTTTAAAAAATTGATTCGTATGCTCTATTTATTCAACATTCATGTACTTTACATAATTCCCCGTAATCTGTTTTACTCATTCGTGACGATGGGTTAATTAAACTAGTGCATCACATGTTTCGTGAAAGAAGTCTTAAAACTATCTTATTTGATAACTTAGTTGGTAGAATTTTTAGCCGCTTATGTAATTAGAACATGTTATTTAGTTTTTTGGAGTTTTTGCCCCACTCTATTACCAAAAAAAAAAAAAAAAGCAAAAATTGGAGCCAAAAAAATTTAAATTTTACAAATGTAACGCTAATACACGTAATGAAACAAGTTGTACATTTAAATTTCAAATGTAAGCAAAAAAATTCATTAGAGAAATAACTTTAAAGCAATAGTCACGTGAGAGCATTGAAAGTAACATATATAATCACTCAACTCAACTTTCCAGAAAAGAAATATTTAATGACATGAAACGCAATTGTGATTTGTGAATCATCCATGATTTCACACGGTTTTCTCTTATGAATTGGACTATTTAATGTAAAATTTATATTTAGAGTTAAAATTATTTAATGATATGCATGGAGTATAGGGGATAGTTTGATTGTGTTTTATATATTCTATATGCATAAAGTAGAAGACCGTTGATTTTAGTCAAGGACTGTGGAACAATTCTCTTTTCTTTCCTCAGATAAATCAAATTGCATCATGATAACACATGCAACAATAATTAAATATATATATCTATAAATAAAAAAACACAACAACAACAATAAAAATAACAATAATATCATGATAATGCAACATTAGCTTCGTGTAATATTATTATTCAAGACTATGTACAAAATTTTAAGCTATACAATACTTGTTACAGCATTGTAAAACTATGAAGTTTTTCATTAAAAAAAATTTGTTTTCAGCTCTTAGCAGGTAAAGTTTTGAAGAGGAAAAATAAAAACATTTACCAAAAGCAATTTACTCCGTATATCTACCGATGATTGTCATAAAAGCGGACCGGCGTGGGGGGTAGAGTAGGTCAAACAAGTGAGTCAATTTGGAGAGAAGCTCGACAAAGTGGACAGCTAGACTGAGTTATGAGCCACTTATCCACACACTCGGAGTGAAAGCAATGCTTACAATTTGGCAACACCTTCACTTTGTCTCCATCCCCGAATATTCCCAGACATATGGAGCACTCGCCGGACTCATTTTCCGACGGCCGCAGGTACAATATTATCGGCAAGCTGTTTATGGAATCCAAATCGAGCCCCTGCGATGGCTGAGGCGGCGCGTGGACGATTCCTACGGCGGCGGCGGCGGAAGTGTTGGTTCCGCGGCGGCAGATCCAACGTCCGTATAGAATTAGCAGAACTACGAGGAGTATGATGGAAAACAGGACGAGGCCGAAGAATAGAGTGTGGCCACGGAGTTGGAAGTTGCTGTCGTCGAGGTCGGCGTAGTGCCACCGGATTGGTTGAGTATTCTGGTAGGCCATTATGGGCGGAGACGGCAGTGTTAGGCAGCGGTGGACGGAGGAGACATGTTGGGGATGGGAGAGGAGCTGGGGTGTTGGACGGGGGAGTAGTTAATTACTATAGCAAGAGTTACAACGGTCTTTTGTATGGTAAGGAGTGGAGGAGTTGCAAATTAGGAAATCGATTGATATTTCTAACTTTCACTTGGAAAGTTCCAAGAAAAAGTTTGATATAGTATCTCCAGCTCGTTCTGTGTACGAGGGTAATGTTATATACTAACATTTATATGGTTCTTAAATTAGAAATATGTTTCAATTTTGTAAGTCAAACGATAAAATATTAAATTTTAAAATTAATGATATTTATTGAAATTTTAAATAAAATTATATTTTAATTAAAAAAATTTATCATAAACTAAAGGATTATACTAATCACTATATTAACTAAAATTAATTAAATTATTATTAATTTAAAATTTAATATGTCGTCATTAATTTTAAAAAATTAAAACGTATATCTAATTTTAGTTAAAAATAGAGTATCCTAATAGAGATTGAGATTGAGATACTCCATCTTATTTTATTCGTGGGTTCTATATAGACCTATAAATATTATTTATTCTTTAAAAATTCTACAATAAGATACTGTGTCTGAATAGAATTTACAATTAACAACAGAAATGCTAATTAATTAGAACAATTTGAATCGAGTTATTGTAGGATCTCAGCCGGTGCCATTGTTACGTGGAATTTACGAGTACATCACAACGCTTGTTAAAATTCATTTAGTTGGTGAAATTCAATAAGTATTGTCATATGATTAAGAGGAGTTCGAGTTCGCATCTTATCATTCTTCTTATTACAAATATTATTTGAATCATTTGACATATTTTGATGATGGACTGAAAGCCTCATCTCAATCAAAAAAAAATTATGAAAAAAAAAAAGAAATCGTCAATATATGGGTAACAAGAAATTGTGTATTTTTCATAATATTTATATAATCTCAAAGCAAATAAAAGCATATTATGTACGTTAACGAGATTACTTATCAGTTCTATCCTCCATAATTATATAATATTCTTCTTGTTAACATGTTTCAAGACATTTGCAACCTTTGATTTTATACCATGATTAAGGAAAATGCAAAGTTTTGTTTATAATGTTTATATTATCCTTTAAAATGAGTGGTGAATAATGAATTAATTTGAAATGGATAAAAATAGTGAGAAAGTAAAAATAAATAAAAATAAAGTGATTTGACATAAAATAAAATTTGAAATTGTAATTTGAATAAATTAGATAATTAAATTTTTTATAAATAGCAATATTGTAAGTGAATGAAACAAGTCAACAACCCAAAAAGCGAAGTACTGCAAAAGACCGGAACATAGGGAAAATCGTATAACAAAATACTCCGCCTGTGGTGTGTCGTAACTTAATTTAAAATGAAAGTCTTCTCTGGCTTAAACTTTTGTTTTTTTTTTTCCTTTTGTTATTTTAAAGTTATGTAAAACATTAATGATATCTCTGAATTATTGGATAGTTGCTATTGGAACGTGTTTATGAGGGCAACATTCACGGAATGGGTTTGAAGAGTAATAATACACATTTATGGCCTACCAAAAAGTGTAAACTACTTAAAGAAAAAAACGAGATGGGAAATTACATCATTTAGTATTTTGGTTTGGTTTACTAGAGAAATGGAAAACAATGAATTTGATAATGAAATTTTTGTTTTTTTTTTCCTTCAAATATTATGAGGAGAGTACATTTAGGGTTTGCTAACTTATACGTGGTAACATGCTATATATAGAAAGGATTTAACTTTAAAGATCATACATCTGATAAATGATAAATGATATTTGGTAGATTTTGGTTTTGATAAGCGTTTAAAGAAGCAGGTAGCAGATATAATATCGTAGTTATTGCCAATTGTACATCGATGCAAGTACAACTACAGCATGGACTCCACATCCAATATATTTATTGCAAAAAAAATACTTGGGATACCGTTCGCACACCGTATCTCATTTTCTCTTTCATTTTATATCTCATCGTTTACTTTACGATTCACAAGTATTTTTTTTTAATTAAAAATTTAAAACTTAAAGAAGTACGTGTCTACTCTAAAGGAGTTGAGACACCGGATGGACGAAGAAATGGCCGAGGTCCGTTCGTTTCTTATCCTTTTATTACAATTTAGAGTTAAAGTATTAATTAACGTAACTTTAACTTTAGATCTAAAGTCCGAAGTTAATGGAATTTTAAGTTAAAATGTAACTAGGACAATTTTTACTTCTGACTTCAGCTAAAATAAGTTTGAAAAAAAAAACAAATCCTTATTTCTTATTTTAATTTTAAGTTACAAGTTAAGCGATTAAAAAGTAAAAAACAAATACTTTGACATTATTTTTTCTTAAAAGTAATTACTTTTGACTAACAAGAATTAGAAAATAAACATGCCACTGTTTTGACAAACTTTAGCAAGTAGAATAGGAATTATTTTGCAGCTTGTTTATAATTGTCACTAAAGTGGCATATTTCAATCATAATATATATAGCATATTTATATTTTCGAGTCTAGTGCAATTACTTGCTGACCTATAAAGAAGAAGAAAATAAGAAAAGAAAGTCCCAAGTGAAAATTTCCTCTTCTTGGACAGGGTCTTAAATGAGTAGTTTTTTAAAATTAAAAATAAAAATAAAATAATAATAGTAATGGTCTTTTTGATGAAATTTAATTTCCTCTTATCTACTACATTTTGCGGTCCTAAAGTGTGGAGTATATTTTAGTACATGACACAACTCTCCCAACTAGTTATGCAACTATAACATATACTCTTTTAGTCTTTAACTTTGCCTTTTATTGGATAAAGTGGGTCCAGGTATTCCATTCAGGACATCTTTACGGCATATAGTATCTTCAATATTTTCTCCAAATCAAATTATATAAGGGTTAATATTTTACATCCTACTTTTGAGAAACATATTTTTACATTTCACTGATTATTAATTATTCTCTGTCATTAGTATAATATTAGTGACTCAGTATCAGTGCTTCTGTTTATGCTTAAGAAAATCTTACAATCATAAATAAAAAAAATTATCTAATTGAACTTGACTCTTCTCCAATTCCCATTTCTCTCAACGTATTATATAGTTTTAAATAAAAATTATATTACCAACATAGATTTTTTTTTTTTTTGCTTTTATTATGTATAAGGATAAATAATGTCTATATAACTAGTTGTTTTTATTGATAAACCGTGGATCTATATAACTATTTGAAAACGTGAATATATAAATTTTCTCTTTATTTTTACTCTCTATGTCTACTATATGATACTCCCTTCCTTTTGGGGAAAAAAATTACATTTAGTTTTTTTACAAATATTAATATTACATGTCTGATTAAAAATATATCACATGTTCAAATAATAAATTTTTAACCAAATTTTTATATAAATATTTCGTTAATGATAAGATAAGAAGATTGAAATGTGAAATTTAACAAAAATATGATATTATAATTACAAAAATATGTAAATATCATTCTTCTTATGGAATACCTTTTATCTTCAAAAAAATGAACTCTCTTTTTAAATGGACTGAGTAATAGTTTGAAAGTTTAGTTGAAAAGAACATGAAGGGTAGTAAGGGGAACATGGGGAAACTGTTGATCTGATATTGAGACCCATACCACATCGCAAATACATTTGAATAATTGATTCACTCACGGGCCACATGTTGCCTTGACCGATCCTCCTCACCGCACCACATTTAAGAGTTAATATCAGGGGAGCAGCCCGTTCTTAACACGGACCTTTTTTTTCATAGAAATATTTATTTTATTGTATTATATTTTTCATACCTTATTTTATATATTTATTATGTGGAGAAAAAGATAAAATAATACTATACTTGATACTAGTATAAATATTAGCACATTGACAATGGTGTTCATATAATAATAATAGTAGTGATGATAATGATTCATAGGTTTTTGAAGGTTGTAATTAACCTACTTTTACAAGACTATTCACATATCTTTGTTTAAATTTATGGACATGTTTCACTTGTGAAATTATATATTCTTAAGTTTATAATATTGGTTGAAGTATTTTTTTTTTTATATTCTTACTTCGGTAATATTGGGTAATATTTTTTTTACGTTGTCTTTGTATTGCATGTCCTTCAAAAATTACGACAAGATTTGAAGGGACAATTAGTTAAAAATTCAAAACAACATTAATTATTTGCAAGTCTAAAAGGCAGTTTGATAAAAAGTTAATATAATATTATCACACCATAGTTAACTCACTCAATTGAGACAACCGATACAAAAAGTGGTCTTTTTCTATTAATATACTAATATTGATATAGGTGATTGTAGTTCTGTTTATTTTACTCTGAGAAATTTAATCTTTTTTTTAAATGAATTTAATTTGATTATTGGAAAACTGTATATCCATTTGGCCGATTTACTCAAAATTTTCTCGGCATGAATAATCTGTTTTATCTTTAGAAAAGGGGGAAAAAATTAATCAACATCCATTATTTATTAGTCTTGGCAACTATAGGCCCATCGACTTGAAAGCTTGCAGTGTACCGAAGATGGTAGCTCCGTCGAGTTTTATATATTATATTTAATGTTTTTATTCGTTCTATATATAATTTTATTATACACAAAATTTAAAGAGAATTTAGAATAGTAATTTTTTATATCATCTTTACATTTAATATATTAATATAGGTTTTAATTGTTATGACATTTATTATAGAAAATAATAAATATGTAATTTCACATTAATACTTATTGTAAAGTGATAGTATTAATATGATTTCTTAATGAGTGTCCAGAATCGTAGGACGAGATATAAATTTGGATCGAGTGGATATTAAAGATTGTCAATCCTGCGGGGGTTAAGTTGGCGTATAAGTTTTTGCATGCCCGTAAATTTCGTAGTCCCTCAGTTTTTATGCGGTGGTTGTTGTAGAGTTTGACTTTTTTTTTATTAGTTTTTTTATATTTCATAGTGAAGGTAAAATTTTCGTAATACATTTTTCATATATTAAGAAAATATAAGCGTCTTTTTTTTTCTTATACATATTAAATAAGGGCAATTATAATATAATATCAATAAATTTAATATTTATTAATTATTAATCTTGATATATGTGAATTAAAGTAAACAGCTATCAATAAAAATAAAAAAAAAAGGAGAGAATAATTAGATTGTGCGCGGTTAACTCAACTCAATATATTAAATCATTTGTGTTTTTGGTGCGAAAATATTCGGTATGATCTCCATCCATTAGTCAAAAGTATATTTATCATTTTACTTATTTAAAAATTAAAGTTATGTTTTGACTTTTTGAGTTAAATTATTCCATATTAAACTTTAAAATTTTATGTGGCTTATGAAAATCTTGAATACAAATTATGTTATAAACAAATGTTTTTGACACAAATCATAATATTATAATAATTTCATCAACTAAAAGTCTATAAATCTAAAATCAACTAAATTAATATTAAATTTAAAATTTAATTATATCGTTTGACTTAAAAATTAAAATGTATATCCAGTTTTGAATTAATAATAAAGTTAAGGTCTATTCAAAAAATTCCATTATGCAATAAGTGAGTAAGTCATAGTGGTGAGCAAGAAACCGAAAGTGAAATTGAAATCGCACCAAAACTACCAAATTGCAACATTAGTTTCGGCATATATGGCGATTTTTGGGAGTTGAAAAACTTTAACAAGCAGTTTGATTGCGGTTTTAAAAAAAACCCGCACATAATACATTTATTTTATTATTTTATTTTATCATTTAAATTAGGTTTTGATACATCATTAAAAAGTAAAATAGTATTTAATGTATCCTTTTTCTTATTTATGAATAATTTTAACTCTATATTTGATTTTGATAGTAATAATGATATATATAATTTATATAAGGAGAGTTTTTCTCAAAATAAATATGTTGTAACTACTAGTATTTATATGCTTCATTCTAAGTTTCGTAGTATTTATATGCTTCATTCTAAGTTTCGTTTATAAAAAATAATTGTTTATAAACAGTTGTTACTATAGTTTGAATCAAATCTTTATTACATTTTAAGTTGCTTCTAAATTGTTGTGGTGTTTTAAACTTTAAATTAAATTTTTGTTCATGAGATTGGTATTTTTTTAAAGAAAAATGTCAAGTCTTTCTAATTGGTTTTAAAACTGAAACCGCACCCAATTTAAGTCGTACCGCACTTGTTTACATCACACCAAATCGATGTTATTAGTTTCATATGCGATTTTAAATTTTAGAAACCGTACCTACGCGGTTTCATGTGGTGATTTTGGGGTAAAATTACACCATACTCACACTAGTAAATCATGCCAAACATATTTCTCGCGAACTATAATGCCGAAATAGCTGCTGACCAGATTTCATAATTAACGAATTTAAGAAAAAAATCTGAAAGTTCCTTTAAGATTTGCAATGCAATTATATTGGAACCCCAAATTTTAATCAAAATGGGCCTTCGACTTCACATAACAAAAATCAAGGGAAGAGATGAGTAACATTTTGCAGCTTGTTTTCATACACATATTGCACTTTTGGGATCAATAAATGCAAACAATTCGAGGGCTATATTTCGAAGTTTCTCTTGGGCTTTGTTTCACAGCAACTTGCAAATGGCTCATAGCATTTACTTTGTAAATACATAGCATAATTTTTTTAACAAATGCTGCATCTACAATGTATGATGATAGAACCTTATGATGGAAAACTGGAAGCACCATCTAGTATAAGGACATGTACTTTTGTTAATTCTACTCCAAATTTTACAAATTCAATTAGAAGAACATTTTGAATTCCACAAATCTGAATTTAGTTAAAATTTAATTATTTTATGAACACAATTATCTTCAGTTGAGCTAATTAAACAAAATATTAAACGAAACTTATAAGGCAAAATTTTACTTATGTCCTTTTATCTTTCGGTCAACATTCAATGAGGTTTTTCTTCTCTTAATTTTGTAATTTTAGTCTTTCATCTATGCATAAGTCTTCACTTAAGTCCTCCCTTTCATTATTACCAAAAAAATTATACATGTGCTAGTTATGTGACTTTTTCTTAAAGGTAATTTTTTTTTTCATATTATGTTTATTTCGGAGAAAAAAGAAAATGAAATCGATCCAACAATGAGGGCTGAAAAAAAATTAAAAAAATCACTCTAGAGCATTCTATTCTAATACACGTGTTAATTCAATGTTTTTTTTTCTTTATTCTTTAGAATAAACATAATAAGAAAAAACAAATTTTGCCTTAAGAAATGAGGAGCATATGTCTATTTTCTTTGACAATATTAAACTAGAGGACTTAAGTGAAGATTTATAGAGAGATGGAGAGCTGGAGTGACGAAATTGAGAGAAGGAGAACTACAATAAAAATTGATTAAAGAATAAAATGATAGAAGTAAAGTTTTTCCATCCTTAAAATATAGATCATCCTAATAAAATATAAAAATGTTGTTAAAGGTGTAATTATTTTGACAATAACTTTTACTCTAACATGTGATATTGACATTGGAATAATTACTATAAAAGTTACTAAATGTATTATAAAAATTAATATTTTTGACACACGCATATGCCTGTGCATATGTTTTTCTCTTTTTATCGGTTTTCCTTCATTAAATATTTTTTCTGCCAAGCATGGAAAGTGCCATTTTTTCCTTTCTCTTTGACTCAGGGCCAAGCGAACGATTATTTTGTTGGCTAAATATTTAATATAATAAATACTCTTTATTAAAAACATTTTGGTAATATCATTTCCCAAAAACAATTAACTACAACTTCATTGTTTTGGACCATTAATTAGATTTTAGAATGTAATTGAGTTATCATACAATGAAACGTGGCATAGTATAATTGGTAGCACAATGTGTTTGTTTGTGGGCAGCATAAAACTTTTGTTCTATAAATACGTCGAATAACTTTATGGATTAAAATTCTGTATGACGAACTTCATTCCTCACAAAACTACATGACCTCACCGAATCGAAACTCGATCCATTAACAAAAACAAATCTAAACGAGGTCAACCTTTTAATTTAGATCAGATGCTTCTCAGCAGTTGGTGCTCCCCATTAGACTTTTGTATTTGTCAACGCCATATGTGGGGACGCCCACCATCACGTTCACAGCGTCCGTCCGATCGTGGACCGGCAGTAACAAGCAGTAGCGATCACAGCAGATTGGTCCCACCTGCACAGGTGGACCCATCCCGAAGTCAACCTTTTCCAGTCCCAGTCTTGACCATTGTGACATTATCAGGACTCCTACTGAGTCAGGACTCGCCCGATTGTGACTCACGGATTCAACAACTTCTCTCACGTACTCGTCTCCAACTAGTTCCTTGGCTCGCCTCACTAACTCAGCCACGTAGCCCAAGCTCTTCTCCGTTAAGCTCTTCACAGTGGTTTGTGCGCACCCCAGCACGATTGCATTGCCGTAAAATCCATTGGGTAGACTCGGTTTGACTCGTTTACGGATGTCGATGCTAAACAAGAGTTTTAATATTTGATTGGATGGAAAATTCAATGCCTTCGCCCAGCTTATCCATATATGAGCTGAGAGAACTTCGAAACCTGTGTAAGGTGAGTTACCGAGTGGACTCGTTAATTTTGCTTGCTTCTTGAGTTCATTTAGTGCCTTCTTGTCAAATGCGACGGAGGTTGGAGTGAGTCTCTCGTGTGAGAAGCGCGAGAGAAACCCACACAGGTCCGGCACTCGGTTAAACTCGGAATGAGTTCCCGAGTTGGCACAAGCCGCATGATACGAAGATGGATCAAGGAGATGTCTCTCCCAAACGGGTTCAGGTTTCGAATCACCGAGTCTTGCTAACTCAGCAAACGAGTTGAGAAACTCCGCACTGCCAACACCGTCACACATGCAGTGACTAAACCCAATTCCTAGAGCTGCGCCACCATCCGCTAGCCAAGTCAGCTGCACCACCAGTGGTGGGGCCCCCATGAGTACATCCTCCACGTGTAATGACAACAGCCTCCGTCGCTCAGTCACGAACCGTGGGGCCATCTCAAAATCAGAAAAGTTGTCATTAGAAACTGCTTCCACAAAAAGTGCACCCTGGGCTCGACAAACTACCTCAAGCCCAGAGCCACCTTGTCGAGCCCTCACTCTACCCGCCAATGGATAGTAAGAGACGAGGGCTCGACTCAGGGCTCTCTTGATAAGAGCAGCATTTGGATATTGGTCCGAGCTGCGACTTGGCCTGTAGATTAACAAATACTCTATAGTAAACCTAAGAAAAAGTTGAGAATCTAAAGCCGAAAGATGAAGAGTATGAGAAGGGGTTGGATCTGAAGGGGTGACAAAACTAACTTCTTTCACTAGAATGGAGCTGGCCATGTTCTTATTGCAGTGTATGTAGTATATGTAATAATGATGGATATATATAACTGCTTGAATCATGGGGTTTTTATATATAAATCTCTCCATAACGGGAAGATGGTGGGGCTGGAGATTTGCGTTTTATAAGGATGTGAATTATTGTACATAGGAGCTAGCTTCAATAGTATTTCCTAGTTCCTATGTTAAATGAATTGATCGGATTACTTTAAATTTGATTTCCTAATTCAAAATTTGAAATATTTTATAACTTGTGAAATTTTACATTTTAAATTTGATATAAATTTATTTAATTTTGATTGGTGATAAAGTTAACGCTACAAATCATTTAAAAATCTTAATGTATACATAATTTAATAAAAATTTAAAACCAGTACTATAATCAAATAAAAATCTTTTTGAATTTTAAATTGGAGGCCGTGCATGGCAAATACTCCACTATATATTGTGCGCTTAATTTTAGTTGATAACAAAGTCATTAATATATATATATATATATATATATATATATATATATATATATATATATATATATATTCTTACTATGTAAATTACTGTCTAAATACTGACACACTCATTCATACATAATTTCATTAGTCTGCAAGATTTGATATAATCAATGATATCAAAGGCCAAATCATTAATATTTTTATTTAGTAGTGATTTTGTTATTTTATCTATTTTAAATTTCATCAAAATTTACATATTCAGACATCCTGTAATTTCCAATTTCATCTCCTTCCCATTCCTCTCCTCTTCTTTTTGCACTTCGATCGAATTAAGCCTCTTTTCATTCTCTCACATGTGCATTACTAGTCTCACAATATTTTCATAAATTCATATCAACCACGTGATAAATGTTGCTAGTTGTTTTTCTTTTCTTTTTATTTTTTTTTATTTTAATGCTCTCTAAATTTAGCGGCAATCTATTCTTCTACATTGCTATATACGTATATTTCAAGTAAATTTGAATTGTATTTTTAAAATTTTTCATCGTTTACCAATCACGCATTTCATTGATTTCATGGTTCATTTTACAATTATCAATTCCATTGGTTTCATTATTTATTTCATTCCAGTAAAGTGCTTTATTCATATGGATTAATTCATCTATTATAACTTATGAGAGAGATTATTGTTTACACTGTTTTTTTACTCACCTGCCCTATTATTTTTTTTAACCGCATTCATGGTGCTTGCTCAAAAGAATAAAGCTTTACATTCTTACTATATCCCAACTTTATCTCGTGAAAATAGAATATTTCGATTAACACAAAAATATGAGACCCACATAATAAAATAATTTTATATCATATATAATAATTTAAGGGATATAATAGGAATGTGGTAGAGATGCCAACATACACTCTTGCTCAAATGTCAAACATACTTCATCAATCGGTTAAAATATACTTATTTCTTAAACATTTTGTGTTGTTCTAATGATATAAATCAGCAATTTTGTTTATTTGTTTATATTTATTCAACGGTCACTTATTTATATTTATATATGAAACTCATCTTCCCTTCTCATCTTTTTATTTTCAGTTGATTTTTATAACATGTGATAAAGCAGTTATTAATATATATATATATATATATATATATATATATATATATATATATATA
>CM025787.1:26704909-26749775 GCA_014636745.2 Centella asiatica
TATATATATATATATATATATATATATATATATATATATATATATATTGAGGGGTGGGAGAAGAAGAATGCTAAGATAAACACCCCTTATGGGGTTGGGGGAGAAGAATGCTAAGATAAACACCTCTTATATCTACACTAAAAATACAAACAAATTTTCTTATATCTACACTAAAAATACAAACAAATTTTCTTATTTTGTGATAAAGCAGTTATTGAAATCTCATGCTATATATATATATATATATATATATATATATATATATAGGGGAGGGGAGGGGATGCTAAGATAAACACCCCTTATATCTACACTAAAAATATAAATAAATTTTCTTATTTTTTTGTTAAATTCAACCGTACGAATGAAAATAACATTAAAAAAAGTGAGTATTTAAATTTTTATAAATTTTTGTGATGTGTAATATCATTATTATAAACATGCAAAATAAAAATACATCTGATAGTCGTGTTTTGCATATTTGTAATAATAATGCTATACAAAATTAAATCCCATGAAAATTTGTGTATCATTCTTTTTTTTTTTATGATCTTTTCATTCAAGTAGTTAGATTAACAAAAAACTTAAGAAAATATGTGTATATTTTTAGTGTAAATATAAGATGCGTGTATAAGGGTACATTATATATATAGACTCATATATATATATATATATATATATAGAGAGAGAGAGAGAGAGAGAGAGAGAGAGAGAGAGACTTTAGTGGAGGTCATGTATATCTTGTACGGAGAATTGTTTATGGTTGTTTTCTTTAATTATATGGATTGGGAGAATATTATCTAGTAGCATAACGATCTATACTAGTATAGCTAGTGCTCTTAATCTTGTTTTCCTGAGCACCTAGATAGACTATGAATTGATGTCATGATTTAATTAGGAGGATAAGTCCACATGATGAGTTGCATGCAAATATTCCTAATTTACATGTGACATTTTTGGCAGGCAACCCCACAAAGCCGGCAGAAGATATGGATCGGTCGAAAAGGGAACAGTTGCAATATCTGTTTCCAATTTAAATGAACATAATTATTTTGTGGTAGGAATGACTTGCTATGAAAATATTGAACTTAATATGGTCTGGGATAAATGGAAAATATATTGTAATTAATATTTCTTACACAAAAAGAATGAATATCTTGTAAAGAATATTTATTTTGCTTACATATTATATTTGTCCTAAATGTATAAGTACTTGAGAGAATTATAACAATAAATTTTATAAATTATATTATGATATTAAAAATTTTACAAATTTATTATTTTATTGTGGAATAATTATGACTCTTTTTAGGGACACGAGAGTAAACTTTATTTAGTCAACCAACCAACCAGCGCTGAAAGGCCTTTTCTGAAGCAAAACCTGCAACTTTTGAGATATAGGAGATAGAAAGAATAATTGGGGATGATGATCATGGCGCAATTCAATTCTGAGAAATTACTATTTGAAAAGGGGTAGGCCCCATGATTATCCTTCTACTCTCTCTCTTTGATTGTGCGGCAATTCACCATTTTTCCACAAATAAATCCTTACAATCTTTATACAGTTGCATACACCCATTCATGATCTTATTTAATTATCCCATATCAACAGTATCTTAATTGCTTATACTTTATAAGATTTAAACTCTTTCTAAAAATACTTTTTTTAAATAAAAGGGATAAATTAGCGAGATATTATAGTTCGAAATCTTTTTGGACCTTAATTTTTATTTATTTTTTTAATTTTACTTAAAAATGGCGCTTCAAGTGGGTGAAAAAACACACCTCTTGATCGAGAAGAGTATGAACTTTGTTGAAAAATACATTGAACTCTCATGGTTTTATTCTTTTATTTGGAAAAAAAAACCCTTTTATAGAAAAAAAACATTTCAGTGTTTGAACCTTGTTCCTTATAAGCCATGAACTCAGATTATCCATTCTGAATAATTTGGAAGTCTTTGAACTCTCACAAATTAATCCTTTTTACTTGAAAAAGAGAAGAGACTTTTTGGGGAGATTTTGTTTTTATTTTTGTATTGTGTTTATGTAGTTAAGATATATATCCAGCCCTTGTTAGATGTAAGATAAATAATATTATTATTCATCATTGACCTCTGTTGGGGTTGAAGATGCATTAATTTTCTTCCTTGTGAATTGTATATTTTATAGATTTTAATTTTTAAATTTATATGATTCTCGTCTTCTCGATTGTCAATTGATATATATCACAGTCTCATCAATCATAAAGAATCTTATGTTATACTTAAGAATATTTCAATTCACTTGCTTTTCTTGTCGTTTACATTATAGTTGGATGTTATTTTCGTCTAGAGGGAATAAAGTATATTTAATTTTTAGTCCAAATATATGAGTAAAAACATAATTAATTTAATACTTCGATAATGCCTTTAGGAGGATCCACACATGACTACATCGATTTAAAGTATTCATTGCGCTTTACACTTTTACATGGAACCTAGTTTTAAAGGCTATATTGGGAGTCTCATTACTTAAAAATTATTTTATTAATAAATATAATCTGTATTTCATTCTCTCTGTGGGATGAAGGTCATATTTACATCTTGTTTTATCCATGCAATTCTTCTGGTATCGTTAATCAGTATTTAGTCTCAATTAGACCAGTATACCGTATGATATATAATTCTATGACATATATAAGAATATAATAAATTTTATGTTATTTATAGTTTTCTTTCATTTCTTTTTACAAAATTATTTAATTTTAAACTCATTTTCCTATATGAAAAATTTTCATTCTATCACAATTAAACGTTTACACATAATTCATCATTTTTTTATTACCGTACTGCTCTTACAATTCTCTCATCAAACTCTCCTTCTTCTATATTTTTTCTTACTCATCTATTTTCCATTCTCATATTATTTTATTCCAATCAACAACATAAACATTTCGAAAGCGACAATCAAAAAAATTAAAGAGGATCGTTTCTGTTATAAAGATTAATATTCTCAAAAATTTTCAGTCCCATGCACTTCACATTAGCAATACAACTACTAGCTATGAGCAAGAGTACGAGAGTATAAAATGTCCAAGGCACGCAACAACGTATCACTGTTCTAAAAGACGAGTTAGACGATCCAAGACTGTTGCTGTTGAATTTGTTATTTGGACGGCTAAAAAATGTTGAAATTAGATTAGGCATATTTCAGAAGGTATTAGGCGGGCATGAGACGGTCTAGACCGCCAATTTAAAAGAATTTTTTTTTTCAATTTATAATGAGAAAGAAATTATACATATAGATTGGTTGGTTTGAAGTTGCTCTTGTAATTCCTTTCTTATATACAAAGCTTTTAAAAAAAAGTAATTAACATCATTAAAGTTAATTTTCCCAATTCCTTAATTTAACTTTTGACTTTAATTGGTTATTATTATTATTATTATTAAATATTCAGATGACAATTTCAAGTGTTGCTCAACATTTAGTTTCAAATCAGATTTCACATCAAAATTTAATTTCCAGAGCTTACTAGAGAAAGTTAAATAAGACTCTTTTAAAGGGACAATGTCGCAATGGTACCCTTTTTTTGTTCCGTTAAATAGCATTAAAGAATGACGGCACAAAAATCTGATGGATCACCGGCATGTTTGTTTGCTTGTTGCTACCAAACCAATTCACAGTGAATATGATACCATTTAGTCATGAGGTTGGTCCACTTTTCAGATGTTTCCAAACAGCCCTTATTAATTCACATCACTGGTCTTTTTCTTCCTCTATTTTTAAAAAGTCGTTTCTCCTTGACTTTGTTTACCTGCAAAAAATACATTTCTTCAGCTTGGGGCAATCCTTTTAAAGTTGGTATCATTATCGGTCTATCGCCCTACCATTGCTGCATTCAATGCTTGGGGGGCCATGATTAGTACATCTTTCATAGTTTTAAAATTAAAAATATTTTTGGACAAAATCTCGAATTAGTTAATTTTATATTTTCAATTATTGTTACATTATAATTTATAACAAAAACCTTACATACAATATAATTTACATATCATTTATTCATCAAATACATTGAATTTGAAATTTATTATGAGTCAACGAGATTTAATCCCGTGATTAATATTAAAGTACTGTAAATTGATATTGGTTGTGACTTTATATCCCTTATTAGAGTGAGACTTTCTCTCTCCTGCGGAGCATTCGTCTTTTTTTAATGTGAAGTTAGTTTAGCGTATATAATTTATTATAATTCATTTGTAGTGAATTTTTTTTTAAAATTATTATAAAGACTTTAACTTTAAAGCACAGAAAGTATCATATTGTTTTAAAATTAAAAATATTTTTGAACAAAATCTCGAATTAGTTGATTTTATATTTTCAATTATTGTTACATTATAATTTATAACAAAAACCTTAGATACAATATAATTTGCATATCATATATTCATCAAATACATTGAGTTTGAAATTTATTATGAGTCGACAAGGTCTTAATCCCATTGTTAATATTAAGGTGCTGTAATTGTGACTTTATATCACTTATTAGAGTGAGATTCTCTCTCTCTTGTGAAGTATTCATCTTTTTTTAATGTGTAGTTAGTTTATCGTATATAATTTATTGTAATTCATTTGTAGTGAAATTTTTTTTTAAAATTATTATAAAATCTTTAACTTTGAAGCGCATAAAGTATCATATTGTGAATGAACAATTCAGTAGGTGCACAATCTTAATAAAAATGTAAAAGATATATTTATAAAAGGAAATAATAAGATTATACTATCACATATATGAATTCATTCATGATTTTTTGAAATATCTAAATGTACGAAAATAATATAATACTTAGTGAAATATTACTTATTGTGGCTCCCAAGCATAATCTCGATTGTGGAGTTTGTAAATTAAAATGAAATTGTCGAGCTCAATTTTGATCACTGGATCAAAATTTAAGTAAGATGAGTATCTATAAGTGATTTATCGGATTATTATATCCTTTGATAATCTGGTGAAATGAGTATCTATAAGTGACTTATCGGATTATTATATGCTTTGATAAATTGGTGAAAGAGTTTAAGTTTCTTAATAGATTTTTTATTTTGGACTAAGTAATATTTGTTCATATATTTCATATTTATTTCTTTACAACCTCACTATTATACATATTACATATTTACGTGAACTTTGAACAGTAAATTTTTCAATGATAATATACAGTTCAAATATGAAAATGGGCACAGATTCTAGTACTGATCGATATACTCCTAGTCCTCAACACTTACCACCAGGAGTATGTTCCAGCCATTATAGCGTAAACCAAAGGGAACACAATCATTGATGAGATAGTGAGTTCCGTTGTAAGAGTTACTGATGGGCTTAATAGCCCAATCCAGTTGTTGCTAATGGTATCGCTGATCTCAATTTACTCCGTCTATTTCAAAATTAAAAATATATTTATAAAATAATATTTTTTAAAGGTAATTTTTATATTTTAAATATATTTTTATTTAATAGTAATAGGAATTATAATATAAACCATCAAATAGTGGATGTAGTGGACTTAATTGAAGTTGTAGAATTGTAAAATGATATTTAAAATACTCTATTATTTTTTATAGTCCAAAAATAAAATATATTTCTAATTTTGAAATAACTAAAAAAAATATGTATCTCTAATTTTGAAACTGAAGAAGTACTTCTTTCGGAATTGGGAGCCCAATTCGATACACAACTCTTTTTTCCCTTCATATTCTTTCTCACAAACTCATCGGAAATTGTATAGGATATACGTGATGACGAATACGACTCCTCAAAAAACTTGTTTAAGCAATAGGACTATAACAAGTTCAGATTAGTATTCTAAAAAGTGTTATACAATATTATGCTAAGGATCTAAAAGTGTTATACGATATTATGCCAAGGATCAATTTTAGAGCGTCTAAACTTTATAATCAGAAATTATGTAGGTGATTAAGCAGTAATCCTAGGCGATATATGTATGTATATATATATATATATGTATATGTATATGTATATGTATATGTATATATGTATATGTATGTATGTATATGAAAATCCATTCATAACTAATGTTAGTTATCAAGGTTTTATAAACTAACAGATCTCTCACCCTTGATTGTTTGATCCAACGGCAGAAGAAAAAATAAAAAGCAAAAAACAACTCATTTCTGTCAGTTGGACTAGTATTGCCGCTAGAACAACTAGCAGAAAGAGTATAAATTTTAATGACTTTTTATTTTAAAATGATACAATTAATATGAGTTAATACTCTTTTCACTAATTGTTCTAATGGAAAGAATACAAACAACCCGCAACGGAAGGAGTATTGTGTTTATATCCTTTTCGCTAGAACAACTAGTACAAGGAGTGTTAACTCATATTAGTTGTATCACTTTAAAATAAAAAGTCATTAAAATTTATATGTTTTTCGCTAGTTGTTCTAACGGAAATGCTACTCTAATTGTCAGAAGGGAGTTGTTTTTTCTCTTTTTATTTATTCTCAGCCATTGGATCAAACAACTAAGGGTGAGAGATGTGTTAGTTTATAAAGTCTTGATAGCTAATGTTAGTTATGAATGAGCTCCATGTACACACACACACACACAAACATATTTCTTCATAATAAAAGAGATATTTCAAAAATAATTTCACAAAAAATACGTTTATGTAACAAAATAAAACCATATCATTAAAAAAAATTGAAAATCACATCATAAATACATTGATTTAACAAAAAAAATGGTTATTGCGCCACTTAATCCCTATTAAGTATAACAAAAATACATATTATAACTTGTAACTTAATTACTTATTTTGAAAAATATGGAACTTTATTGTCATTTCTAGTGATTACAAAAAAATAAAATAAATTATATTAGGCCGTCTAACCCTCACAGTACCTGTGTAACTGCCTAATCGATCACTTAATCAATTAAACGCCTAATGAAATTTTATGTGAAATGAATGACACTGCCTATACTGTTTTTTAGAACACTGATTCTTATTATCACACAATAAATAAATAAATAAATAAAATTAAGAAAAACTAAAGAAAGAAGAGAAAGAAACCAAAAAGAATTATAAATAACTAGGGTCATAATAGAATCCAATCTGTTCGGAATTCACTTGGGTTTGATTTGAAAATAAATCGGTTCGATTCGAGTTCGATATGTAAATGAACCAAACTTGATATCATATTTAAAGTTAGATAAGTTAAATGAGTGAAATTTGAGTATGGAGGTACTCGCTCAAATATATTCATGAATAGTTCGATTATTCTTTTTATACTAAAATATTATCACATATGTCAAAATTTAAGGCCAATTTTGTCCTAATAATTTATTTAAGTATAATATATGTTGTATAATTATATTAGTAGTGATGTTTGTAAATAAAACAATTATTACATATATAAAATGTATTATAAAGTATGAAGATTTATACAAATATAATTATATTTTGTAAAATTTAACAAATATAAATATTCTCGAGTAATTCAAATTCAATTAGAGTAAAATATGAGTATCAAAATAATATTTAGTCTAATACTTGAGTTAGAATTCGAGTATAAAAAAAATTGTTAAAATTTTAATTAAAATAGAATCCGAATACATTGATAATCCTAGTATTGAACTCATTTAGCCCTATGAATAACTGTAATGTCTTAACCAGATATGATTCAGAAAGTTCGAATGAGCTGGTTCCTGGCTTGTTAAATTTTTTGGTGTTGGTAGGACGGAGCTAGGCCGAGCATCGGTCTTGTCTGAGCCAAGCGTTACAAATTGTGTTATACTACTCAACATACGGGTAAAAAAGTAGAAATAATTTATAAATTATTATCAATTATTGAAATGACATGTTACATCAAATTAAGGATGACAATTCAAATGCGTAACTGAATACGAATTGATCATTAAATATGAACAGACTAATCCGTTTTAAATCAGCTAATTTTTAATTGAATCAGTGATATAATCGGTATAATTTTGATTTAAATTTTTTTGAATTCGTAACAGTTTAGTATACCAATGGTTTGATACCGAACCAATATTTTGATTCATATAAATTTCTACAATAGTTTTTATTGAATAATATTTCATAATTTATATTATTTTAACTTTGATTTTATATTTTATAAATAATTAATTTATTATATATTAATTTTAGTATCAATAAATTTTGTTTATTCTTATATATTTGAATATCATTTTATAAAAAGTATACCTTAAACATATATTATATGGAGTATTATTTTTCTCAATATATTACCGTGATGCGATTTTAGTATGAAATATTTTATAACAAATTTATAATTGATCATGTCATATTCGACACTGAATCACACCATTGACATCCTACGCACAATGTAACACTTTTAACAATGATTTTTATCTATGCCAATTAACACATGAATTTGTACTTGAGATTAACCTAAGTGTTACTTTTTAGTGTTAAAAACTATTTGTAACAATACTCATTGTTTTGTTAATAATTATTTTACTTTAGAAATGTTAACGACTTTTATTAACATTATAAAATACATTAAATGAATATATACGAAAAGAAAGTCGATGGATAGAGTTCAATTAAAATTTAATTAAATGTTGTAATTTAAACATTAATTATAATTAGATAAAAATAAATACAATTAACTAAGTAAAGCGAAAAATCGCAATAATAAAATTGATTCAGAAAATAAAACTTACCAAAGAGTATTGATCAAAAACAAAAAATAAAAAACAATAACAAAAATGAAAAATTTGAAGGTAAATTGGAGGAGGGAAGGTGAAAGGAGGTAAGCGTAAACTGGTATCTACCGAGCAGTGAGTCAGTGAGTGGTGGGTAGAAAAAGTCAAGAGAGTAAAAACAAGGGAAAAGATTGTCGACTTCCGAGATCTTAACTCACTCCGTCCAACTCCCAATAAGCATCTGACCTGACCGTTTATCACCTCCGGTCAGTCAGATGCACGGCCAACGTCTCTCCCTTTCCCTTTCTTTATCCCTTTCCTTCCCTTTCTCCATCCCTCCCCTCATCTCCGACGTACCTTAGAACTTAGATCCACCACCACCGCCACTGCCACCACTTCCCTTGTCCATGGATGATTCCACCGTTCCCCCAGCCCCTCGCCGCCCTCACCACGGCGGAGGTGGTGGCCGTGAGGACTGTTGGAGTGAAGGCGCTACCGAGACTCTCATCGAAGCCTGGGGTGACCGCTACATCCAGCTCAACAGAGGTAACCTCCGCCAGAAGGACTGGAAGGAAGTCGCCGACGCCGTTAACGTCCATCGCGCCGGCGTCAAGCCTCCCCGTACTGATATCCAATGTAAGAATCGAATCGATACTCTGAAGAAGAAGTACAAACTTGAAAAATCGAAGCCGTCGCCGTCGAAATGGCCGTTTTATTATCGTTTGAATCATTTGATCGGACCTGGTTCTGTTACTCCGGGAACCAAAAAATCGAGTCGTAATTCTGCGAAAGTAACGGCTAAATCTAAAACGAAGTCGAGCCCTTACCCTAAGCCTAGCTCTAGCCTTAATTTGGCTGTTTATTCCGGCGGAGGATGGTCGAGGATGAACTCTAGTGGCTCGACCGAGAGCTCTCTAGGTGGCGGTGGTGGTGGAGAAAGAGAAGATGATGATATGGTGTTTGGTAGTGGTAGTGGTGGTGTTAGGAAACCTAGGATGGACTCTGTGGATTTTTCGGAGGATACTGCTTATAAGGAATTGGCAAGGGCGATTCTTAGGTTTGGGGAAATTTACGAAAGGATTGAGAGTTCCAAGCAGCAACAGATGATGGAATTGGAGAAACAGAGGATGGAGTTAACTAAGGATCTTGAGGTCCAGAAGATGAATATGTTTATGGATACCCAGCTTCAGCTTGAGAAGATGAAAAGGAGCAGAAAGGGAAGCTCCAGTGCAGGTGAATTCGGTAGAGAGTTATTTAGTGCCTATTATATTGACTAGTGATTAATGTGGTAACTTAACAAAGTTGGTTCAAAATTATCTGATAGTTGAATTGAGAGATAGTACTGAAATTGGGGGCATCATTAGCAAAGAAATGGTAATTAACTTGAGACATGTTCTTGGAAAAAGATCAATTTTTATTGAATGGTTGTGTATATGTATATCTGTGATTTTATGTTTTGTTTGTTCAAAAAATGTTTTTTTAAGTTCAAACATATAGCTACTCTGACAAATTTCTTTTTCAGCAGTCATCAAACGTGTTCTTCGCTTTTGTGTGCTAATGTCACGATCCTTGGGCAACCTCCGTTTTGGAGTTGCATTAAGTCGATCTATTTCTTGTGTCCTGTATCAATAAATCTGTTGCGACCAACTGTGTTTCGTGTGTTTTGACTGAGCACATAGGAAGGACATGACAAAATATCAAAGGCTAACTGTTGGGAAGAGGTTAAAGGGGATGTTTAGGATGTTTTGCTTCATGAGTGGTTTTTTTCTGAAATATTAAATCCTACAGACAAACGTTCTTAGCTATACAACACGAGAGCTAATTGCTTGTTCTACTAGTAGAAGTTCCTGAACTTTCTTGGTGCCCTTTGAACACAAACGATGAGTAGTCCTACCCCTGAAAGAGTAAAAACTACAAAATTAATAGTTTTGAAGAAAATCGAATTGAATTGCTGCTTCTCGTATGTAATTTCTTCTCCACAATTCTTGGTACCATCATCTTCTTCCTTCAATTTCTAGTTCTGACCTCATCTTCATCTTCTAATGCTCTTTTCCTCCACCACATCTTCTATGGCTTCACCGTTCACATGTAGCCGTATATCCTATGCCACCACCCCTATAGCAATATTACCAAAATCATCCATTAAATTTCAAAATCAACTCCGCAGCCACCATCATCGCTGTTGTGGCCAGCTGGTCGCCATGAACTTCACCTCCTTGAAGCATCTCAACGTCCTACCACCAAATCCTCAACTTCGATTCTAATTTCTGCCTGCCCACCTCCCTTCATTTCTTCGAAGTCTCAATTGTACCCGAAGAATTTGATTTGGCCTCATTAATTTGTAAGAGTGATGCTTGATTTTTGCACTTGTGGAGCATCCATGGGTACTGATGGTGGATTGGGGAAGAGATGGTGGCCTAGGAAGGATTGGAGGAGGAGGAGAAGAAGTTGGGAGCGAGACAATAGCTAGGTAATGATTGTGATTAAAATTTTTAGCCCCAAGACATAAAATGACATAGCTTTTATTTACTAGTGGGTGAGATTAAAAATGAGTTGTAGCTCATTTCCGTTACTCTATATGTATCAATATATGTGTGTGTGTTCAACTGTTTATAAGAACTCTAGAGAATTATGAAATATATGTATGCCTTACCATGGAATTTTTTAAACCACCAATTGGGATTTTTTTTCCTGAAAATTGTAATAAAGTTGGATTACTGCAATTTGGTCATTTCAGTATTGCACGAATTTTGTATGCAGAATGAGCTGAGAGGTGAGAAATTTAAAGGATGAATTCAAACAGACAAATTCATTGTTAGAATCCTAATTGTTTAAAGTTGAGTAGTATCACAATCATTAAAGTAAAAGCCATTCTTGTCATTCGTGCTTAATACAATGGAATTGTGCTCTGTTCAGAGGTTTAAAGTTGAGTAGTATCACAATCATTACAGTAAAAGCCATTCATGTCATTCTTGCTGGGCTTGCTAGAATAGATGCTGGCATCAAGATATTGAAGCATTCATGCTAGTATTTCTCATTGTCCCTTTTGTTAACCATTTCATCATTATTGCTTATGTGGTATATTTTTGGTAATTCAAATCTGTTGTAAATTGATCTGATTTATTGTAGCAGTCAGTAAACTTATTGGCAAGTCCTATTAGGCATAAGTTTGTTGTTTTAAATTTTTTTTCAAGTTCTTGTAGCAGTTTAAGTTGGGAATTTGTTTGTACAACTCACAGTATTGTGGAACAGAGAAACTATCATAATGTATCCAATTATTTTATCCTTGCTTCCACATGTTTCAGCGGAGGTACTTAAACTTGGAGATATAGTTCGTAAATTGTAAATTTAATCTAACAAATCATCATATGTATGTGCAATTTTTTGTATGTATCAGCTTCGGTTGTTCACGTTTGTTTTCCTTGGGTGCTAGTTTGGGTTAAAAGCAGTTTTATTTATGCTCAAATATCATTTTCATATGCTTTGCTTCATTCTGATTTTCGAGCAATTTGCTAACTCTATGTACTGTAAACAGGGAAAAAGTTATAGCTGAAATCATGTGAGCAGTCCCTGGGGATGGGCATCTTGTGAAGCCCTTTACGTGCCTCATGTTCGCATCATCATACACTTGTTCGATGTTCAGATATGTGGGATCAAGAGTGGGAGTGGACTGGGTGGTACAGATTTGTATTTTTGCCCATGGTTGTGTTTGTTGTATATGATAACTTATTTTGCTACACATATTCTACTTGTAATGTCTCGAGTGTATCATTTAACCCTTATCATAGTTCATAAAATACATGTTCATTTCGTCAAAGACGCGTGCGGTTTGGGTAATTTTGGGAAGAGTTGCATTGTGGAATAATGAAATATTCTCAAGAAATGTTGCACTTGCAGTACTAAATTACTAAATACACTAAATTCAGAGATTAAGGCTTGTCAACAAAGCAGCAAGTCTCCTAAAACCACCAAGTAGAATTAATTAAATCAAGCTAACTACCACCAATTCTCGATGCCACCGCTGCTCGTTTCGGTTTCTAAAATTTTAGGCTTCTCTTGTAGCGGTAGTTTGGATCCAACATTGAGTTGGTCGAAGTACTGATTCAATAGTCTTGGAGTTTAAATGATTGAGTTAGAGTTTAAATTGTTTGGATTGGATTTATATTATTATATATTCTTTTCAGTTCATAATAATTGTCGTTTTAAAGATTTGTTAGAATTTCTTTTTAATTTTACGTATTCTGTGATAATTTAGACAAATGAATGAAAAGTTTACTATAGTATCTTTATTTATTATTTATGGAGAACATAAAAAGGTGAGATATTATAATTTAGAGTTACATTTAATCATCAATTTAATTAAACAATGTATTTCTTAATATCCGTGATTTTCTCTAAAGTGACTATTATTGTGAATCGGAGAGAGTGTATAAAAATAATTTTATATACTTAAAATTTAGTTTCCTCTATTAAATTAAATTATAATTATGTTTTAAATACATAAATGACCTTACTAACAAATTATTATAATTATTTAGCATACAATAAATTAATAAAACAATTAACAAGATGAGATTGTTCATTTGTTCCAACATTTTATATTTTAAATGTTAATTCTTATTTTAAATGAATCTATGAATATTTATTACTTCAAAATTACATTTGAATTTATACCTAATTTGATTATGAGATTCGACGTTACAAATTTAATTTTGATTGGTGAAGTTGACGCTATGGATTTCTCAAAAACAGTTGCAAATAAAACTTTTATATTTCTAATCGTTTCATTGCATTCAGAATTTTTCACAACTTTTTAATGCAATTCGAGAGGACAACACCAGAACTTTTGGATGTAATAAGAAAAGTTCGAGATGAGTTTCAATTAGATATAAATTTTAAGAAAAAATAAGCAACACTAGAATCATATTTCCTTAAAATGTTTTAGGTATATTTATAATTTTAAAGAATTATTAATTTATAGTTTTATTGAAACCATATATTTATATAGGGATCTCTCCAAATATTATTTTCTTATTATCTTAACGAAATTTGCAATTTTTATAATTGGCCAAAGTCGGGACATGACAAAATCATTAATTTATAGAGTTTATTAATTTATCGAATATTAATTTATAGAGGTTTTACTGTATATACTCTATTTGTTCATAAGTGGTTGTCTTTTGAAATTAAAATTATATTTCACTTATTTCTTAATTTACTCTTCAATAACAAAATATGATTTTTTTTTAAAGTTCATAGACTCCCAAGAACATGTAATTATAAAGGGGTAATAATAGAATAAAACATTAACAAGTATTTAGTATATGATTTTTAAAAAAAAAATCTATCAATGATGAATAGAGGGAGTATAATGATTTAGTCATAATAGTCGTCGTATTTTCCTAATTTAATAAATATAACACTCCTTTTTCTAAATCAAATAGAATATTAAAAAGACAATTACAATATAATAAGGAAGTTAAATTAAACTATTAAATTTGTTATATAAAAGTTGAATTCATATTCAATCTAAGAATTTCTATTATCTAATAATATATACAATTTATGAAACATACGAGTCGATCTAAGTTACTCTTTAGTTGTGTTATTTATTGCCACATATTTAATAATTTCAAATTACACATCTTAATAGCCAAGAGTTTAGTACGAAGCAACTAATTTAATCAATATAATGTTTGTAAACGTTTACATAGCATTAAATTACTGCCAAATTATTAATTCGAAACAACACCAAATATTTGAATATTAATCAGACGGTTTCTGCTACAGCTCTGGAGTTTGAGTTCTCACCCGTACAGGTCAAGCAATCCTGTTCTGATAACATCTTTAACACCAATTTCACCCAAATCAGATATAAAGCGATACTATCCTGTCACACCAATTTTTTTTCACATTTAGTATCCAAGTTATATTCTCTGGCTTCAAGTTTCCCGTCAGGTCCGAAGAAAGGCTGAAATTTTCCTTATGCATTTGTACAAGGAAGAACCCTTCTCAGATGGATAACATGACAAGGGGATGTAAATTTCAATCCGATCATGGTCTCCTGGTGTAACTAACATGCATGATGGGTTAATAATGAGGTTGGGTTAGGTGATTCCATTACATCTAACCAAACGCAACGCAAAAGTTTGCAATTAATAAGTCTGAGCAATCCGTTTCTGCATGTTTTAGTTCTTTTCAAATGTACTATCTGTCACAAAAATTAATTTGTTCGATTGTAACATAATAATCTCACATATTAATATAATGATATCAGATAATAATATAGTGGTCTTATAATGACATTAGATAATAATATAATGACTTCCGATAGTAACATTTAAATGTTAATATGAATTATATGGGAATTACTTCTTTTTTAGCACACTTATTGAGATCTTTTTCTTTTTTTTTTTAAATGAAATTTGTTATTTATGTCTAAGTCTATAAATGAGCCAAACCCAAGTAGTCAATAATCAAACTCGACTTGTGAAAATTTGTTATCAAGTTTGAAATTAGTCGAGTATTTAACGAACATTCATCACTGCATTGTGTTCAATCTCACTCGAGTTCTTATTGAACTCGCTGATATTGCCAAAAAACGGTTAAGTTAACACTCCAACACAAGTGTATGATAACTCTCGAGAAAATAATATAAATTTAATAATATGAAAATCTAACTTCTTATTACTCATAAAATAAAATAAAACCATAGAATAGACTCGATTCAATTCAATTCGGAATAAATTCAAATAGGCCAACTCAACTTGACCGACTCTAACAGGTGTTGGTTCTGGACTGTAGTGTATTCGTAACAAACAATAGAACAAGAGGAACAATCCGAGGCATGTGATAATCACGCTGTCCTTAAAACAGTTTAGCCCTCTCACAAACTGTGGTAGAGAAATTAGAGTTACTGTTTCTCAAGATACAACGGATACAGTGAGAACTACTTCGCACAAATTAATCTCACGTTCGAATTGGAACTGAGAAAATTAATGAACACCAGAAAGAAAAGATACAATAGAATTTGAGAGAAGAGGTAAAAAACGATTTTTTATGGTGATACTAAAACTTGAAATATGAGCCTCTATATATAGTGCAGATTGACGAAACTGAACACTTTAATTCCGTAAAACGTTACAGCAATTATTAGAATTTAATCCATGCCATTACAAGAAGTTACTAGAATTTAATCCATGCCGTTACAAGAATTAAATGCATACGTTTTAGCCGTTCCAAACGTTACAGGAATTAAATTCAAATGTTTCCAGTCGCCTTTAGTCTCCGACAGTGTAAACTAGTCCCTGACCCTCAGTCGTTACAAAACTAGTCCCTGATACTAGTCCCTGACCTTTATTCTCCGGCAGTGTAAACTAGTCCCCTCAGTTGTTACAAAACTAGTTCCTGACCTTCAGTCGTTACAAAACTAGTTCCTGACCTTCAGTCGTTACAAAACTAGTTCCTGACCTTCAGTCTCCGACAGCTTGTTAGTCCATGACTGATAGTCTCCGACGTTTTGGGTTAATCAGGCCCATCTAATTACGGTTCGACATTTGTATCCACGGGTCGCGCCAAATTGGCCTTTGGAAATTTTTGGATTTGCACCCCTGTACGCACACGTAGAGGATGAAGTATAATATAGCCAATCAATTTTACTAGTTTGTTTGCTTTCCTATATAAAAGGTAAGCAACACTCTTCGAATTTCAATGTAGGACAAAATTCCCTTCACATGAGAAACAAATTCCCTTCACATGAGAAACTAAATTTTCATACATTCTAGCTCATTTCTAACAATAAGAACTGTAGTCACTTAATTATTCTTATTTTTGATTAGTCGATACAATAATATTTTTTAAAGGAAAACCGTAGAACACTGTGCAATTATTCTAATTGCTAAACCCAAAAAAAAAAAACAGAAAAAAAAGAAAATCTAGTTTAAGCAAAACACTCGAACTATAAAATATGCAAGACATGGATAAATTCAAGTGTTATTGACTATTGTCTATGTAATGTTCCCCGTGGTTTGTGTGCTAGGAAGTGTATTTATAGACGAGTGAATGGTGTGAATGAAACTACTTTTACTTCCGTGAAATGACTTTCTCTAGATCTGGATTCTCTCTCTCCTCTTTCTATCTCTCTATAGTTCTAACTTCTACTTTTATTATAAATTTTCCTATTAATCTCTGTAATTGCATTGTTAGATTAAGATCTTGATCACAATTCCTGACAAAAAAAGAACATAAATTACTGGATGGTCAAACTTATTAACTTTGTATATAATATAAAATTGGATAAATATTATCAACCAGTGCCCGTAATGCGGAGCAAGAAGTGGAATGGAATACTAATTAGTAATATTATTAGGACTATTTTATAATATATTTTTAATATTATAGGTAGCTATATGATGTTAATTAATAGATATCTTAGTAATAATAGGAGAATAAAATCTTGACAGATATTCTAAGCATCATCAAAGAAATTTAAGAATTTTTTACTAAGTCGGAGTAGTGTTGTTATTCAAGATGTAATCCTTCGTCGTTTTTTAAAATGAAATATTATAATGAATTGATTGCGTTTTATTAAGGGTGAGGAGTTGTTTATTTAACATCCTTATTTATCCCTCGTCACCTTTTAAATTTTATGATTTTTTTACATATTCTTTTCTTCGGAATTATTCACACAAAATGTAGTATACCACCGGTAAGTAACTCAAAATTCCAGATTTTTATTAAATGTGAGTGAAATTTATAAAAGCACAAATACTAGAAATACAAGATATAAAAGTGAAGTGAATGTTTTTTTTAATAATTCTTAATAATTTATGAATTTTTAATGTACCCATATCATTTGTTGAGTTTATGTGATCTGATATATTAAGTATACATTTTATTTTGATTTTAAAATTTAACTTGTGATACGTGTGGAGAATATATCGAGGTTCTAGAAGTAGAAAATGGATATCCACTATTACCCCATAATTAACTTATCAAAAATTAAATGTGTTAAATAAAATAATTGGATTTCACATTGAGATTAACCATGAAACTAAATATATCTGGCGAAAAGATTTATAGGCCTCTAAATACCTTAATATTAGGTTTAAAAAATGTGAAAAAGTATCATCCATTAATATTATAGTATGCAAATACTCTCGTTGTCCCTTTTTATTTGTTATTATACATTTTTACAGATTATTTTACGTAAATATTTATATGTGTTAAATATATTATTTAATTTTTAAAAATTAATAATAAAAATATTTTAAATGAGAATTAATATAAATAAAAAATAAAATAAAATTTTAATATATATAAAAATTCACTTAAAATAACCTAAAAAGAAAAAGTCAAATAACAAATAACAAATAAAGGAGCCGATGGAATATGACATATTCTAATAGATACATGTTTAATTGTCCCCGTATCGCCTCGTATTGTGCATTCTAATGTTATGGTCACCTCAACCTTTTCCGGAACCTATTCTGGTCATTAAGATGTTTGTCATTAATTTTCTTGTGATAATCTTTTTATATTTTCATCAATTATTTGTTCCTCAACGTTTGCCTTAGGTCATTATTCACAAATACACTCTCATTTCCAAAATATAAGTTATTTTAGAAATTTTTATTTTCCCAAATAATAAGTCATTCTCAATTTTCTGAGAGAAATAAAGTATTTCGTACCTAAAATACCTTTTGATTAATTATTCTAAAATATTTGTAACTACCTCGTAATAAATGCTATGAAGGGTTGTTAACTGGTATGAATTAAGTTATTATTAATTACAAAAAGACAAAAATAATTTATCACTAAATCTATGCACACAAACTACATCATAAAAGCACCTAAAAAAATACTTTGTCCGTCTTTTATTATTAGTTATTTTTTTAGAGTTTAATTCTCTCTTTTTTTACTTGTTTTTCTCACATTTTAAAATAAAAATAAAATTATTTTTCTTATAATACCATTTGCATATTTTAACAAAATATATGAATCTCATTTATATATGCAAATTGAATAAGGTTAAGCATAAGATACCAACAACAAATATAATATTATTATGCTTATTAATCATTGACATCGTTATGTGTAATTTGAACTAAAAAAAATTACTGATAAAAAATGGAGAGAGAATAGTAAAATTGTATACATATCTTGTGTGAGTTTATTTTTTATACATAGATGTACTCCTAATTTATTTCCTTAAGAAATAAATAAAACCCTTAAAAGACCTATTTGGAATGTTTGTTTGACGTTTAATGTTGTGTTTGTTTGGTTAAAATAAAATGACATGAGAATGAAATGAGTGAATAAGAAAAAAGATATAGATGAAAGACAAAGATCACAAAATTATGAGAGAAGTATGAAAATGAAGAAATAATATATTGTGTATAAAATTTGATTGTGATGGAATGGACAACATTCATGTAGAAAAGTGAGTTTAAAAATACTCATAATTTTGTGAAAAAGAATGAAAAAAAATAGGTTGTACACATAAATAATTTAATAAACAATATAAAATTCATGAGAATGTCTTTTTATTTTATTAAATCAAACACATTATAAAACTTTTTGTATAGTTATTAAGAGAAACTATTACTGATGTATTGTATAATTGTTTTGAAAGGAATTTTTGAATTTCATTATAAATGAATTATAATCATACATACAAGACAAACAACTAACATCACATAATATTTCACAAGAAGGAACAAAAAATCCCTCTCAAATAAGAAAATAAAATCCAAGCTATTGTAAGTGAGAATTGAATTTGTAACCTCTATGTTACAACACCTTAAAAGAGACTAATCTATTACTATATAATATTTTAGTAAGGCCATTTCATCTTTGGAAATAATCTTATTATTTGAATTATATTCAATATCTAATTATCATAATTAAAAAAATTCTATCAATAAATTGGTTATCAAAATGAAAAGTCAAATCAGTAATCATCACTATATATATACAATATTAAAAAAAATCACGACAAAGATATAATCGCACGAAATAATAACTTATATCTAAAAAAATAAAATATGCTCATTTTCTAAAAAAATTGTAAATATAAAACTAATGATATTATACAAAACAATCTGAGTTACTAATATTATATTTAATATAACCAAAAAATAATACATATTATAAATTCAATAATTTTAATTAATTAAAAAAAATTAAATTGTGCATATGTGGAGAAGTTACTTAAAGGTAATTAAAAAAGTGAGGTCATTGATATGCCTAGAAAGTCTAAATGTCATTGTTTCATTCCATTTATTCTTTTAATCACGAAATTACTACTACTATTATTAATTTAATTCTCACTCTATAAAATTTGATTACTTAATTTTAAAGACATAGAAAAATGTTCTTACCACTTAAGATGGTAACAAGACGTTATGTGCCTAAAATTCTATTCTAATGAATCGAGTATTAAATAAGAATATTAACTTGTTACATTTAAATGTTTGGATCGGAGAAGTACAATGAGCGGAGTAACGCGAGCCCGGAGAACAATGAGTTGGATAAAATTTATATCCATTTCTAATTGGATAGAAGAACATGCACTAATTACCCCAAGGGGTAATAGATAAGCATATATATCTATATCTTTTATTTAATATGTGTTGAATTACTTTATGATTTTTATGAATCTATTTTCAAATATACTAAATTTGGTCATAGATTACTAAGTTTTTTAAAGATTGAAATTAGAGTAATTTCCTATACTTTGACAATATAGAATAATTTAAGTATTGTGAAAATTAGGAATCTATAACATGATATTTTGTTTCAAATAAAAATTTACGTATTTTGGATTCAAAGCTCAATAAATACTGGTAAATATCTGTAAAGTACAAAATTAATCCAAATCTTACATAAGATTCAATTTTTGTACTACCACTTCTAGTATTATAAGTTTGACAGTTCTTAAATCTATCATATTTCTAGAATGCTAGTGCTAAGGCACTTCACAAGTATTGCTTATGAAAATTGAAAAATAATTTTATTTGAGAAAATTGTAAAACTTAAAAGAAACATGTTTTTACTAAAAAAATAATATATACAATGATTGATAAGAACAAATATATATTACACTATTAATAAGGTAAACATTATTTTAGATATAATAATAATGATATCAAACACCTCAAAGCCACGAGTTTTAGATCATAAAAAAATTAAAAGTTTTAATAAAATAACTCTTTTTATTATTTATATTATAACAATAACTAAATAATAATATTACTATTATTGACTTGACCGTTTATCAAACTGATTATCGATTACCACTCCTTCTCACGAAAAATAAGGATTCAAATTTCAAATTGTACAAGTCACATAAAAATACTTATAAGATTATTATTGATGAGTATATGTGATTTCTAGGTCTCCTATACAATTAAAAAAAAATCACTATTATTGTTTTAATGGATAACCCATGGGTACTCATTACCTGGGTAAAGTTATGATTGGTAAAACCATATTTAAGTTATCTTTTCCATTTTTAGGTGAACTGGTTTAGACGGATTATCTATATTTTTTAGAGTACCCATAAATAATTAAATACCCATGGATATGTAGATAAGATTGCCGGATAAAAGTAATATCTACCGCTCTCCATTTCTTAGTTCATTTGTTATTTTAGTTTTTGGCACACTTATGATGGGAATTTTTTTTTGAAATTGTAGTTTGGATCGAGATTGACTTATTAAAATTATCGATATATTAGATTCATAATTTATTATTTTTTTAACTCATTATCGTTTTTTTCAATAATTCAAATATATTTTAAATTTTCATACAAAGTTATAAATCTTATATTAACAAAATGATTCTAAAGTTATTCTACATTATTGTTTATTTTATTTAAAATTTATACATTTTCACTAGAGATTTAGTTTGTAATAATTATAATCGTAACAAATTGATCATAAGAATAGAAAAATATATTTTACTATTTTATTTTATTTAAAAAATAACTTCATGTTTAAAAATGAAAAAAAGAACCAGTCGAGTCATGACTACTCAAATCTAAAGTTTTCGATAGTACTTCTTTTATTAAATTAGGACTAACCTAAACCGACCTATTCGACGTCAGAACCGATTCAATACCAAACTAATTAATATCAGTATTTTTAAAGATTGCTATGATGCGAATCAATCGGTCTTTATGTTCATCACTACTCATTAGCACTAACCTTGTTTTGATTAAAATATTTATTTCATATCTACTTTTAAAGTACAAGATTTTAATGCTTTGGAACAAACACAAAATTACAAATAGAGGCATTATGAGAAGTAAAATAACCATCTCCAAAAGATGTAATAGTATTTATTTCATCTGTTCCACAAAAAACATTATTTTTGTGTTTTTTGTAAATATTAAAATTGTATTTGTTATCGATATTTTCATCTACAAATCATAAATTTTTTTTTTATCAAATTTATTTTGAATATTTAAGTTATGATGAAATTTATAAATTTGTAATTGAAAATTTTTAAATTTATAAAAAAAAAAAATCAAGTAATCGGTACCCACTTCGATCGGTGAAAATAACATGGCGATGCTTTGTATCTTGTCTCAGAATGGGGTCCCAAAAATGAAAAGAAAGGGAAGCTAATCGTTAAAAATAACTTCAAGAAAGGAGGATACCACAACACGATTGAAAAGGCTGAAAACCGACGATTACTGAGATTCCTTGTCCTACTTTAATATTATTTGAGATATTCCTTGAAATATTTCATGATATTGTCGGACTTGCTCGATGTTGATCAAATAGATCTTCTTAAAGTTTGATAATTTTGGATTAATATAAACACATACGCAGCATTAAAAAGGCACGACTACTGCAAAAAAGAAAAAAAAAGGACCCTACCATTAAACATAGCAGAATGAAATATTTAAAGGACATAGAAAAATTTATCTAAACACGATATCTCAACCATATTTTGGATTTCTTCTTTCCGAATTCACTTTCTATTATTAATTGAAATAAATACTCCGTGGTTGCCATTGTTTTCACTTGGTGTCGTGTATGTTATGTAACATCGATGGATTTCTTTAATTAAATCAATTTATTTTGAGAAGGTAATTCTTGTTGTTTAATTATTTTTTAGAACAGAACTTCTTGGTTTAATAATTTTTAAATTTTAATTGAAACAGAAAGATAGAGCACTAGTTTTTATCTCATCATTATATATGTTTCTATATATTATTATATATAATTAAGTTAGGAATAATGACAATGGCACTAATCAATAACACCTGCAGCCACCACATGTAATAAATTTGCATTCGGGTTGGTTCGTTCAGAAATCTTATTCCAATTGTGTATTATAGATTACGTAGTACACATATAACCCAAATACTATCGATCTAAAGAATTGAATCATATAATTTAAGCGATTCATCTATCACCATTCAGATTAACACATAACCCCATCATATATATGGACAGTTTAAGCGAAGCGATTCATCTATCATGTTAATTAAAATATATATAGAGAATTGGATCAAAATTTAGAAAAAGGCCGGCTAGACGTGAAAATTAAGATCATCAAGAGAAGGTTAATAATGGGAAATCAAAACACAAAAGAAAGAAGGTTAATAATGGGAAAAAACAAAAGAAAGAGAGCTTGCTTGTGCCATCAAATATACATACATACATAGACAAAGTATTCGATTATGGCACAGTCGTTTGAAAAATTATGCAATCAAAGCATTTTGCGGACCCCGACTTTAGAAAAAAAAAACTATTATTAATTAAAATGTTTAGAGAGAGAGAGAGAGAGAGAGAGAGAGAAGGAACGTACATGATGAATTACCAGGAGAAAATCAGTCGATCCAGGGCGCAGCCAGATGTATGAGAGAAGCATCGATCGTGATTAGACATAATTAATTAAGCATGGAATTCTCCACAATTTAATCGCTCGATCACTAATTTTCGGGTTTGGATCCAAAATCTTCATGTATACCTTGCAAATTTCTTGAGCTTATCGAAGCAAAAGTACGGCGTGAAAATACAATTTGGGATGCATCTCCTTTCAAGAACTTGCAAGAAGAGCTTGAACGAGGCTCTTGACTCTTCGTGTCAATGTTTTGCTCGAACATATATTTCAACCATCTCTTCATATATTCTAAATATAAAATATAATAACAAACTATACATAAACATACGATACCAAAATATCATGAAACTAAATTCAAATAAAATTATTAATACATATCTGAAACAAAACAAATCAATTATTGAATTTTTGAATCAAAAATAAATCTAACAAATAAATAAGTTCACATATAAGAGAATAATACCTGAATAAAATAAAACAAAAATAAAATGATTTAGAAATTTAATTTAACACAAGATTCTACTCGTCTAATAGATCATCATTCTCTAAAGAGAAATTCATTAATCTCATCCAATTCTAACATTTTTTGTAAATTTTCTATAAATTGACAAATTAACATAGAATTTCATTTGAGTCATCCCGCAACGAATTTCAATCACCAATCGCCAATTTAAGAATAATACAATTATCTAAATTAGACATTTTAAACTTAGTACAAGTCATCAAAACATGATGCAAAAACCTTCATTCTTTTTCTTCGGTACCGCTCACATTAGAAGATTGTATTAATAAACTTTATTAGAAGATTGTATTAATAAACTCTAATTAACAAAGTTTAAAGTGCAAGTGTTTAGTTCGACTCCTAAGAACTTAGCACCAATCACGTATCAAACTACAAAAACATCGTCATTAAGTTTTTAATTATAAATAGTTTGCTACAAAAGTATTTAATTCAATAACAAAAAACTTAGTACCAATCACAAAACAAAACTATTTTTCTTCAGAAATAAGTTTTCAACACATAAAATTTGTCCAATTATGATTTCTCTCATAAAAAATAAAAAACATACATGTTTTATTTTGGAATGTTATAGTCTCATATATAACACAATTTTATTATAATGTATCAACAAATTTGATTCACACAAGTCATAATAGACATATCATTAAATTTGGAATGATATAAATAAATTACACCATCAAAACATATCAAATTACAATACTAAAACAAATAAATTAAGAATAAACCATCATAGGTCACAACTCATTTGAGAGACTCTAATATAATGATTTTAACCTTATATCCTCCATAATGTATGTGATGTTCATCCATTATTGAAACATATTGTAGCATAATGACCTCAACACTTTCTTTAACTATTAAAATGTGTTCAAACAAAACTTTGTGCATTTGTTTCTCACTACTTGTAGAAAATACATTATAAATTTATTCTTGAATTATCTAGAATAAAACTTTTATTAACTTTTTTTATCACAAAAATAAAAAGTAGAGTATAAAATTCCAACTTCAAAGATGAAAAAACTAAATTTGCCCATTTCATAGATTTTCAATACAATATTGTACTACCTAATGCCTATATATATACATTGATATCAAGATGCTATCAAATATCATTACGAAATTAGAAGATTATAATAATATAGAGCATATCATTGATGAACTTTGAGCATGTCAACATCTAGAGCATCACATAGCTCTACTAGAATTAGAATAAGTCTACTCAAAGTGCTAATTACAAAGATTATGTTAAAACTTGTGCAAGTTACTACGCACATAAGACTATCGACTAATTTGGATTATCCAACTGTCTCGTAAATATACACTAAATCACATGGTGTCTCAATCTCATTATATCATTGTATCCATAATATCGAGCTAACTAAAATTAAATCTTGTCTATCACATTAACATACCAAAATGTTTAAATAGTTTTTAACAACAATATGATACTATAACATAAGCTTATAATCACGATTCTAATTGACATAAACATGAGTATAGACATTTACTTGAATCAACAATAATAAATCCCAAACTCCTTATTCTATGTTAAAAATGTTGTAATTTAAGTGTTTATACAAGATCATACTATATAATTTGATTAATTAACATATATAATTATCAAATATTTACATAGTAAACCATTCAAGTTGTCCTATCTAGTTCACCATAAAAACAAGACCGTAATCACATCTACATCAATAATGTAACAACTAGAAAAATACTAATCAAACCCATATGACAGATAGGTAAATGAATGTTGCAATAAATCATTCCCTATTTCAAATATATAGTCATTATCTACTAAACAAGTCAATCTCCTCTAAAAATTATCACAAATAATATTTTTTTTACAATAATGAATTACAACTTATAGTTGTTTTCCTATTAGCAAATCAATTATTTCAAGTTTTGTTATGTAACAAGAATTTATGTCACTAACAATAATTTTTTTTAAGAACGAGTCCTTAAATATCATCTCCTCCTTACCAAAAGGATGAATCACTATTTAATTGACATGTCATAAAATTCTTATCAAATCACTGAGTACTCATTATCATATAGATACTTGTAAGAATTATAGTTCAACCATTCAATTGTGTCAAATATCAGTAACATTAGGGTCAGACCAGACTCATGCATTATTCAACCATATATTTTTCATAAAATAGGGATGTTGTAATTTGAGAAAAAAATTCTTTATAAAAATGCACATTTTATTTCTAACAGTATATTAGTTGATATTCAAAACATGTCTGTAACTCTATCTACTACAAATTTTTAGATACATATATGTTTGTCTTATTTCTCACGTTAGATCCCTTACGATCTATATTAACTATACAAAGTATACAATTTTAAACTTTAGAATTCATAAAAATCAAAAGTTTATTAGGCAAATTCTATTAGAAAGTAAAAACACAAAATTAGAGTGAGGTCAACCTAAAATATGACCACATCTGAAACTCATCTCCCCAATGTCAAGTAGGCATGCAATTCTCTATAATACAATTTCCACCAAAGTTAATATTTCATTTTGATTATACCAATTCATAGGGTGGGTATGAGATTCGATTTTCAATGATTTATCAAAAATCGTATAAAACATATATCCTTGAATTCTTTTAGTCTATATTCTTCTCCTCGTTAATAAATTTATTATAAAATTAGATTCAATTACTTTTCACTTCTAATCTATAGAAAATCTATCAAAACTTTAACTTTAATAAATAATATGAGTATCTATTATAATTATCTATAAAATTGATTAAATATTTTTAACAAATTTTCGTGATACAACTCATTACATCACTCGCTGGTTAAAATATATTAACCCAAGTAGCTATGTAAAAATTAGACTTAAAAGAATTTCTAACTCACTCTTAACCATAGTCAAATTTTATAGGTACAAATCATGACAGTTTATAAGTTATAGCAATAGTCAATCAATTTTATAATTCACATGTCCTAAACTTTATTACCATATTTTAGAATCAACTAAAATTAAATTGACTCAATTAATCACGCATGATACTAAACTCAATTTACATATGTCATAACAACTTAAGCATAAAATTACATATGAGTTAATTACTAAAGTTACTCTACTTCTAATAAAAGATATTCACGTTTTTCTGTCACACAATAAGTTATTTGCAATCTTAGTTAACACAAATATAATTTAATATATTTTACAATCACAATCTTCTATATGTGCTTTCATGACAAGTAACCATTTCATCTAATCTTCATGCTAGATATTTTACATTATCAATTACTAATTCAAATTGATTGAGTCAGTCTAATAATTAAATCATCAATATTTTTTCAAATGGTGTATTAGGTTATATCACAATATGGTAGTTTATAATTATGGGATTATTTCATATATAGTGGCTAAATATATTACAGTTGTAATATTTTTCTTTCTGTCTTAAAATATTATATTAACTTACAACTACGTTGGTTCATCTAAATCATTTGATTTTCTTAAAGTTAGAAATAACTTGTGATTATTAATCGTGTTTGTAACTATTTTAACTTACCAACGATGTATAAGTAATTTCTAAGTTCATTATCATATTGGGTTTTGTTTGAATAGCCAATCCTCACTCTTATATCCAACATATAAAAATATACACAAATGTCATGAATATAATAACTACGCAAGTTGTTGCATCAAATAAAAACTATAACACACGATAATTTATACAAAATTATAAAATTGAAGTAAAATAAAATCCAACATAAAAAACTTACCCCAGCAGGAGAGCCTATTTCTCAGTGAATCTTTGACACCTTCCATCGTTAAGTGTCAAGTTAATCTCTCCCAAAATTTTCAATTCATCCGATGAAATTCATTCAACTTCACATGTTTCCTCTCTCGAAAAATTAATAAAACCTGGTTAAAATACATTCATATATTCAATATCAAATTGTGTCTTATTTTGACAAATAATAAGACACTCGCTTATAACCTTGAGTTAGCTTAAGTGATAACAACACTCTCTTATAACCTTGAGGTCAAGGAATCAAACTTATGAGGTGAGATTTGGGTTAGTAGTAATAGGAATTTCGCCGATAAAAAAAAATGGACTTATTTAGATAGAGTTATACATCGGTCCATACTCATTTAACGTTTTGTCCATATATAATATTAATTAATAAAGTATAATTAATATCTATCAAATTATTATTATTATTATTATATTTTGAATATACATTTTAACATCTAGACAATATATTATCTTTAAAGGACCAGTCCATTCTTTTTTCATTATCTATCATCTCATTTTTGTTTGTTTTCTTGTTTTCTAGGATTACGAATTAATTACATCAAGTTTATTTGTAATTCGGTTTTATTATTTAATGAATTGTTTTTCTTTCATAGAAAAAAAATAGAAAAAGAGAGGTACAAGAAGAAACCGTTGGAACTAAAAAACAGAAATCAACTTACAATTAGGGCCCAACTTCTTGGAATGCCGTAGTTTTGATGGAAACTGTTTAGATCTTTCGTGCATAAACAGGATGAAATGAGATTGTGTTACTAAAATTTATAATTAGGACACGGTACATAAGTTTACAATTTTATGCACACGCCCGTACATTAATTCCTAATTTTGAGCGACAGCGGACGTCCAATGCTTTATTTCTATTATGCATGTTATTGGAAAAACCTTTTTTGTTTTACTTCTCATCCGATATTCGAGTTATCATAATTAATCCGGAATGCACTTTGGTCAAACCCTTTTAGGAGGAGTGCTCTCACAATATATTCTATCTCTATTTTACATTTTCAGGACTCCAAACTGATGTCTCTAGTTAAGTGAACTCAAACTTTTTCCACTTAAACCAACACATGTCGATTATTGGAGAAACGTTTACCACGATCAATTGCACAAGTTACATTGATTGAAGATAATTTCTTGTATTTTCGCAATTTCAACAAAAAAGAAGAAGATAATTTCTTGTATCCTGGGACTGTGAGAGTTATGAATAACAAGATTGAAGTGCAATATGTAAAATCTTGTTGCCTTATTCCATGGGCAGATGGGCCTGCTAGAATATATGTATACTGCAGATATCAAACTTTCGTGCTAGTATTTAGAAATTTTTGTAGTCCCTTTGTATTTTATAGTCCGTCTCTATCCACAAAATGAGTTATATTTCACTAGTTTTTAGTATATATAATTTCCAAATCACAAAATTCATGTTAGATGTAAATTTATGCTTTTTTTATATATAAAAAAAAAAGATTAGCGCAAAGTATGCCTATATTTCAAACTACTTGACAAGTGTGCGTTATTGACCACAAACTTGTTTATTTTGAATTTTGTCAATTTCAGATTTTCAAATTTACACTTTAAGAAATATTGTACGCACAGAAATCATTCTTTCTGTGGAATTGAGTGACTGTACATTATGATACTATATATCCAATTTAGTCCTTCAACGTCTGATCAGAGTTTTCTTCATATGAAACTTCATTTACAAACGATTCTAATATAAAATAAACCTCACAAATCAACATATGTACTGATACTGTGTCAGCTTCAGTAATCTGTTCTTTTTTTTTTCTTAGCTGCTACTTACGGTTAGAAAGAAAATTAACCATGGTCTGCGGTCTATGTATTTCAATATTCGCTTTACATACGAGCATTTTTGTTGTGTTGGAAGGTTTCCTTTTTCTTTTTTTTGGCTGGGAAGGGGGGGTGGGGTGTGGGGGATGCTTAAGTTGTTACTTTTGCAGTTATCGGAATAGTAACTGTTAACTAATGATTTTTGCCACCAATTTCTTGTTACATGTCCATTTACTTTGATTCAACAAGTGGTTTGAATAAATTTTGCAGAAAGTTGTTACTTTTTGTAACTGTGCAAGAATGAATTCAGAGGCACACAATCACTTCTTACCATTTCTAACGTACTTTTTGCTCTAAAAATATATACTCCTCGGCTCCGTATAAGTTATAACAAACTCAAGTAATAGCCGAATTGTTGTAAGGTTCAATGCTGTGTTAAATCATAAACATGACTTATAGAAGATATATAAATTTTCTAGCAGTTACACACATCTGATGCGCAGGAATAGATACATATAGATATTGACAGCACCGGAGAAGTGGTTAGTTACCCGAACTTCGTGATCGATGCCGCATCGGAATATAGATATCAAATAAATCTTTGCATCCCTACCAATTCTGAACATTATTCCGAAAGTAACCATAAATGATATGATATATGTAGCAACTCTTTTATGCGAGTCATGCTCTCTTTCTTATAGTTACATCGTATTATTTATATTTATTTTCGGAATGAAGTTGAGAACTAGTTTCGGAATGAAGTTGGGAGCTAGTAATAGTAGTAGTAGGGGCGCAAAAATTTATTGATAGATATTATGGAAAATGGGCATCACTAAGTCCATTCATCAGACAACTTTGGTCCAAATCCACATAATTGTGATTAAAATCCCCAAGAAATCCATTGTATGGAGGAGAAAGTTGAGTAACATGAACCATGTTGAGTTCATCATCAAAAGCCAGGAATGGGGATGAAGCCGTGGGAGTAGCACATCGAGCCAGTCGAGCTCTGGCGATGGCCAGATCATGTTGTAGCTGAATCATCTTCCCTTGTAACGACGCAATCTCGCCAATGCAACCGTACACGGGGTCCCTCAGCCTCGCCTCGGCCTCAAACACGAGCGTGTTCACGGTGTCCTCACGTTGTTCCTCGGGCACTTCATTAAGGATCTTGCTGACATTGCTGGCTCCGAACACCTTGTGAACCTTGGCAAATTTCTTAAGCTCATCGGACCGAAAATACGGAGCGAAAAGGCAATTTGGAATGCATCTCCTTTTCAAGAATTTGCAAGCAGAACAAGAAGAGCTTGAGCGAGTCTCTTGGCTCTTCATGCCTTTTTTCACCATCTAGTTACTTATGTTGTAATGTTTTTATCATACTCAGGTCCACCATATTTATATATATCTAGACAATATATTATATTAAAAACTACTGATCCATTCGTTTTCCATTATCCATCATTTCATTTTTGTGTGTTTTTTTCTAGGATTACAAATTTGCAAGTGCTTGTCTTCAAGTGTTTCTCCCTTTGTAGACATTTTTTTTTCCTACTGGCAAACCTATTTATTTCACTTCGAATTAATAGCTGAAAGTACAAAAAAATTGCTTCTCTCTGATTTGTAAATAATTATTTTCAAAAAATTAACCAAGCAATGTTTGGTTGCAGAAAATTGCAGTGCTGGAAAAAGGGGGTATGGTGTGCCTTTTTTGCATGAGGTTACAAGGGACATGATAATGCATTGAAGAAAAAGCAGATGTGACAATTATGGTCTCATAGGTGCTAAGACATGATGGTTCATCAACAAAGTAGATTGATGAGAGATATTTTTAATTGATTGGAAAAAAAAATCACAAGCTAAAACATTCAACAAGAAGGAAACCTATGTAATATGATACAGGCTACAAGGGTAAGTTGGGGATCATGAACAGATGATGGATAATGGGATAAGAAACAAGAACAGCAACTCAATCTTTGGAAATAGATATTTGCATTTTTTATTTTTTAACTTTAGGATTCTTAAATACACTTGTTAGCAAGTATGGTCAAGACTCAAGGCAAGTCAACTCTGTGACTCTTATTAATTTTTCATCTGTTATATAATTTGTTTTTGAAATGTTATGTAGTTTTGTGCAATTTTATTTGTAATAGATTTTAAAATCTTAAAGAAACACGCTAAAAAAAAATAGAGTAATTGATTAAGTATTTTTGTACCAATAAATTTTTTTATCTAGATTCAACTTTCATTCCTACCTTATTTTACTTCGAAAATAATTTTGTCAACCTCATCTCGACTTGACTAAATCAGTTTATCTTAATAATTTTTCTTTTTTAACTCGAATGCCTCTATTTTACTCCATCTCTCTCACTCTCTCTCCTAATTCACGAGAAACCCATAAATCATTAGAACGATATACTCCTCGTAGCCCCAAAATAGTAAATAACTACTTTACCCTCCTTAAAGGCGTATGTATGTGTGGAGAAATGTGCATTGTGTGTGTGCTGCTACAGTTTATTCTACTGCTAAGCAAAAACGGAATTGGGACACCACATCTTAGCTTTGTCTCAATATCTTTCTCCACTATGAAGGCCAATCTAATCTTCTCTCCTTTCAATCATTGAATCATTAAATTAAATTCGATCAAATTCCCCATTCTGGCTGTCTTGCATTTATTTTAAGATTAGATGATTCATAGTAAATATATCTGAAAATTTTCAAAATGTTGTGTCATGTGTGTTTTTGTTGAATTCCTTATTTTGAAGAATAAACGAAATATCAAATAAAAATGTAATAATGTGATGTATACAATATTATCAACTGAGATTATAGATTACCTCAAGTGATCTAGAGAATTTAATAGTCAAGAGATTAAATTTCTTGAGTGAGACTTGAATTAATTATAAGAAAGATTTTGGCGAAAAAAAATATTATGGACAGCATAGTAATTATTATCATGGCTATTGTCAGCATTATAATCAGCAATTATTATTATTATTATTTTGTTTATCACTTGCTCATGGCATATATGTGATGTAAAATGACTATTTCCAATCATTATGCTCATGCCTATTGTAGGAAATCAGTAATCTAACTTTTCCTAGGGAAGCTAAAATTAATTTGATTTTTTTCAAAAGTTGGATTTTAAAGATTTGGATAGGCTCAATAATAGGCTGACCAGGACAAAAACAGGAAAACAAGCTGCAAATAAAAAATAACTAAGTTATGAAAATCATTTGAATGCATTTATTATTATTATTATTATTTATTATATATTTTTTAACTTTTTAGATATCTATTTGCTTCCAAATTTATATTGGGACTGAATGATATTTCTTGTCGACTTTATTGTTTATATAGTTTGAGTTAATTATTAAAGAAAATTATCCCGTATTCATGCAATTCGAGAGGGAAAAAATTATTACAAAAAACTGACCATATCCTTTAAGAAAAATACAAGACATCAAAATGGACAAACACCACTACCTGCAAAAAAATCCAAAAACTATAAATCTGCAACAAGCCTGCTGCAACAAAATGGAAGACGTTACCTGTGACTTTTATATAAAATTATAAATTCTCTCTGCATCCTAAATAAAATATATTTCAATTATATAGGTTTGTTTATATGCATATCAAATGTGTGTATTTATGTGTATTTTTTATTTTTTGAATTACTGTGTGCACAGTTCTAAATTTAATGACTCATCAATATTGAAACATACTCTATATACATCTCTTCCAAAATATAAGATCAATTCTATATTTACAAAGTCAAAATTGGCACAACTTCAAATGTAAAATTTGTAAAGAGTAACTTATAATTTTTTTAATTTAAATCAATGTACTAACAAATTTTGTAAAAAATATGTATTCATAAAATACTACTAATTTCAAGGTTTACTTTTAAATTTCACGTGAATCAAATACTTTTCAATATTATTAAGTTCATATTTAACGATTTCTTTTTTGCTGTTATCCCGTTTTATTAGAAATTTATATCAATTCAATATTACCATTATTTAAAATTTACGAAATTAGTTTGTATATCTTTGTTTAGAATGAAAAGTCTATATATATATATATATATATGAGATTATGAGAAATAAACTGCAGCCTATTTTTTAATTTTGGGTTATGGTAATTTTTCTTATATTTTTAGAAAATCTAATTGTACGAATTAAAATAATAGAGTATACAACATTTTATAAGTTTATATGATATGCATCATAGTTTTTTTTAATAATACAAGTTCAACAACTTTTCATGAATAAAATTTTGTATTATTTTATATAGTTATAAAAATTACTCTATATATCACCAAAAATCATGAAAATTTACACATCTTAATGTTTGAATACTCTATCCAGCCATATAGTTGAATTTGGTAAAAATATTGTAAAATACAAAAAGAAACTATTACAACTTATTTTTAAAAAATAAATTGCAACATATTTGCCATTTTTTCTATATATATCTTTCTCATGATTTTATAAAGTTTGGAGAATTACACAAATATCTTGCCACATATTTAATATGTTTCAAATTACTTATACAAGCATTTAATATTGTTAGGAATATAGTATTTGATAATGATGCTTATATTTAAAATTATTAGATTTGTAATTGTACAAGAACTGCTGATATGTAGTATAAACATCAACAAATATGTTTTTTGACAGGATTTTTTCAAGTATTATCCTCCGATGTATTATTTGTTCATTAGTGAATAATAGTTAAGTCTAGTGGATATTTATCATTCGATAATATAATATGTTCATTAAATAATCCAAGTAACCAGTCAAAAGATAAAATCTGTTCCTCAATGAATATTTTGTTCATCGAAAGATAATCTGCATCAGAGGATAAATGGTCATGAGCAGATGATGTTCATCAGTGGATAAATGTCTATCAATGGATAAACTCATCAGCAGATAAAAATTTATCAAAAAATATTGAAGAAGATCAAGTTCGACTGAAAGAAGGAAGTCAAATCTAAATAGGATTTGGAGTTGTGAATAAGAAACCGATAAGAAGATTCAATATAAAGTTGAATTATGATTGACAAGATCGGATTGATGATTTGAATCGAATTAGGAATGTTGAGATATATATATATATATATATATATATATATAGGGGGCCGATCCATGTCTAACGTTAGCTCTAGAGTCTTTCGTAGCTAACACTTTTACAGCCGTCCAACGAATGATCCAACGCTTGAGATCAAATTTAAAAAAAAAAATACCCCTTCCGCCAGTGTTAGTAGCGGAAGGCAATTTTTTTAAAAAAAAATTTTTCCTTTCCGCCAGTTTTACTAGCGGAAGGGGAAAAAAATTAAAAAAAAAATTCCCTTCCGCTACTAACACTGGCGGAAGGCCAAAAAAGGTAAATTTTTTTTTTTCTTTCCTCCAGTCTCAGTAGCGGAAGGCAAAAAAAAAAAAAAAAAATTTCCCCTTTCCGCCTCTGTGACTGGTGGAGGGGAAATTTTTTTTTTGTTTCCCCCAGTCTCATTGGGGGAAGGCAAAAAAAAAAAAAAAAATTTCCCCTTTCCGCCAGTCTCAGTGGCGGAAAGGGGAATTTTTTTCCCTTTTCGCCAGTGAGACTGGCGGAAAGGTAAATTTTTTTTTTCTTTCCGTTTTTTCCTTTCGCCTGCCTTCCACCAATCTTGTGCTTGATATATATTTTTCAAGGGCAGTATTTTTTGAAATCTTCTACCAGTTTAAAAAAAAAATTCTTGATAAAGTATTATTGTTTTTAAAGGCTTGTGACAGTGTTTTTATTTTTTATTTATTTTTTTTTATCGTTCGCCTGCCTTCCGTCAATGTTGTGCTTGATATTTATGCTTTTAAGAGCAATTTTTTTTTAAGTCTTCCACCAATGTAAAAAAAGAATTGCTTGATAAAATATGTTTTTTATTTTAAAGTCTTACTCCCTCCATTTCAATTTGTAAGTCGTTTTAGGTTTGGAGAGATTTTTCATAATGTATGTTGTTTTACAATTCGTAGGCAAATTAATTATTTTTCTTCCATCTTTACCCCTAATAATGACCCAGCTCACAATGACTTCTGTAACTTTGACATTGAGAAGGAGTAAAACTAGGGCACTTAATGAAGGGTATAAACGGGATTTAACATATAAAGTTTCTTGAAGTAACCAACAATTATTGGCTCCTTAGTTTATGTATCATTGGTAAAACGACCTACAAATTGAAATGGAGGGAGTATGTCATATGTTTTTAGTGTAATAGATTAAATTACACTGAAATCTCAAATTGTATAACACACAATCAATAAATACAAATATATAACACACCATCGACAAAAAACATATATATTACACTGAGAAACAAATTGTATTACATCTGAATCAAATATAATTAAAAGAAATACAACTTCACTCATTGATCGTACATATTAATCATTACTCTTCATCAGAATCCATCATCAGTGATCCTGTGATCTTGTACCCTCTAGGGGGACCCCTGGCCATTCCTTTGTGCAGTTCCCAAGCAAGATGCAAGTGAAGAATGGATGCATCTTGAACAGTCCATTTAGCTGCAATGGGATTTAGTCCACGTGAGATTGCGTCCATATATTTACAAATGTAAACCGCACAATCTGAACCATTATGTTGTTTCGCCACTTCAACTTTCTTCTCGAGTTTTGCATCTCTTGGGGGCCAATTGGTTTCGGGTTCAGCAAATCTTAGCAAGATTGGTACAAGAGTCTTCTGCTCAATTCAAAAAAAAAATTAGTAAGTGACAATAACAAATTAAAACCATAGGTAAATCAACATAAAATATTTTGTACTTACCGCAACTGCAATATCCGCCTGGTATCGCGCATCCAACTGTGCCGGAGTCATCTCAGGATGTATGGGATCAATGATTTTTATTGCCCATGCCTTAACATTGAACATCACCAGGACAAAATGTTCGTGTATGCGGGAATGGAATGACATGAATATGACATCACATTCTAAAACACGTAAACCATTTTGTTCTATAAAGTGCTGTACAAAGTCAACAGCATTTGCAATATCAGTTTCGACTCCGGCATTTATCATGGTTTGACCCACGGCAATGAAAAAAGTCGGCAGCTAGTAGAAATTCCTTTTTAACTTCTTTCCCGCCCGTATTATGACGGCGTCTCTTTCTGCCAACAATTCTTGGTAGGCATCCACAATTGTGTTGCCTAACCATGCCCCAGGCGACAATTCTGTGGCCTCCTGTTGATTAATGTTATAACCTTTAATTTTTCGGGGCCAATACTGTGAATCATCGACTGGTTCACCATTAAACCAGTGTCGAGTCAACCAATCCACCTTCCAAGGGTTTAACGGCTTCACCATGCCCCCTTTCACCGGAACCATCAGTAGATCGTGTCTTGAGACTCTAGCCGGATTATGGACGGGTGGTGCCTCTTGGGAGAAATGGGTTGGAGTTGCATGTTCGGCGAAATGATTGAACTCAGTTGTGAAGGACACTGGAGGATCTGATGTAAAAGTAACGGAAGTTGGAGCTTCAGAGGGATCAATGAAGGACGGAGTATAAAGGGGTTGGTCCGAATAAACCCCGAGATTGGACAATTGTATTTGTTGAAACAGGGCACTATTATCAGTTAAGAGTGCTTGATATTGTTGTTCAATCTCGGGAGGCTTATTCGGCCACTGCTGCAACATCGTCAATGTCTGTTTTAACTGCACAAAAAAATAAAGACAAGTATATGTTAATAGCGTTACAAAATAGATATAATGCAATACAAGGATTATAATTAAGTATACGTACCACGTTTATTACGCGAGGTTGGTCAATAATGACACGATTACTGTATCGGATATCAGTGACGTCCGGTTTTGCAATTCGTTTTCGTGTCACTTTGTTGTACCACAAGTAGTACACGTCCATGTCCAGTTTGTTGCGTTTGGTATTTTCAGATAACAATAAACCCACAAGATTCTCCTAGAAGTCGTGCCACATCTCTATGTACGGTGCGCCGAATGCTTCGTAGTTGGAGACTTGGAATCTATTCTCCTTCTCCGCCCGATTCAACCGTAGATGAGTGTGATCAACATGAGGGTCAGGTATCCTTTGATAATGACAAAGTTGCCTAAGGACTCTGTCTGACATTTGATACTCAATCTCGTCAAAATGTATCAGTGGGATTCGACTGTTTGCGAATAGTTGTGCCATCCAAGCGTCCTCGTAATCATCATCAACCATTTGAATCGGCTTATACGGCTTCCAGATGAATTTGTCTTGCGGTTGATTTTCAAACTGTGCCCGGTATGTTAGGACGTTGTGGTGTGGATCTGCTCGCCTGTCCTTATAGAAACCATGCTTAGCGTATGCATATGCCAGCACACGCGGCGACCACAACTCAGATCCAGGGCGAGACATTGGACGTCCAATCCATAATCTGTCATATGCCCAAGTTTGCACCACTGTCATGCATCCCGTTATCCTTCTAGGTAACACAATCTTACCCTTAACTTCTCTGTAGTGGGATGCATCGTGGAGCGCTCGGTAAATGGATGCTAGGACTGCTGAACCCTAAGCGTAGTTGACTATATTTTCAATGTCTCTAACAAACACCATATACCTAACATGAAACTTAAAACAATACGTTAGCCAAATTAATATCAAATTATGACAACAAAGAATTACAATAACAAAGACAATAATTTTTTCATACCTAGCTGGGTATATGTCTTTGGTTTTAGTGGGAAACAATATAGCACCACACAACCACAGTATGTACGCTCTTGTGTAGATAGCTATATAGTCAACCGGTGGATCCTCTGGCAGTTCACGAAAACACTCCAACAGCCACGTCAAACGGATACCACCATCGTGCTTTGCTTCCTTGTAGAACTGGTTATAGAACCGTTCACCAAAACAGTCTTGAAACAATATTTTTTGTTCCTTCTCGGATAAGACACCACAAGTAAGGGGTTTTCCGTTAATGGGTAAACTGATTATATAGTGGATGTCCTCCAATGTGATTGTCGCCTCACCGCTATTAAAATGAAATGTTTTTGTTGATGATCTCCATCTTTCCACTAATGCAGTAACGAAGGATGCATCGTGTCTTGGAAATATACATCCGTATGTAAATGTTTGCATTCCAACTGCATTAAGTATGTCCTTCTGTGCGTCACTCAACATCCAAAGATCATACCTCTGATTACTCTGTTGAGCAACGTCGAGTACTATGAATTCATTTGTGTTGTATATGTGCGTAGATATATGAGTAGGTTGATCTTCCAACAAACTGTTATCTTCGGGACCCGGATTTAATTGATAATTGTCCATTGCAACCTAAAAAATATTGAAAAGCCTTAATCAAACACTGCACACACATAAAACATAGCACAAGCACAAAAAACACAGACACACACACTGCACACACAAAAAACACACACACACACACACACTACACACACACAAACACACACACACACACACAAACACACACAAACACACACAAACACACACAAACACACAAAAAACACACAAACACACACTGCACACACAAAAAACACACACATACACACACACAAAACACACACTGCACACACAAAAAACACACACACACACACACAAAACACACACACACACACTGCACACACAAAAAAAACACACACACAAACACACACTGCACACACAAAAAACACACACACACACACATTGCACACACACTGCACACACAAAAAACACACACACACACACTGCACACACACTGCACACACACTGCACACACAAAAAACACACACACACACTGCACACACAAAAAACGCACACACATACACTGTACACACACACTGCAGACACACACACACTGCAGACACACACACACACAAACACACACTGCACACACAAAAAACACAAACATATTGAAAATATTAAAAATCAAAATTCAAAACTGAAATTAATAAAAAAAAAATTTATAATTTCAAAATTACAAAGACTTACTTGATTTGGGGCGGTAAACAGCGGAATCAAGCGGAAGAAAGTAAAATTTAGAAGTTGTTTAGATGGAAGAAGAAGAATTTTTTTTTTGGAAAAAAAATTCCCTTCTGCCAGTATTAGTAGCGGAAGGGGTATTTTTTTTTTTTTTTAAAATTTTTCCTTTCCGCCAGTGTTAGTAGCGGAAGGGAAAAATTTTTTTAAAAAAATTTCCCCTTCCGCTACTAACACTGGCGGAAGGGAAATTATTTTTAAAAAAGGGTTATTTTTTTTAAAAAGTTTTTCCCTTCCGCTACTAACACCGAAAATTTTTTAAAAATTTTTTAAAAATTTTATTCTTCCCTTCAGCGTATACATGCGATATAAAATATGTTAGTATTTCTGTTTTACGTCAAAGAGACAAAACATTAAATTTAAATATGAGTAGTTGTAAAATAATTGTTGACTAATATAGAAAGTCGTGCATAACATGAGTTTATTTTTAATAATTATTTTTTTTACTCTTTTGATAGTTTTTATGTTTTTAATATTTGAATATAAATTTTCTTTTATTGGTAATATTTTCATGTATTATTATTTTATTTTTTTACAATTGGAATATAATGGCGATATGAATTGATGTAATATTCTATTTAAATATTTATGTTTCTCAATTACCTAAAATAAATCTTTTATGTTCTTATCATTTTATTATTATCCTTATTTCAAGTAACGTCAACAAATAATTAATAAATGATTATTGAAATAAAAACAATTTATTAAAACATATATATTACATATTGAGCTCATGTTTCACACATTCAGATTTTGTATTGTTCTATATGATAAATAAAATGAAATGTTATCAGTTGACTCGTGTTTAGTGCATAATTCAATTTGCTTAATCTGTACGGAACATTATATATAATAATATTATACGTGACTATCACACAATTATTGTCATTATATGATTTACTATATATTATGTCTAATTTAAGATTTAGACTCTAGGGTTTAGGATTATAATGTATTTAACTCATATTAGATTTGTAGTTATCGTGATGATTGTATTATGATTATATTATAATTATGATTAATATTATATTTACCTCATCTTTTGTAGTCATTTTTTTTATAATCATAGTATTATAATGATTTCAAACATTATGATTATAATACTATTTTATTATAATCATAATATTTTACTTAATTATTTCAAACAATAACTAATAATCATAATAATTATAGTATTTTACTATACTCATACTATTAATCATAGTGTATAATCATAGTATTCTAATTATATCCACCGATCAAATACATCAGAAAATCATACAATTACAATTAATATAATTTAAAGGTCAAACTCGATCACGCCTCTTCTTCATCATCGTCTAAATCTAATGTGCTATGTTGAGACATTTGCGAGTGTATCTCCATTACTTTATCATGATTTCTCTTATCATGATCAGTGTATTCTTGACATATAGCACATTTTCGCAGCCTTTTTGCAAATTGAATTTGTTCAATTCCACTCTTAAATCTTGTGACCTACTTACGACCCTTAGTTTGTGATTGAAGAGGTGGAAAATACTCATCTTCTTCGTAATTACTACCACCTTCCATGTGCAACTCCTTCGATCTGCTCCCACCTTCAACCGTGTCATTTTCTTCAATCAATCTTGACTTACTTATCCATGCTTTCTCCTTCATAGCAGTTTCAAGACCATGCACGTAAGATGATTGCAATGTCGAACCAATTGCTGCAATTTCTTGATAAACCCTATTCAAATGATTGTACCGTATTGTATTAATATCACCGACATCAGAGTTTGATTCAGCATTTACTTCATTTATGTAAACAGGATCACCATGAATTTTGTTTTCATTTCTCGTCCACCTGCCACAAATCAAAGACATTGGAATCTCATTTATGCTCTTGAAGGTGATATACCTCAAAATATGTCTACAAATCATGTCGTTGTGCTCAAAGCGTTGGCATATGCATGTCACATTGTCGGAATTCCCGTGTTTAACGACAACGTAATAATATCGTCGGTTTTGTGGTACCTCCTCATTGAAAACTGTATATCCCTTTGTACCACCGACCCCAAAATTCTGAATGTTACGACATGTTAACTTTTGACCCTCATAGAACTCATTCGAAAAGTCTTTAAAAATATTCTTCGTATATACAACTGCCGCATGCTTCTCCAATAAAGTTCCGTTACGCAAATTTCTTGTCTTGTACTCTGTTTCAAGATCTTGCTTTCTCTCATTCAAGTATTGTTTCTCAATGGCTATTTGTGAGTTAATCACAAAATCTTTCAAACCGGTACAATTATTTACGTATTGATAAAAAAAATTGTTCATGGATTCACTTCTCCCGGTTGTAATCATACCTGCAGCAAAATATGACTTTGAGTATGCTCCGATCCACTTCTCCTTTACATTATACATAGATTGAAGCCACTCATGATGTTGTAAATCATATTGTTCCACCAATTTTGCCCACCTTTCCTCGAATTCGGCAGTTGTCACTGAATACAAACACCTACAATAACAACTTATTATAAATGACAACAAAAAAATATTCACAATTTAACTTCGACTATTTGTAAAAATAGATGCGTACCTGTCGAAGTCTTCCTTGAACGTTTCGTAACTATTATATAAATGATGAAGTTTCTCCGGAAATTTGTTATTGATATGCCAAGTACATATCAAATGATTGGTGGAAGGCAATATGGTAGCAATGACATTGTTCATGTCTCTATCCTGATCAGTTATGATCGTCAACGGAATTTTATTCTCAACCGCTTCTAGCCAATTTTCTAACACCCAAACAAATGTATCTTCTGTTTCATCCTTGATAAGGGCAAACCCAAACAAAATAGACTGATAATGATTATTAACTCCCGTAATTGGAACAAATGGCATCCCATATTTATTTGTTCTATAAGTGGTGTCAAAGGTCACTACGTCTCCAAAATTTCTATAACAAATAATTGATCGAGAATCCACCCACATGATACATGCAATGAGATTCTCTTCGTCAACTTTTATATTATAAAAGAAATTTCCAACACTTTTTGTTTTGAGTCTCTTTAAAACTGTCAAACCTTCTTGTGCATCATTTGCATCAAATGCGTCATGTCGCAAGTTGCGTATAACATTTCGAATATCTTCGATGGTGAATTTAACATTTGTCCTTCCACCGCTCATTGTACTCAACACATTCATGATCAAACTTGGTTTGATTTTTGATCGGTGGAGTAAATTGATTAACTTTCTATCAGCAACTGTTATATTTTTATGTGTTGCCATGAAATCTATTTTACTAGGCGTAACTATTGAATGATTGTGATTTAATTCCACTTTTGTTATACGCCAACTATTATTTTGCACAGAACAACAAACATTCTCGCTTTGCACATTGTGCGTTCAATAATATCTCTCCTCCTCCGGATTATGCTTTCATCATCATTTTCATTTTCAAACAAATTTTTTTTTAATAGGTCTACCTGCTTTTCTATATGCATATAGTCTATGAGCTAATTGATTTGACCCCGAATGTTTTCTGCTCGTTAAAATTTTTACTTCAAATCCACTATTATGAGCATATACATTATAGTATTTTTCAACTTCAAATATACTTGTAAATATTTGACCCACATACGGAGGACAAACACCATCACTGTCTATATTTATTTTTTCTTTGTCATTCAAATTATTTTGTTCTTCCATATTATTTTCTTCCTCAATATCATGTTCTTCGTTCTCAACATTCATACTTATATCCGAATCCGAATCATCAAAAAATGTATCAACATCATATATTCTATCGTTATCACTCATTTTAAAATTAAGAAGGTGAAGAGCTGAAAACCTGATTTAAATGTCAACCTGAGATATGGTTATCTGATCTGTAATAAAGAAAAATTTTGTAATAAATGAGTTAGATTCAAAATTTTTTTTTTCATAAAACTAGAGAACGAAGAAAAAAACTGAAACGATAGAACGAAAAAGGAAACTTATATGCGGCGGAATAAGATAGTTTTTTGACCTAGATCTTTGTTATCATATATATATAGCATATCACGAAGGAAGGAAGAAAAAAAATATTGTACTTGTTACTATCAAGTATAAGAGTGGCGAAGGGGAAAAATGGAAGGAAAAAAAAAAAAAAATTTTACCTTTCCGCCAGTGGCGGAAAGGAAAATTTTTTTTTTCCTCCAGCGGAAAGGGGAATTTTTTTTTTTTGCCTTCCTTCACTGAGACTGGCGGAAAGAAAAAAAAAATTTACCTTTTTTGGCCTTCCGCCAATGTTAGTAGCGGAAGGGAAAATTTTTTTTTAATTTTTTTCCCCTTCCGCTAGTAACACTGGCGGAAGGGAAAATTTTTTTTTTTAAAAAAAATTGCCTTCCGCTACTAACACTGGCGGAAGGGGTATTTTTTTTTTTTTTTTTAAGTTTGATCTCAAGCGTTGGATCATTCGTTGGACGGCTGTAAAAGTGTTAGCTACGAAAGACTCCAGAGCTAACGTTAGACATGAATCGGCCCCCATATATATATTCAGATTACATGTAAGTTAATGTAATTTACAATATACGATACAAAGATAGTTTCATTCATTATAATTATGCAGCAAATTCTTAAAACTTGATAAGCAAAATTTTTAGAAATTGAATAACTAAAAATTATTTTCTAGAATTGCAGCTATTCTTCGCAAGCAGAAGAAGAGAAGTTGGTTACTTATAATAATTATTTCTGTGATTAATAAAAATTCAAAAATATTTTTGATATTATGTGTTATGTTAATTTCGCATTCTCCCTTCTCATACAAGCCATCTATCCAGGACCACACAAATATATCTAAAAGCAAACAATAAAACATATAACTAAATGTGTTAAATGAATTGTATTAGACATCTCATGTCGTATTCTCTAAAATGTGTTAAACGTGGGGTTTCTTGTGTATTCATTTTTCTCTTCAATCACTAATTTTTTTTCTTTTTAATCTATTTCAATTCTCATTCTTATTTTCGTGGCGAATCAAAAGCAATAAATTTCAATAAAATTAAATGACATTTATTTATTATACATTAAATAAAAGAAAGTAGATCAACATTTGAGATATATAGCCATTGCCTTATAAGAACTCCAACAACTATGGCCATAACTCCTATCTACTAAGTTGGTCAAAAAATATATCTCTGTTGTGATCCCAACAATATATATATATATATATATATATATATATATATATATATATATATA
>CM025787.1:26749785-26782138 GCA_014636745.2 Centella asiatica
TATATATATATATATATATATATATATATATATATATATATATATATTTATTTATTTATTTATTTATTTATTTATTTATTTTTTGTTAATTTCTTTCCGCTTTCCCATAAAAAAGAATTCTTATATTTAGTATTTAGTTACGAAGTATTAACTTTATCCTTACTAATCAAACATACCATTTTGTTTCCCTTTTTTTTTTTTTTTGCTAATAACTTATATTTTAAACAAATTATTAACATTTATCATTTTAAACTCTATATTAAAGTCGTCCCCTGTTTGTGAATTCTAAAGCAGACAGCAAAAAGGAAAGAATAGGAAATGAAACATAAGTGATGGGAAGCAAATGTCATTATAATCCAAGCAAAAGTAAGAACTATAAACAAACACATTAATTTGCCCATATTTCTACAAACTCCGAAAAATTTGAACTTTTTATGATTTTTAATTTTGCGTATTTGATTAAAAATTATATGTAGTAATAATAAATTTTTCTCATTAAATTTATTATGAATATCCAATTAAAGATTATCTAAGAAGATTGTAATGACAAAATTTAAAATATATGACATTATAATTTAAAAAATTATGTAAATGTTACTCTTTTATAAAATAAATTTTTTTCTTAAATATTGCTGTTTTTTTGAGACATGGACAGTAACTTTTATTTATTAATAACCCCAAGCGGGAAAAATGAAAATGGAGGGCTGTGTTTTATTGACTCGGACGCAATCGTAGAATAATACTCGGTTTCGTTAGGAGTCGCATTGCGAAATATTAAAACTTAAATTGTGATATGATTTTAGTAATATTTTTATAAAACAAACATTTATTTTGTTACAAATTTTAAATATTAATCATTTAATGATAAAATTCAATTAAATATATATCAAATTTAAATCCTAAAATTTCATAAAAAATACAAAAAATAAAAATAAATAAATAAGCTAAACGCTTGGAATGAAGACTAAAATTTTCTGAAAACACCACTCATTTCTTTCTATTATGCCTGTATTGGCATACCTTATTGTCTTTTTCAAATCCCTGATTTCTTATTTCTGTTGCACAACCAATTTTAATTTTTTGGAAAAAGTAGTCGGACAAAAATTCAAGCTCACGTACGAATAATTCAAGCCATATTCTCCCTTTGACATCATCTGTTTGGTACTTAATCAAAAAAAATCTAAGTTTACGTAATAAACAAATAGTATAATCAAATTAATTATTAATTGGTAAGTTCGGCTGATGATAGCTACAATGCAATTTTTTTATAAGTTTACGAAGTTTGAAGCATTCAAGCATTCACTTTCAGAGTACACAAAGCTACAAATGCCAATTTCAGGTCAAAATTATTCATAGATATTACTCCGTTCAAAATTAGGGATATATTTCAGTTCATTCAAAATAAGTTTATAAAATTCTATAACTCAAAATTATATTTTACTTTTAATAACTTTAAAGTAAAATATATTAGTGTACATGAAAAATACTCTTAATAACAAAATTTTGTATTTATATGTGTTTACAAATTTTAACATTTCCAAATAATATTACAATATTTAAAGATATATACTAAAATGTCATTGACCATATATTTAAGAGAAAAAGATATTTTAGTACTTACTGAGAGAAAAAATTCTACTTTAATAAAATAAGTATTTTACGCTTTCACATTAGAATATTCAATAGTAACTTTAGTATTTTTGATAGTAATTTTAATATTTTTTTATAGTAATTTTAATAATTTTGTTGTAATTTTAGTACATTTAATAGTAATTTTAGTAGTAAAGTGGAACTAATAAAAACTTCGCTTTTTAAAGTGATATTTTGTATATCAATACGTATTAAAATGTGATTTATCCTAAATTTACTTTTGGAATAAAGGAAGTATATTGCAGCCAAAAAAGAAAACATCCGGTCTATCGTGTTGCTCTCAACTGCCTAATTAAGGATTTATATACAATGAGCTGCACTGCTGGTGCATATTAATATGAAATGTATAAAGATTATACATAATCAAGGTTATAAGTTTAAGTTATGGTTATTTTGATTTGGTTTTGGTGATTTCTTTGTGGTATGTTCTAAGATGAATTTTTTGTAGAGTTTTTTTAATCCTGATTTTGATGTAGTCCAAGTCTTTTGGACATATATTTTGTATTGATAGGTAAGCTTATTAATAAAATTTATTTTTTACCCGATCAAAAAGAAATAAAAAATTATAAGAACTATTCATACCACTGTTGCGGACAATACAATCGTTAAATAATAAATAATACCAATATTAAATTGATAAAGATGATCCACAATCAACACAAGTTTAAAGATGTGCACATCGACAATACGATCATTAAATTATGGTCTTATACACACACACACATATATATACACACATACAACTAAATGACAATCTTGCATCCGCTACACATATATATACAACAAATTATTGAGTGGGTTAAATAAAACTCCATAAATTTAAACCATTGAAATTCACTTTTAAAGGTACAAGATAAGTTAAATAAAATAATTATATATATATCCACGGATCATTCACATAGAATCACCCTTTACCTTTATTGAGGTCGTGAATTACCTTACGTGATAAAAATACATTTCGCCCCGAAAAAAAAAAATACAACTTGTCTTGACAACTATCATAACGGTCTTGTTTGTTTTGTGCCGCTTGAGATCGATTTGTATTAAATTTGAGAAATATAAAACTAGGATAGGAATGCAAAGAGTAAATTACTTTCTCTGTTTCAAAATTAGAGATATATTTTTAAAATGATGTTTTTTAAAAATAATTTTTATGAATCAAATATGACCCTATTATCATGTTATTTAATAGTAGTGAGAGTTATAGCAGAGATCACGAAATAGTAAATGTAATGAAATTAATTGAAATAATGAAGTTGTAAAATGATATTTAAGTAACTCTATTATTTTTATATTTTAAAACTATAAATATATCTCTTTTTTGAATAACTAAAAAATATGTATTTAAAATTTTGAAAGGGTGGGAGTAGAAAAGAACAGCCGATTTTGTAGATAGAGTCCAACCACAAGAAAACAGTGGCAAGTCAAATGGTTTCTGTTTTAATTAATCACGATCCAGTAAAGCATTTTGAATTCATCCTTCTCAGTATCATCATGTCCGTTAAGTAAATGGATGAGTCGTTCAAAATCTAAACGATGAATCTGTATTTACGACTAGTATTTTTTACATTGAATACGATGTTCATAAAATAATTGTATTGACTAAAATTAAATAAACAATCCATCGTTTCTCTGCTCACCATTAATTGGCACTCAAATGAATTAACCAGATGATCTTTCAAAGCATAAAATCTCCAAAACTATAAGTAAAATTTGAATAATATAGGACCGATTTAGCACTAAAAAATGGAAACTTTAGGTCCTAATTAAAGTGGATTTTTAATGATATTTCTTAAAACTAACACTTGATAATTAATCCTTGTTAAAATAATTTTATTTATTGTTCATGGATATAAGTTTTTTTTTTTAGTGAAATTCATAAATAAATGGTTGAGAAGCAACTTCCAATAAATTGGTAACATTGAGACTTCACGTTATGTTGCAGTGTGTTTATCCATGGATGGAATTATCCGCTTATATTTATCCTCTGATAGAATTATCCACCGATAATATTTGGTCAGTGACAAATAATTTACCCGTCAGAGAATATTTGGTCATCGACAGATAATTTATCATCGGAGGATATTTGGTTATCCGAGGATAAAGTTATCATCGGAGAAAGTTGTCATCGGAGGATATTTGGTCATGAGAGGATAAAGTTGTTATCAACGGATAAATAACTCATCAGATGATATTTCTTTATCGGTAGATAATTGATTCGAATTGGAATTATGTATTATTAACAAATAATAATTAAGTCTTCTAATTCAATTCTAATTAGGTCTAACCCATGCAATAGCCTATAAATACTTATTATTTTAGGCAGACGGAGTAAGAGGCTTTCCTTGAATCAAACGTGAAGAAAAACTTTAGTTGTCGTATATTGCAAACAGAATTCTCCCTCACATAATCTGTAGAAGGAGATTTCTAGTGATGTTGTACTGTTTTATTCTAGAAGGAGACTCACAGTAACTCATTGTAATGTAAGTGGGGTGAATTTCTTTTTCTAAGGATCGGCGACTCAGTTGTTCCTCTATTCCGATAAGTCATTTTTTTTTATATTACAGTTTTCTTGTTGATCTGGATACTTGTTTTTCTCAATTCTGTTTCGTTTGTTATTTGGATATGTATACTCTGTTATCAATTTAAATATATCTACTTAATTGTGTTGATTTAATTCTTTTGATTAATAGTACATAATTGTATTGCTGCGTTTTAAGATTTGCAACACACTATAGATCATAGTGCAAGCCGTTTCTGTCCAAGTCATGCACAAAAGTGGAATACCAATTTTAACTCATAAAATTTTTTAGGCAAATTTTGTAAAGAAGCTACTACCAAAACAAAAACAAAAAAAAAAATTTAAAATTGACAAAGCTCATTTGTTTTGTAGCTATGTATTTGTATGTTGCTCTGATTATAAAATTGACGGCGAATTTAACTTAATCAGCATTAGTGGTGTGTCCTCCAAATGGCAAAATTGGGACTTTTTCTAATTGTCACCTGCAATAGCAAGAAGCAGTCAATTCTGCATGATAATCCAATATTAAAATAGTTCCTATCACATGGAAGCTTTCTCCAAGAAATTAATCTAAAATTAACAAACTGAACATGTTAAAATTATATATAAACTTAATTTCGTAAACAGATGCAACACGATGGATATAGCCTTGTCTCCTCTCATGGTTCCCTCCAGCCATCTTCCCAGTATGTCGTTAGAATCATTGGTTCGAATCTCCAATGAAGTTTCCCTCATGGAAAAGCCTCCATTTTTACAGGTGAAAAATGTCGCGATGATGACTAGAAGGATCAAAATTTTGTCTTCATTGTTTGAAGAGATTCAAGAAACAGACACCCCACTTCCACCATCATTGATCTTGTGTTTCACTGAGCTTTTCTCCGTGATTCGAAGACTCAAGTTTTTGATACAAAGATGCAAGGAAAATAGCTCCTTGTGGAACCTTGTGCAAACAGAGTTGATCTCGAATCAGTTTCATGTAGTAGTGAAAGAAATGGAGAGTGCATTGGATATTGTACCTTTGGACTTGGTATGTATAACAATTGACACAAGAGAGCAAGTTGAGCTTCTTCGCAAGCAAGCGAAAAGGGTTCAACTGTTTGTTGATCCTAAAGAACTTGAGAGGAGAGAGGAGCTTCTTCTAGTGATGGCTAGCATTGGCGTTAGAAGTAGAAAGGCTAAGGGGGTGATTGATTTTAAAAAAGTACAAGAAATATTGAACAGCATTGGTGTTAGAAGTCCATTAGATTTCGAACAAGAAATTGCAAAACTTGATGTAGAAGCTGAGAAACAAGCAGGCACAGGTGGACTAACTGTGGTTTCCAATATCCACAATCTCATCTCACTTGTTTCATTGTCCAAATCCATGATTTTTACCAAGAAAGAAACTGAGAAACTTGGTGAGAATCCGAAGCAGTCCTCAAGCAAACAACAGCTGCGAAGTGATTATGATTCGTTATCTGAATCATCAACGTTTAACATTCCAGACGAATATCGTTGTCCAATTTCACTTGACTTGATGAGAGAGCCAGTCATAGTAGCTACTGGGCAAACTTATGATCGTAGTTCAATCTCCAAATGGATAAACTCGGGGCATCAGACGTGCCCCAAGAGCGGGCAAAGGCTAATTCACAAGGCACTCATACCCAACTATGCCCTGAAGTGTTTGATCCATCAATGGTGTCAAGAAAACAATATCGCAATTGCTGAATCTTCTTCATCATATTCAGACTTGGAAAAAAGCAGTAGCAACTGTGACAATGGCGTCGATCAAATTCTTAACACATCAACTGCAATTGATGCTGTTAAGAAGACGGCAAACTTTCTTGTGGGGAAACTGGCAACAGGATCAGCAGATACCAAGAGACAGGCGGTTTATGAGATCAGATTACTCGCGAAAACTGGGATGAATAACCGCAGGATGATTGCTGAGGCAGGAGCAATTCCTTTTCTGGTCGCGTTGCTCGAATCCCAAGACTCGAGAATCCAAGAACATGCAATCACTGGTATACTCAATCTCTCCATATTTGACAACAACAAGACACAAATAATGGCTGCAGGTTCACTTGACGGCATAATACAAGTCCTCCGGTTTGGAAAAACCACAGAATCCCGAGAGAATGCAGCAGCCACACTCTTTAGTTTGTCAATGAAAGATGACTATAAGGTGACTATTGGCGCACATCCAGAGGCAATTCCCGCCTTGGTGGAACTCCTTGGAGATGGCACTGCAGCAGGAAAAAGAGATGCAACAACAGCACTTTTCAACCTTGCAGTGTACAATGCAAACAAGGCAACGATTGTGCTTTCCGGGGCGATTCCATTAGTCATTGATCTCTTGGTAGATGACAAAGCAGGTGTTACAGACGAAGCGTTGTCGGTGCTTGTCTTGCTCTTGCGGTGCTCGGAAGGATTAAGAGAAATTATAAGGAAATGTGATATGTTGTTGCCTATTCTTGTTAGCCTGTTAACATATGGATCTCCAAAGGGTAAAGAGAAATCTATCACCATTTTGTTGGGGTTGTGTGGGGAAGGAGAAGGTGGTGAAGAAGTTTCTGGAAAATTGATTCTGAACCCGAGAAGCATTTCTTCTATACAGAAGTTGGCTGCTGATGGGAGTATAAAAGCTCGGAGGAGGGCAGATGCTCTGCTTAGATTACTGAATAGATATATCTTCCAATCTCGAAATCCTTCATGACATTGTTGAGTGAATCTAAAGGGGTATACAAAAACATGTAATTGTAAATTTGTGAAGATTACTCACTCGTACGGAAATCAACTTCATATGGTATTATAGTTGAACCTGTTTTAATCTTCTCTTAATTAGAAACATTAACGGAACCTAATTTGCAGAGCAAGACAATCATAATACAGAAGAGGGAAAAAAAAACTAGACTGAAAATAATGGAAAAGGCCAATTGATTTACGAATGTTTAGCATTCTCACATAAAGGGAGACAATTACTGGCAATAAAATACAAACATTAAGTTGTAACCTAGTGGCTGATTGTGTGACTAAAGATCAACGGCGATATGGACTCATAGTTCCCATTGCAATCCTTGAGGGTTCTACGGTGTACAAACTTGATTAATATTAAATGTTTTATTGCTAATTATAAAATTGTCTGATCTCCAAGTACCGATTAATCTAGGAAAAGATAAAATTTCTCATTTGAGATTACGAGAATAAACATAAATATTAATAATTTAAAGTTTAATAATTTCTCTGTTAGTAACATCCGTAACTTACTTTTTCTTTTTGGTTTGGTAAGAAATAGGTCGAAACTGATTCAGTTGAGTGTACATCCTTTTTTAGGTTAAGCACTCAATACTTCAATCGTATAATTGTATTTACTTGTTCTAGTTGATAATACTGATATAGATCGTAATGAACGAGGATAGCAACCATTCTCTAGTTAAAAATTAATGGGTGCAGTAGCTAAGCTCGTCATAATTACTTGAGAAACTCAAATTGTAAAATACATAAATTTTACACTCAGAATACCAGCAACTCAGCAGTATTATATAGGAAGCATGATTGGAACATTCTTAGTACACCAACTTAAACACAATGATGTGCAGCGTAATTCGACAAAGTCTCTCAAAACCACCAAATAAAATAAACCTACTTTGTTGGGATGTCTGAACATATGACGGTATTCACCCACATCAGATATGAAGGGATACTTGTAGCTCCAACTCTTTTCAGATTTAGAATCTAAGTTAAATTCTCTTGCTACAAGATTCCCATCTGATCTGAAGGCTGCAATGGCATGAAAGTCTGTGCGATACTCGAACAACATACCAAACAACTTGGTGGCAAATTTTGGTTAGTATGCATGGATCAGACAAGGCATTTTTTCGATGCACTTGTAGAAGGAAACCCAAAAGGAGTTCCTCTCAGATATGTTGCATTCAAAGGGGATGTTAATAATCTCGAAGTGATCAATTGTGCCTTTTCATGTGAGATACACGTCCCTTAGTTGCAGAAATGATTCAGACTTGTAGCAAGAATGTTTTGCAAAATAGAGGACGGGTACACGCTTTTCTAAAAGCTCGGAGATGGTAGTATCCACCTACAGGAAAGGTTAAAAATTTCAGATACAGAGATCAACATTTAATAACTTGTCTGCACACTAGCTGGAATCATCATGAGAACACACATACCTCATCCAAGGCAGAATATCCTCTATAAAAAATTGCTGAGGGACATAATAGTTTGCCCAAAACCAATTCTACCTTCGTTCGTTTGTTCATCTCCAAGTTTACCACACTGTCCACAGTAAAAGAGTATGCCTCAATTCCAAAATCACATATAATGTCAAGGCCAAAAATGTGCAGTTCTTGACATTTATGGGGCTCAATAATGATCAACTTTCTTGCATCTCCTGAAACTCCATAATCGTAAAGGTCTAGATCTTGTCGGAAAACACGTCACAGCTGTCTACCGTCAAAGTCCAGTGAGTACCAAGGGAGATCTCCTTTAAAATATCCTTAACGCGGCCAAGATTTATTTTTGCGCCATTGATTAACACAATCTCAAAATCTTTATCCTGATCATCTTTCAAAAATTGCCAAACATTCAAAAGCCTTTCAGTCAGTTGAGAACCTGTCATAGATTCATCAAGAAAATACAGCATCATGATCTTCTTCTGTTCGAGAAAAGAGGTACTTGTCTGCAAAAGACAGGTGCATAGAGGAGTCAATTTGATTACAGACAGGAGAACATTACATATTGAGATGGCAGATATTAACCAGCCATAATCACCATATATAACTTGAAAATAAAACTTCACTTGCCTTCTCTCCTGCGAGGGAAGTTACATGGTCACCCAAGAGAGTGTGCAGGAGGTTATTAGTTGAGAAGAGGTTTTCCCTGAACATAGCATCCTCATATCTTATTTGGTTCAGTTTGTCTTCGGTAAATGGAAAACCTTCTGGTCCGTAATAACGGAAGTAGGTTGCAGCTTCGATCTTAGCCATTAATCTCCCATCTCCATCAACCAGCAGGGGAACTGTACTCAACTCACGTGGAATACCAAACCGATATATGAAAAGTTCTCTAGCAAGATTATCTTCATGAGGGATTGCAAGCCATGGCATTCTGGAGAACAATTGACGGAAAATCTTTTCGTTATTATCCAATGCAATCAACACAACCTCTAATTCGTCACGAGATGAATTACAGTACATCTCTCGTTGGTCATCTACGAGAACAGGTTCACGATCACATGCTGAAAACTCCAACATCCACATAAACAACAGAATTAGAGATATGATCGAGCTCAACCTAAAATAAAATAAGAAATATTTGATCAGTTGAGATAAATTGAGAAATATGTAAAAATATACAGCAGGACATGAATGTATACATACATACAAACTCCATATATTCCGAAGATGGATATAGGCTTAATATGTTTGATCCTTGCAAGTATATTTCTGGAAAATTATCTTGATCCTAAAATTCTACTACAAAATTATACACAAATACATATGCACGTTTATACGCATGCAATACATACATATACTACTACTAGAAAGCATAGTATTTTGACATGGGAATTTATAGGTAGAAACATTTAATAATGTCTTAAAACCTCTCAAGTCAATAAGTTTGAGTCCGATTTTAGCATTAATTTGATATCCGTGTAACAATGTTGAATATGTGAAATCAGAAATTGAATTTCGAAACTGAAACATGCATTATTAAAATAAATTAATTTCAGACAGAATATAGAAACACCTTGTCGCAGTCCTTTTTATGTTGGTTGCCATCAGTAGTGGGGTAAGTGGTGAGAAGGAGTTCCTGGAGATCAAGTTTGTCACCAATTTGGTGACGGTGAAAAATCCCCTCTCTGTGGGTCTCCTCCTCCATCATCAACAGCTCCAATTTCAACTCTCTTAACTCTTTCTCCAACGCAGTTTCATCACGCTCTGTTTTCTGCCTCTTCCGGTTGACGACGGGATCGTCTGCTTGATCATCCGCCTCATTTGCCTGTTCAACCACGGGATCCGCTGCTTGATCATCTGCCTCCTCCTTTGCCTTTTTCATCCCTGCTGCCTCGAACTCCTCCTCTGACTCCAAGTCCTCCGCCGCCGCCTTCTCCTCCTCCTCTGTCCACTGTCTGAGGCCGTCATGCCAAGCATAATAGGAGTACCTTCGACGATGTCAATATACCAATCTGGAGGCAGAAAAATCCATTCCCACGGATGCAAACGGTCTCTTGCTCCACCGTGTATCCCCATCGAAATGATTGATATGTGGACATTTTAGTTTTTAGATCTCAAACAGAATACGAAATAGGGCTGAAGGCGACGGAAACAGGTCTGGCCGGCGTGAGAAAGAAATGTTACCCGGATTCCGATCGAGGTTATTTTAGGAATATTAATGATTTAGTCCTAAACCAATTTCACCTTATTAATATTAGACGTTAAAATCCGTGCAAGCACGAGCTTTGTAATTTAATTTTGTATTTGTATATGATTAGATAATATATTCTTTTTGCTTCAATTATATATTTTACTTAATCTTCTCAAGTTATATTTGCTTGAATTAATTATATACATGTGCATGCTGAATTTTATATTATTTTAATATATAAATATACTAACTATATGATATTAAATAAACAATTGTTTATAAACGTATCTTATTTATATATACTAACTTGCAACTTATGCGAGGAGGAACGGGGGCTTTGATTTTATTATTTTTTTAAACATATTATTAATATTTATTGTTCATTATTTTTTTATTTTAATATATAATGCCAATTTAATTGATTTATTATTTAAATATCAAAATTTTATCAATTAACTTAATTTTGGTTAGTGCAATAAAAAAATATTACAAAAAATTTATCAAGTAATATTAATTTGATGGTATCACCTTAATCTTGTAAAAGTCTCATTTTTGTTGTAATTTCGTTGCATTAAGGTATTTTTACAATTAGCACTTTATTTTATTAGCATATTTGCATTTATTATGTTTATATATACTTATTTTTCATTAATTTATAGAAAATTGATATGATATCAAAATTACGATCCGCTTTTTGTGTTAGATTCATGCTATCATGTAGATATCTCGTTTTATATTTCATAATTTTTGGATTTAATTATACATGTTACTAATTAAACAGTAAACATGAATTTATACGTAATTATTGTTCATACTCTTCTTCTTCTACAAAAATACTAAAACTTTCCAGTTTTTAAAAGAAAAATTCATAAATTTCAAATCTAAGATTTAAAAACTTGTTTGAACACGATTTTATGACGTATAGTTAAACTCTCTATGTGAATAGTAGTGTTTAATGTGTATTAATTCATAAAAATATCTAAAAAATCCAAAAATACAAATTTTCATACTTCTTTATGCATTAAGTTTCTGAAAAATTTTGGAAAAAATATTTTATTATTATTCATTCGGATTTAAAATTCTTTTCTTAATCCTAGTAAAACCGAGTTTGTTCAAAATTTCTCAAAATCTGTGAGACCCCATCTAAAAATATGTATATTTCAAATCTAAAATTTACAAATTTTTTTGAATTGTTTTATTTTTCTGTTTCATATCATTAGAGTGCTTTTATTAAGATAATAAATATTAAATTAGTCCAAAAAATTAATATAAGACTTTTTCTATAATCTTATTACTGTTTTTAGGAACTAAGAAAAATATAAAATTAATTTTTAGTCTCTTTTCATGAATTTTCATAATTAATTTCATATACTAGTCTTATTTAAGTAGCTTGCTAAATAAAAATTTCTATATTTAATTTTGTTTCTTAATTTAATTTTAGTAATATCTCAATGTTTAATTCTTTTATAATTTTCAAAACAATAAATTTCTAATATCTTTAATTTTAAATTCAATTTGGTAAGTTTCTTTAATAATATTAGGTTCTTCTAAATTAGATAGCTTGTTAACTTTAGTAAGTTTCGTAGTTGATCTTTCATAATTTATTCTTTGGTAAGACTTTCAATTAATAGCAATTACTTTCCTTGGATGAGAAAATCAGCTAAAGATGTGGTTGCTAATTAATTTCGATTCTCGGTCATTAATAGTAAATATCCTATCTTTACTATAGTATCTTAGTTACCTTTTTAAATTAATTACTTCGAAATTTCATCATGCCTTCATTAATACAATAGATCTTTAATTCCTTAATATGTAAGTCCTTGATTGTTTATATTCCATGTTTTAATTTCTTTTAAGTAATTTAGATGTAAATATAAATTGTTTTAAATATTAATCAAAGGAGAAAGAATAGTAGCAACCATTAGACTTATGGATGTGAGGAATGAGTGACACTTTCTGTTTGCATAATTAAATCCTTGAATTTAGAATTTTTGTTTCGTAGACAACGAAGTCACTTAAATTTAAAGAGTTTATAATTAATTATTTTTAAAATTAAATAGGATGAGTTGATACATCCTTATTTTTTAAAAATCGTATCAACTGGCGGTTCTGTAATAAATGAACTTTTTGATTCGTCGCATAAATGCTCCAAAATTTTAGCACTTTAATTTTCAAAACCCTCAAATATTTTTAATAAATAAAAAACTCTTATCAAAATTTTCCCGGACACGACAGCTGTCAATGTTCATGCTATCTTCCGGAGTAGTTTCTATTTGCAATATTTTCAAATATATTTTACTTCCTTTGCCCTCATTTCATTAACCTTTTAGTTTCTTTCATTTGTTTCACTTTATTTATTCCGCACATAATTTTAATTAGGAGAACTATTTTTTAAAATTATCTTTTAATTTAATGCATTGATCTCCTTAATTTTCATTATTTATATCATTTATATAACAAACATAACCGGATAATGTTACAATATTAATTATCAATCACCAAATGTAGAATGAAATAACTAATATAATTTTTTAATACGTGTAAAGATCGATCGAGAGTATGATAATTAAAAGAGGTGGGAGAGAGTAAAGTTATAGTAAAATCTTAAATAAATACACCATGCAGTTCTATTTAAATAACCATTAAGCCACAAGAATCCAAAATCTACAACAACAGTAAGAACAAGAATCCCCATAATCTTATATGTTGGCACATGACAATACTGACCAATATGCCATACGGGCCCTGTTTTTGGGACAAGTACCTCAAAATCTCACTTAGAATTTGTCTCATTCACAGAGTCAGATCCAGTGTACTTGCCATTGTTCTTGCATGTTTCCTACCACCATTAACATCACTCTTCTCTATTCTGCTACTAATACAATTATTTGAAGTTGAACATGAGAACAATGAAAGAGATAAACTTCTATTATTAACCCCATCATCTTCATTTTTCTCAAGTTGTCCCATTTCTGGTGTCACAACTTTTAGAGATAAGTTTAAATCAAGATCAAAATCTGCATCAGAAACTTTCCTTTTTTGTGCTCTTCTGAGGTCTTGATCATTAGGCTTATCTACATTTTGCTGTTCTTTGAACATATTGAGCTCCATTGAGTTTCTTCTGACATGATTTTGCCATGGGGCTTGACTTCGAAATAGTGTCGGCTGATTGTCACTAAATGAGAAACTGTTAGCTCTATGGAATTTATCACAATCAAGTGACTGACTATTGCTTCTCTCAGTGTTACTTTTATGATCATAACCAACTGAATCAAAAAGGGTTTGTTTGAATCTGTTTGACGCGATTCCTCCCATGAAAGCTGTCCTGTATATTGGACTTGTGTGGCGATTCCATAGAGCATCCGAGTATCTTGAAAAAGAAAGTTGCATATAAACATGAATTAAAAAAAAAAATCATGAAAAAGAACTAGTTTGTGAAGGTTATTAAGATTGGTAGAGCAAAATGTTTTCTTCTTTTCTATCAAATCAATAACTGCTAGTTGTTAATAATTCTGAATCCAACAAAATCAGATGCAAAAGTGTCGCTAAATGTGTAATTGCGTTAGAAAAAGATTTCATATTTTCTCTGACAATACCAACGGTCTTGATAAACTCGATCATCAATTAATTAGGTATATCAAATTAATTTCAAGGACTTGAAGGTGAGAAATTCAAATAATTTATCATCAATCATATATTATATGGATCATATATATATATATATATATACCTTGAACTGAAAGTAGGGTTATGATTAAAACCTTGCAGCATAGGAAGCTGGCTAAGGTTATATATATGGCGATCTTGATCACCATCACCAAGAAGACCTTGCTCCGATATAACTGTAAAAGGTGAAAGAGATTGATTCATTTAACTTGTGCAATTAAGATCATATGCAAGAAATCATATAGATCGACAAAGCCCTAGTCTTAAGCTAATATATGGATCATCATCATATATGTGTTACCTTGATTTGGATCATCAATTTTCTTGCTCCGATGCATCTAATTAAGGATAGAATGAAAAGACAGGAATTAGAGAACTTGTAACGTATGATGGATGATTGAAAATTGAATCTTTAAAAATAAAAATAACAAACTTGTAGTTTATGACTAACAAAAAACTAATTACCTGAAGATGGCTCTTGACATGAGAAATGCTTAGGCCTTTGACATTCATCAATTGAAGAACCAACTTTGGTGTTGCTCCTGTACCATAACAAATTCATCCACAGCTATAATTTTGCACAAACTAATATGTCTTAATTAATTCAACATAAAAGAAAATTGTTCTGAATCAATCAAGAACTTTAAGACTTATGAATAAATGCAAAAATATGAAGTATATTGAAGAACTCACTTTCTTGGCCTCCTAATTTCTCAATAGCATGAATGAAACAACGATGAAGATCTGGTGTCCATCTCAGCCTCGGGTTCTTAGAACGATTATATTGCCTCACTGATGATGATCCAGAAGCTGCCTTCTTTTCGTTCTCTTCTATCGTGCTGTTGCTTGAACTTGCTCCATTTTTTGGTGGACTCATTTGTTGATCATCTTCTTCTTCCTCGTCTTCGTTCTCATTAGTGTTTCCAAGGCTTTTCTTGGAATTCTCAGAACTTGTAACACTACTTCCCTTCATTTTTTTCTCTTGGATTTGATTATCAAGAAAAAGAAAATAAAACACAGTACTATAATTTCTAATGAGTGCACTGGTGGCTAATTATTGAGAGATTATACGTATTTGGTTAGTCTAGTTGAGGATATACTTAAATATATGGGGAAGGAATGAGAGGATTATTCTTAAAAAGTGGGATGTATGGGAAGAAAGCTCTTGTAGCAAGAGATATATGAAAGAATTGGGAATGAAAACCCCTAGCTTGCCCTAATTTTCAGACATATAATTTTGTATTTAAAAACTCTCTCTCTAGTTTCTCTCTCCCTTTGTTTTTCCTTTTCTGTGATAGTTGTGCACATGAATGGATTGCATTTATGTATTATGTAGAAGTACATCTGTATGGTTGATAAATTTAAGAATTAACTTTTTTCTGTAAAAAAAAAACTGTATATTCCATAGTTAATAACGTATGTCTTTGCCCAAGACTTAAAAAAGAAAATAAAGATGATCCCTTCTAAAATGGCATATAAAATTATATACAAGGTTTTTTTGGTACTTTCAATAGGGTTGAGGATTGGAGTAAAAATAGCCTAGCGTTTAAATTTATTTAATCTCCACTTAATTAGTTTGACTTATTTCTGATTCTATTTACCATCTAAGCAACATTAAAGAGAGAATTGTGAGTTATTACGAATGATGTTAACGGTTAATACTCGAGCTCCGCAAGGGTTTATATAAATTTTTGTACTAAACAAATCACTTTTACAACAAGATATATTTTAGGTTAAATCATTTTTAGATAATTTGAAATTTTAGGTTAAACATTACTCCCACTCTCTCGGTACCAAAAAAAAAAGTAATATTTGGAAATAAGATTTAATCCCAAAAAAAGTTTTACTTGCACAAAGTTTTTATAATGATATATATTTAAAAAATTATCACTGGCATCCTCTTATCTTATCAGTAATTAAATATTTATAATAAATTTTATGAAAAAATTAAACATGTAATTGTCAATTAAACAAATAATATTAATATTCGTCAAAAATCACCACCTTTTGTGGAACGGAGAGAGCTGAGTATTTCAGATAATTGGATATCAATATATAAAAAATTAAACAGAATAAAGAAAAATATGCAGCCTTCGATTTGCGAAGAAAACTTCAATGTATCTTAATTATTAATTAGATTATTCAACTGTAATTATGTTGGTACGTAGTGCTTTGACCTAGGTCTTCTGTGTATATAAGCTTAAGTATGTTATGAGAATTTACTTAATTTGCACTTCATTAATGTCTTGAGAAATGTCTAAAAAAATTCTAACACATTCATGCAATCCGTTGCAATTTGTTTCCCCGTTTTGGTTAAATTAAAAGAGGGTATAGTATCATATGTGGGCTCAAGCTAAGGACACCTCGCGACAACCTATCCATGAAAACTAGCTGTAAAATGGAACCTGTGACAAAAATTACAATTCAAATCCCAAGAAACCACTCGTGCATGGTGGCAATAATTTAGCCTACACAATTGTAAGTTGGAATAATCTACAAATGCAGATGTTCATATTTGTGTAGGACATATTCATCACTTATGTTACACATCTTTTATTTGGCGCCGGAAAAATTCAAATTTTAAAATGTGCACATCTCAAGTCAAATGGAGGGTTCAAATCAAATTAGGTTGATTAGGCTGATATATCTCGTTTACTTTATAATTGAAAAGTATCCTCTTTTTTATTTTATTTGTTTTATTGAAAAATTAAAACTCTTTAAAGTACGTGAAAATCTTAAAAAAAAATGAAGTATTAGATGGAGGACCAAACGGAACAGATCAACCCATTCTGATGGATCTACCATCCATAATTTCCAAGAACATTAATATTATTTTGGTAAAGATTCTAAATACAATTAACAACACAACTTAATATCAACTTTTCTCATTATGATTGTCCCTAGATTGATTTAAAGATTGAAAAATGTGAATTAATTACTTTTGAAATCTTGTGGAGGATTTCAACATTCTAATATATGTGATCAACTACATATTGGCCATTCATTATTGATAGTCAGTGACATGAGAATAACATTGACCTTTTTTTCAGTCATATGAACATGGAGAGATATCTTCTTCTTTTTTAATTTTTTCTTTTCCCATGGAAAAACTCTTAACATTCCACCCTCGTGTGGACTTACAATGAAAGTCATTTTAAGGAGAAATATGTGACTCCAAATTTTGCCAGCAGCTTTTCAACTTCCAAACACTTTACAGCACGGGCATCAGGAGATAGAACTCACAGATGTCCAAATGGAGGAAATCAAATAAAGTTGATCTAATCATCTATTCCTGTGAATTTGTGGACCTAAATATGTATATAGAAATATATGTATTTTTATAGGGTTTTTTCGGCAAAATGCTTTCTAATGTTTTATACTTATTTATAACATAAATCTGTAGTTGTCTATTATGAATATTAATTTGCATCTCTGTAGTTTAAAATTTCAAACTGTTTTACTAATCATAATTCAAAGTGGAACAAAAACAATTTCTGCTCTAATTTAGGGTAGAAGATACAACATCCAAAAATTTTCTTTCTCATTTGGTATTGGTATTTCGTCTTGTATCTCATTTTCTTCTAAGTCTGTGTTTGAATTGAGGTAATAGAATGAAATAGTGAATAAATTAAGAATTAGAAAGAATTTAGTAAAAAATAATTGTGAAAGGAGAGATAGAGAGGAGTGAGAGAGAGAATCATAATGAAAAAATATGAATGAATCATTTTTCCTCTTTACTCATGAAATGAAATTACATATGAAAAAAATTATTCATTTCATCACCATCTTCCATAGGGCCTATAAAATTTTATAGCCTTCTTTAGTAATTACTCTTTGAACAAATTTTATTATCCCTCTTATTTCATTTTCTCAGTCTAAACACAGTCTAAGATTACCGCATTATACTTAGGATTTTGAATTTTTTAATAGAAAAAGTTTAAAACAGACATGTACTGATTATAGAAAATGATGAAATATAAAATGAAACACTAAATCTGATTCCAGATTAAATTGATAAGAGTGGATCATAATAAATTGTTGATATAAATCAATTTTATATATACAATTATACATACATACATATATGCACTCACAAATCTGTACGTGGTGTGTGTGGAGAAGAGAGCTATATAGCAGAAAAATGTTAGGGGCTGGTGTTTGTTACCTGTGAAGATTATTAAAGTTATAGTAGTTGGTTCCATCAGTTCCAACCTGTAAAGTCAACTCTATATGTTTCTCCTCCTTTTTACTAGTACTGCTAATACTACTACTACTGTGGTCTCAATAAATTCATTTATTAATTATAGGCATTCTGTTTTTTTTTTCTATTTGATTAATTATACGTGAAGCAATAAATACGGATCGATCTAACCTTCTCTCTCTTTTTCCGAGAATATCATCCAGGATGTCTGTCTTATTCTTCCATCTTTCATGCATGCATGCATATATAGAATATTATATATATACATAATATCATATACTTGTTCCATCTAGATTTATATGTTGTTTTTGAAATCTACTCTTATTAAAAAATAATATTGATACTATCATTTTACAATAAATGTTGATATAATTTACCTATTTATCATTTTTTATAATAAATGTTATATAAATTAAAAACTAAACTAGTGCATTAAATATGAAAGTAATATAAAAAAATTATCATTATGAATTCTTCTTAAATATCGTGTATGAAAATTATTTCTGAACAACTATAAATACTAAATATGACATATAAAACTAGACGGAGGAAGTATATATATACTAATTGATTAATTTTATATAATAATTCAGTTGTCCACTTCATAGTTGACGAGGAAAACTAAATAAAATTCACTCAAGATTCTTAAGATCGCAGAGTCACAACTGCTCCCCTTTTAAAATTTCCTTGTTGTAAGTAATGAATCAGTCATATATGAAAATATAACATAATTCCGACTCCAAGTGTCAAATCATACCTAATTACAATTTTTAGGTTGAGAGTAAGCCAAAGAATTTAGGTCATAGATATTCCCCTACTAATACACACACGTACATAGATGTGTGTGTGTTTTAACATGTATAAGCACGAATACATATATACATATATGTGTATGTATACATACATAAAATAAAAAATGGCATGTACATATTTAATTATCGATACGATCTGGTGACTGAAGAAAATAAATACCTTCACTAGACATATATCTCGACTCTTAACATATTGTAGCTGATAAAAATCTTAATTTACAATCTCCGTACGTAATTTTAGGATTTTCACATGGTGTAGGGATCCTTTACAAATTAGTACTCCCGTTCCCAAAAAAAAAAATGCAATATTTGAATTTTGATAAATATTAATATTACATAAGAATTACATGCATAAATAATAAGTTTTTCTTATGAAATTTATTGTGAATGTTTAATTAAAAATAAAATAAGAAAATTACAATGACAAATTTTACAAAATATTACATTATAATTAAAAAAATTGAACGTTTGTGTCACTTGTCATATGTAGTACTAGATGAGTTTCTCTATACCAATTCATGATAGATCCCTGTTATAAATTCTCAAAATTTGTCACGTACTCGAAAAATCTAAAAATTTACGTGCTCATCAATCTTTTTAAGCTTCTACCCAACCAAAAAGATTTTATTAATGAATAAATTAACACACCAAATCCACTAATATTTATATTTCATGACAATTAGGAAGAACTAACACTGTTACAGCAATAACGAAAAGAAGCCAATGAACCCCATTGATCATGAATTCATGACATACCTAGCTTTTTCAGAATTTGTTCTTAAAATTTATTGTACTAATCTTAGGTACACTCTTGAATGTAACGGCCATATAACCTACTTTCTTTAATTAGACACAAATCACACAAGGGCACATACATGAAAGTCCTTATATTATACTCCGTATACAGAACTCAAATCTTTATATTTTACGCTGATATATATATATGTATATATATACTCCGTACATGTCTGGTTGATATACATTTTGTTGACAATTGAACAGATTATATATTACTTTTGTTTACTGTAACATTACATGTATTTAGGTGTACCTACAAGTATAAATAGAAAAGAGTAAAATAAAAGTTACCACTTTGTATTACCTTAAATTCAGTTAGCTACCTATCGTTAAAAATTATTCAAATACTTCCTTCATTTCAAGATTAATTAGATATGTATATTTACGAAATTTTTAATTATACAATTTAGGTTGCGTGTATATACGTTATATTATAAAGTTTGTTTCAGATCTATTTCTCAAATACTTTATAACATATTATTTTTTCATCCATCAAAATTATATAAAAATTTATATCAATTAAATTTCAAACATAGGATTTTACGACCAAATATATGAGATATGAAACTAAATAAATATCTAATCTAATGGAGATTAATTATGTTTCACCTCCTTCAAATATTTCTTAAAAATTACTCCTTTTGACGACAGGTTTATTAATTATATTACAAGTTGAGTCTTCATTTTATCATATAACGTATGCATGGGAATTGGACGGTAAGAATATTGTCAAATGGAATGGTTTAATTTATTTAAATAATTGTGGCAATTTAAAGGTATTATTCGTCTCCATGTCAAGCATTTCTTGTGCCCCACGTGAGTGACATCTCACCCACCATTCCTTTTTTTCATGCAAAAGCAAGTTGGTCATATTCCCTTAGCCTGGCTACGCTTGGTTGGTATATAATTCTTGTCGTTACAATCTCTACTCTAATTATTTAATTTATTATTTAATATATGAAAGGTAATGACTAGTGAATATGGTCAATTACGAATATAATATATTATGTACATATCTTTTTATTCTAATATAATAATGTTAAATTATTATCTCATTTATAGTACATTAGCTAAATAAAATTTTAAATTTGCATAAATTATAATTTTACATGTAACATCAAACATATGGTGGCATGTCCACTTTTCTTAATCTGGAATATTAGTTACTTATTTCCTGAAGGAGAGTCATATTTAAATCTTTTAAATTTACTTTTGCAAAGCTGATCCAATATAAACTTGGAGTGTTCTATGAACACACACATATTAACTCATGCAAAGATTACATTATAAGATAAATACCTTTGTATCCTCGTCTCCGCCTGAACCGGAGTAAGAGACCGTTAAATCAGGAGATAAAAATAATAATTAAATAAATAATTATAGAGAATATTGAGTATATTTTACATTTACTTGAAGAATTATATCCAAGGTATAAAGTTTGTTGGCCCCAGAAGAATATATATATACATACTCTGATGACCAGATTATCAAACTCAACATAGATATATTCCTATTATAATTTTACATTGGCTCATACACTTTCAGTTTTTTGTCCACATATAATATTAATTAATAAACTACAATTAATATTTATCAAATTATTATTATTAATATATTTTGAACATATTATCCAACAATCTCCTCCTATGTTCTAAATATATAATAATAATAACGAACCATATATGAACACACAATACCAAAGTATCATGAAACCAAATTCAAATAAAATCATCCATACATGTCTGAATTAAACCAAATCCAAGTATTTAGGTTTTGAAACAAAACAAATTCAACAAATGAATAAGTCTCCATGTAGGAAAATAATATCTAAATAAAATAAACAGAATAATGATAAGAATCTGAGATTCAGTTATGCCAACAGATTTTACTCGTTTAGTAGATCATCATCCTCCATAGAGAAATCCATTTGATCTCATCCTGTTTCATCATTTCTTGCAATTGATAATTTAATACAAAAAATTTCATACGAGACACTTCTCAAAAATGAATTCAAATCTGTTTTGCTAATTAGTATAAGTATCTAGTTCAACAAATATGAACATAGTACAAATCACAAAGATGATGCAAGTATCTAGTTCAAATAAATGAAACATAGTACCACAACAAAAATAGTTTAATGTAAAAGTATCTAGTTCAATACTAAAGAACTTAGTATCAATCACATAATAAAACTATTAAGCATCACCAACAAGTTTTCAACACATAGAACTTGTTCCATTATACTTTCTCTCATTTAAAGATAAGAACCACACATGTCTCTTTTTGGAATGTTATAATTTCATACCTAACATGATTCTAGTATGATGTATCATCAAATTTGGAATGACACAACAAGTCATGATAGACATATCATCAAATTTAGAATGATATAAAGAAATCACAACATCAAGACATATCAAATAAAATGCTTATATAGATTAGAATTATAACTATAAAAGGTCAATTATCTCTCATAAGACTCTTTTTCATAGCTCTTAACCCCATCTGAATTACAATATTATAAGCACGATCTATCGGTAAGCCCTTTTGTAAGAGCATCCGTTACATTGTTACTAGATCTCACATCAACAATAGTGATGATCCAACGATCAATGAGATAACATAATCTAGCTTGTTTAAGCCTCAACATCCTCCTTTTAGGATTAAAATAAGTGTTCGTTGCAATTATTTGTGCAACTTGATTATCACAAAATATCGACAAAGAATTGACTTTTAACCTTTTCATTGGAATATATGTTAACAAATCCTTCATCCATTCAGCTTCATCTGCAGCTAAAGCTAATGCATAAAGTTCTGTTTCCATAGATGACAAACCAATATTAGTTTGTCTCTTAGATTTTCAAGCAACTACTGCACCACCTAGTGTAAATAAATAACCACTGGTAGATCTAGCATTACCCACATTTGGCCACCAAGAGACATCAGAAAAACTTTCCAACGTAGGAGGATAACCTCTATAATACAAAGTATAATCGTGAGTATCCTTAAGGTATCTCATCAATCTATCTAAAGCATTCCACTGTTCAATTCTAGGATTACAAGTGTATCTGCTTAACATGCTAACAGCAAAAGCTATGTCAGGCCTAGTGCAAGTCATCGCATACATGAAACTACCGACTAATTGAGAATACTCTAATTGTCTAACAGTCTCGCCCTCATTAGGCTTTAACCGTTTATTATAATCAAAAGGTGTCTCAATCACTTCGCACTCACTATATCCCCATTTACTTAGTAAATTTCCAATATAGTGGGATTGACTAAGGTAAATACCTAGCTCACTAAAACTCACTCTAATGTTTAAGATAATATCAACAACACCAAGATCTTTCATGTCAAACTCTTTCGACAAGGTAACTTTGACATCATTCACTATAATGTCATTTGTTCCTAAGATCAACATATCATCGACATACAAGCAAATAATTATAACCTTATTCGACATATAACAGAAATAAAGACACTTATCACAATCGCTAACAACAAATCCTAAGCGCTTTATCGTTATGTCAAACTTTGCATGCCATAATTTAGGTGCTTGTTTTAGTCCGTACAAGGATTTAATAAGTTTACAAACTTTATTTTCAAATCCTTTTATTACAAACCCCTCAGGTTGTTCTGTATAGATCTCTTCATTCGGATCACCGTTTAAAAATGTTGTTTTTACTTCCATTTGATGCACAACATATTTTTCAATTGAGGCTATTGCAAGAAGAATCCTTATCATAGCAATATGATAGACAAGTGAATATAAATCAAAATAATCCATTCCCTTAACTTGAGTATAACCCTTAGCTACTAGACGTGCTTTATACTTGGCTATTGATCTGTCAGGATTAAGTTTCTTCTTTAATACCCACTTACAGCCTATTGCCTTAGCCCCCTTTAGCAGGTCAACTAACTTCCAGGTGTTATTCTGTAATAAAGAGTTCATTTCTTCATCTATGGCTTCTAACCATAACAAAAAATCCCTAGATCTCATCGCTTCAATATAGCATGATGGATCTTTCTTTAATTGGTAGGTCACAAAGTCCTCACCAAAATCTCTAGGTACTTTATCTCTCATAGATACTCTCCTAGACGTCTCTGTGGGAGTAGTCTCAGTAAGATTAGGTGCGCTTGTGGGATTTGAATTAGTCAAGTTCGGTTCATTTATGCCTTCAGAATCTATAACTAATTCAATCTCACCAGGTAAGGTAATGCCTTTATCTCTAAGAAACTTATCCTCAAAGTATATAGCATCCCTAGACTCTATTATTAAATTAGTTGATAGGTCCAAAAATCTATCAGCTGCACTATCTTCTGCACATCCTAGAAAAATACACATAGTTGTTCTAGGTTGCACTTTTGGTTTCTTAGGGTCAGGTATCCTAACATAAGCAATACAACCCCAAGTCTTAAGATGTTCAAAATTATACGGTCTTTTATGCCATATTTCATTAGGAGTTGTAGAGAGACTAGAGTGAGGTAACTTGCTTAGAATATGATTAGAATACAAGACCGCTTCACCCCAATAACAAGAAGGCATGCCAGAACACAACAATAAAGAATTTAACATTTCTGTTAGAGTCTGGTTCTTTCGTTCGGCTACACCATTTGACTGAGGTGCAAAAGGAGCCGTCTTTTCAAGAATTATGTCATTTGACGCATAAAATTTCTTAAATTCAGCTAATCTATATTCTCCTCCTCTGTCCGATCTTAGTCTTTTAATTTTAAGATTCAATTGATTTTCAACTCTACTTTTAAACTCCTTAAACTTATCAAAGACCTCATCTTTAGACTTTAACAAATAAATAAAAAAGTATCTAGAGCAATTGTCTATAAAAGTGACAAGATACTTCCGACCAGCACATGTAACATACTTTTGAAAATCACAAATATCATAATGTATCAACTCAAGAAGTTGTGTACTCCTAGAAACTGAACGAAAAGGTTTTCTAGTAATCTTAGTTTAAGCACACACCTCACATCTGTCAAATTTTATAGATTTATTAAGTGGCAAATTATGAGTTTTAGCAAGAGATTTCAATTTGTGATAATTAACATATCCTAATATATAATGTAACGTTTTAGGATCAAGTAATCTAGAGGAGACCTGATTAACCATGTCATTTGCTAAACTCAACCTAAACATGTCATCAACTGGATATGCACATCTAAAATAATAAGAGTTAACAGATAAAGTTACTCTACCATTAGCGAAAGTTATAGACATGCCTAATTAAATTCTTAGTCCCAGAAAATTTTTCTAATTTTACTAATTCCCAATTCATACCCTTTCTAGAATCCATGGACAACTTTAGAAAAGAATTAAAAATGTGGTCAAAATAGCCAATCTGGATCGAGTTACGTTTAACCAAATACTTTAAATCCAAACAAGCAGCGAACACCAAATTCTAGAAAGACAAATCGTAACCAATTCTTCAAATCAGATGTTTCGGTCAAAATTGTATAACCATGAAACAAATAGCAGATCTATGGAGGATGAGGTTTTGTTGGTTGTTTTATGGATTCAAAGTCTCGTGCTGCTGTCCGTGAAGAAAATAATGATGATGTTGTTGCTAGTGTTGTTGCTTCAGAACAAAATTGCAACAATCTGTTAGCAGATATTGTTGCACAAATTCTCCACTGAGTCGGAGAATATTAGTCCGGAAGGTCCTTGTTTCTGCCGTTGTAGATCGGATTGCGGGAACTACGGACGAAGAAATAACGAAGCAGAAAGACATGAATATTAGTCTCTCTTTTTTTCTCTCTAAACCAAGTGTTTCCTTACTCTCGTCAGACGACTCCACCCTAGTTTTACGTGTGTTATAAACTGAGTTTCGGACAAATTTGAGACTCACTATAACCCCGACCGAGAACGGAGTAGGCGCTGGAGGGGCGAGCGACAATGAAAGCGAAGACGTCTAGGGCAACGACGAACAAGTAAATTAATATAAAATTGTCTATTAATTATTTTTCTTTTATTAATGCTTCAAGATTGTTAAATCAGGAGGCAAAAATAATAATTAAATAAATAATTATAGAGGATACTGAGTATATTTTGGATTTGCTTGAAGCATTACACCTAAGGTATCAAGTTTGGAATACCACGTTTGTTGCCCCCAGAAGAATATATATACATACCCTTGTGACCAGGTTATCAAACTCAACATAGATCCATTCCTATTAGGATTCTACATTGGCCCATACACCTTCAGCTTTTTGTCCACATATAATATTAATTAATAAAGTATAATTAATATTTATCAAATTATTATTATTAATATATTTTGAACATATTATCCAACAGAGACCACCCACCGAATAATTAACGGCAGGGAATTTAAAAAGTGATAAAGTTCGCCCTAACCTTCACTTTTGTATTCTCATCTTGGCAAGGGCTTCAAAAAAGAAAAAAAAAAGGCGTATCGATAAGTACCGGTAATTGACCGAACCAGCCAACAAAAAAGAAACGATTAGAAAAATAGATATAATTTATGGGTCAAACATATCTAGTAAGCACTAGCAATTTCAAAGGAGACATCTACGCCACAATAACTCAATGTGACAAAGTTTCCTAGTTAAAACTTATTGGTTCCAATTTGTGCATAAAGGTTTAGGGGAAAAATCCTTTAAAATGACTTGAAATATAGGGATTATTAATGTAATTTAACATCTTTGTGGTATAAATAAAGAGACTTTGTTTGTGCAAAGTTACTTTTTTCTCTTGTGTATATTAGTAATGATGGAGTCCACATTAATTCTTATTTCTTCATCAATGTGCAGAATGGTAGAATATTGATATACTAACACCATTCGCAGAAAACGGTTCTTATTGTGCTACGAAAGTCTATCGCCGTACGAGATCCTGTTTATGATAAATTAGGATTGTTTAATAATGGTTTAATCCATATTCCCACATATTTGATTAAGTCTTTAGAAGTTGTTTTAGAATATGGATCTGTTATGTAGAACATGGGCCACTTTCTTGAATTTTAGGTTATCAGTTTTCTATTTTGTTACTTCTTTCTGTTATGTATCTGCCTATATAATAGGCTGCAGTATTCCTTAATAAAAACAAGGAATTTCCTCATCTTGATTTCTCTCTATTACATATTATTTCATATATTGTAGTGCTGCTAGATAACAGTGGTATCAGAGCCTAACAACCTACAAATCTCATATATAATTACAAATTGTGAGTGTGAGAGAGAGGAAAGAGGGAAGCACAGCAGTGCTCAAATGGCATCTGAATATTATGTTCAGCCTTTTATTCCTAAGTTTGATGGTTATTATGACCATTGGAGTATGCTAATGGAGAACTTCTTACGGTCCAAGGAATTTTGGAATGTTGTTGAATTTAGTGTAGCAACACCTGCAGCTGGAGGAAAAGAACTAGGAGCAGCTGCGACCGACACATCCAAAGATGCACAGAAGGAATTAGAGGCACTCAAGCTCAAAGATTTGAAGGCAAAAAATAGATATGTTTTAGGTTATTGATCAATCAATTTTGGAAACAATTCTTTGCAAAGAAACTTCCAAGGATATTTGGGATTCTATGAAAAAGAAATATCAAGGCTCTACGCGAACAAAGCGTGCTCAGCTTCAAGCCTCGAAGAGGGATTTTGAGATGCTGTGTGAATCAGTCACAAGTTATTTCGAAAGAACCATGATGATTGTAAACAAGATACGATTCCATGGTGAAAAGAAGGATGATGTTTCTGTTGTGGAAAAAATATTGCAGTCCTTGGTTCCACAATTTGCTTATGTTGTTTGTACAATTGAAGAATCGAAAGATAATAGATACACACAGCATCGATGAACTTCAAAGTTCTCTGTTAGTTCACGAACAAAAAATGAACTGAAGTTCAAATACAGAGGAACAAGCTCTAAAGGCTTCTACCTTTACAAATCCCTCCAACTTTAGGGGCAGAGGTAGAGGGAGAGGTGGAGGTGGATAGAGAGGTAGAGGAGAATGAAGCAATCGAGATGGAGGCAAAAACTACAAAGTCAATGATGTACAATCTCATGGCAAAGGCAGAGGACACGAAGTTGACAAATCTAAGGTAGAGCGTTTTAGATGTGACAACTTTAGGCACTATCGATCTGAATGTTATACAAGGCTGCCAATTCACAAGGAGAAGGGTGAAAGATCAAATTTTGCTGAAAAGAAGGAAGAAGAAACATTGTTGATGGTTGTTCATGTTGAAAGTGAACCTGACCCAAATATTTGGTACTTGAACACAGGCTGCAGCAACCATATGACTGGCAATAAGTCTTCATTTTCTTATTTAAATGAAAATTATCATTCTGCTATTCGTTTTGGTGATTATTCTACTATAAATGTGATGGGAAAAGGTGACATTAAGATAAAAACCAAGAATGGTTTTGAAGAAACAATTTCGAATGTTATGTATGTTCCTAACCTAAAAAGTAACTTATTAAGTGTCGGTCAGTTACAAGAAAAGGGCTACATTCTAACAATTTAAAAGGGTGTTTACGAAATTTATGATCCTTCTAAAGGTGCTATTGTTATTGTCTATATGAGTTCAAACACGTTGTTTCCATTAAAGCTTGAAAGTATTCAATCGTGTTTAATGGCTAAAGAAAAGGATCCCTCTTGGTTGTGGCACTTTCACTACAGACATCTGAGTTTTGGTGGATTGCAGACTCTCCAAAAGAAAGGTATGGTGACAGGTCTACCCCAAATTCATAATCCTTCATAGGTCTGCGAAGAATGTGTTGTTAGCAAACAACAACGGTCACAATTTTCAAAAGGAAAATAATGGGGAGCGAAACATGTATTAGAGCTCGTGCACTCAGACATATACGGTCCTATAAAACCACATTCGAATGGAGGTAGAAAATATTTTATCACCTTCATTGATGATATTTCTAGAAAAACATGGGTATATTTTTTTACAGGAAAAATCAGAAGCTTTTTTTGCATTTAAAAGCTTTAAAGCTCGTATGGAGAATGAAACAAGAAAGATTATTAAGTCTCTCTGAACAAATCATGGCGGCGAGTATTGCTCAAAAGAATTTGAAGAATTTTGCAGAAATTAGGGGATTCGAAGGGAGCTTACAACAGCATATACACCACAACAAAATGGTGTATAGGAGAGAAAAAATTGAACCATTCTTAACATGGTGAGAAGCTTGTTAGCACGGAGAGAAATTCCCAAACTTTTATGGTTAGAAGTAATAAATTGGAGTATTCACATCCTAAACAGAAGTCCTACCTTTTCTGTTCAAAATATAACGCCGGAAAAGTCTTGGAATGGAAGAAGACCAGTTGTTGGTTATTTCAAAGTTTTTGGGTGCATCGCTTACGCCCATGTCCCAGATGAGAAGAAAAAGAAGCTTGATGATAAAGCTGAGAAATGTGTGTTTCTTGGTGTGAGTGAAACATCCAAAGCATATAAACTATACAATCCAAAAACTGAGAAGATTGTGACTAGTTGAGATGTAACTTTTGATGAAGAAAGCACCTGGGATTGGAGTCAGCAGCAGACTACTCACATTCAACAAACTACTTAAGTTGTTGTGAACAACAATGTTGAAGAAGAACAACTTACACCTCTTGTTATACCTGAAGGTACTTCAGATACAAGCCAATCAGCCTCCAAAGTAACACCACCAACAGAAGTTGATACAGATGCAACCCAACGACATGTTTGGAGAAGACCTGCTTGGATGGATGATTACAAGGTATCTGAAATTGATGACACAATCACCTATTTTGCTTTATTTTCAAATTGTGAACCAACAACTTTTGAGAGTGTTGTTAAAGAAGAAAAGTGGCGGAAGCAATGAGTGATAACATTGCTGCCATTGAAAGAAATGACATTTGGGAGCTTACTGATCTTCCAAAAGGGCAAAAGACAATTGGCGTAAAGTGGGTTTATAAAACAAAGCTGAAGAAAAATGGTGAAATTGAAAGGTATAAGTCACGTTTGGTGGCAAAGGGATACAAACAAGAATATGGTAATAATTATACTAAAGTTTTTGCTCCGGTGGCAAGACATGACACAATCAGATTGGTGATCTCTTTGGCAACACAAAACTCGTGGTCTATTTTTTAGCTAGATGTCAAATCGGCATTTTTGCATGGATACTTGGAGGAACAGGTATTTTTTGAACAACCTCATGGTTATGTTAAGGTTGGTAATGAGCATAAAGTACATAAATTAAAAAATGCCCTCTATGGACGTAAACAAACCCCATGTGCTCACTAGTACAAAACTGATCATATGCGTCGGTTAATTAACACATTTTGCGTCGGTTACGAGGAGACGCATATGGAGGAGACGCAAAAAACTTACATATTTTGCGTCGGTTAAAGACACGACGCAAAACCGAAGACTTTGCGTCGGACCTTTATAAAACCGACGCAAATAATAACATCATTTGCGTCGGTTCATTTAAAAAAACTGATGCAAATGAATGTTTAATAAAAATTTATTTTAAAAATAATTTAATCTATTTGCGTCGGTTTATTTAAAACAACCGACGCAAATGAATGTTTAATAAAAATTTATTTTAAAAATAATTTTATAAATTTGCATCGGTTCATTTAAAAAAACCGATTCAAATGATTGTTTAATAAAAATTTATATTAAAAATAATTTAATCTATTTGCGTCGGTTCATTTAAAACAACCGACACAAATGATTGTTTAATAAAATTTTATTTTAAAAATAATTTAAGCTATTTGCGTCGATTATTTGAAATGAACCGACGCAAATTATTGTTTTTTTTTTAAATTTTAAACTATTTGCGTCGGTTCTTTTAAAATAACCGACGCAAATTATTGTTTTTTTTTTAATTTTCTTTTTAAAAATAAAATATCCAACCTGTACATAAAAAAGGATACTCGATATGCACAACAAGCCAAAATATATAGTACAAAATTCAACCATTTCAATATTTGCAAAACAGGAATATATACAAATCCAAATTTACTAACAGTTCAAAACAGGCATATTTACAAACTGTTCAAATTGCATGTCCAAATGTCCAAATATATTTAGGTCACATACAATAACTCATAAAAAAATCTGCACACAGGTCTCTAATTTCATTAAGATCAGACTGAGTATACGACTCTTGTGCACTCAAACCCTGGAGAAAATTATAAAAAAGAAACAATGTTGCATATAATTAAAACCAATATACAAGGTTAATAAATTGAAAGAGTTAATTGCATGCATATAATTAAAAACAATATACCTCAGTCCATTTTGTAAAGGGAGCCCGTTGATGCAACTTGACGATGTCATATATGTAACTCATGACATAGTAGTCGTATTCAACACTTCCTTTTTGTTGAGGACACTATATAAATAGTCAAGTTGACTAAAATTTTAATAAGAAATTATATTAAGAACCAACAAAATCAACTTTGTTTGGATAAGTTAGCAAGTATTTTATACCTTAAGCTCTTTCGTACACCATTGCAACTTTTTTTGTTTTGTGCTTGCCACCTTGACCAACATATGATTTAAATGCCCTACAAAATTATATATATTATAATTAATAGAGTAAATAAATATGTTAAAAGAGTTTTACACGTTTAACTTATATTAAAAACTTAGGAACTAAAATATTATTTACTTACACTGCCATTACGTTCTTTATCGGCATATTCCTTTCCTTCTTCAATGAGTCGTACACCTATACTTTGCTTTTCTCACAAGATATGAGAAACAATAGCCAATGCTCACTACATTTTTACAAATTAAATAACAATGTTAAATTATATCAATGAACAAGCTAGCTACAATAAGTTAATCCCACCATTTTTATGTTCTTACTTTTGGAAGTACAGCGCGAAGATGAATTTGGCTCCCCGACAACCTAGAAAAATTGACGCAATGTATCGAGCAGACACATCTGGATCATTTTTTGCATTTGCCAGTGCTTGAGGACACAGGAATCCAAATGCATTAGATCCCGACGTCATCTCGTTCAAGTACCTTAAATATAATATACAAACTACTCATTAGTTACTTTATAAAATAAACCTGTATATCAGCTAAAAAAGAATAAATGAGAATGTATGAAAATTATAGTCTCACCTTATCCAAATTTGTACGACACTTATATTCAACCATTCCATTCTACAAAATTGGATGATATCTTCGCACGCGATGTATATGAGTTGTTCATCTTCCTTCTCAATGCAGTTGTCATAATCCAATGGCACTGAAATTAAGTCCGAGGAAGGCAATCCCATAATCATTTGTGCTAAATATTTACATTTTTCGCTCAAGCTCGGATCAACATCAGTAGCTGACCCTTTGCTACGAACTTCATTATTTTTGGCGGGGGGGGGGGGGGGGG
>CM025787.1:26788063-26816530 GCA_014636745.2 Centella asiatica
GTCAGCTTTTAATCTCCGAGGTATTGTTTTAATCTCTGATGACGTCAGCATTAATCTCTGACTCTTTAGTTACAATCCCCGATGACGTAAGCTTTAATCTCCGATGACCAATCCTTCAATCTCTGTTGAACAAAACATTTTAATCTCTGATGAAGGATTCTTCAATCTCCGATGGGCAAAGTCCAATCTCTGATGAACAAAACTTTATTCTCTGATGGACTTTTCCCTTAATCTCCGACAAGCCAAAATCAATCTCCGAAGGACTAATTAACTTAAACAACTTGTTGAACAAACTCAACAAGTATTCCAGCAGTACATACAAAAGTAATGAACCTATCTCTTTATTATAATAACTAATTTACAAACAAGAGATACTACTGCTAGCTACAAAACTAAAGTGTTACAAACCAACACTTTTCTGTACATTTGTATTTCTAAGTATTCTAAAGACAATCATCATCAAATGTTTATAAAACCTAACAATACTACATAATAATCTAAAAGGAAATTAATATTATGCTCATATTGAAATTCATTAATACCAAAGATTATAGTGATTAATTAAAAAATGTGATATATATATATATATATATATATATATATATATATATATATATATTATATATATATGCTATAAACTATAACATAAAACCATAGAACAATATACAATACATTGAAAGGCAAATTAATGTTTCTATGTTAATGTAAAAAATACATGATCACACGTGGTAAGATAATCATTATTGTATTTTATAAGTACTATATTATTATAAATTAAATATAAATGTCTTAACAATTTTTTTTTAGTTGGGTATTTGCGTCGGTTCTTTTAAAGAACCGACGCATAAACCCAACATATGCGTCGGTTCTTTAGGAGCACCGACGCAAATACCCGATTAATTTTTTTAACACATTTTTTTTTAAATATACGATTTATATTAATATACTACATAATAATCTAAAAGGAAATTAATATTATGCTCATATTGAAAATCATTAATACCAAAGATTATAGTGATTAATTCAAAAATGTGAGATATAATATATATATATGCTATACTATAAGTTATTGGAGACTAATAGTCTCTGATGAAGAAAATGACTGTCGGAGAGTAGTTAGTCTCTGATGAACAAAATAACTATCGGAGACTAGTTAGTCTCTGATGAACAAAATATATGTCAGAGACTAGTTAGTCACTGATGACGTCAATGCTAGTCTCGCATGAACAAATTTACCCGTTAGATGACGTCACTAGTCTCTGATGCCCTTTTTCCCTCGGCTAATGTTTTTTAATTCGAGTATTTGCGTCGGTTGTTTTAAAAGAACCGACGCATAAACCTAATATATGTGTCGATTCTTTAGGAGCACCGACGCAAATACCGGATTATTTTTTTTTAAATATACGATTTATATTAATATATTACATAATAATCTAACAAAAAATTAATATTTTACTCGTATTGAAATTCATTAATGCCATATATTATAGTGATTAATTCAAAAATGTGATATATATATATATATATATATATATAATGATAATATATCATATATATATATATATATATATATATATATTATATATGCTATATTATAAACTATAACATAAACCAATATATAATACATTAAAAGGCAAATTAATGTTTCTATTTTAATGTAAATAGTAGATTGATCATACGTGGTAAGCTAATCATTATTGTATTATATAAGTACTATACTATATTATTATTAACAATTAAATAAAAATGTGTTAATAATTTATAAACTTAGTCGGTTATTTGCGTCGGTCCTTTTAAAGCACCAACGCATAAACCCAACATATGCATCGGTGCTTTAAGAGCATCGACGCAAATACCCGATTATTTTTTTTTTTTGAATATACGATTTATATTAATATATTACATAATAATCTAACAGAAAATTAATATTTTACTCATACTATAAGCTATCGGAGACTAATAGTCTCTAATGAACAAAAATGACTGTCGGAGACTAGTTAGTCTCTGATGAACAAAATAACTGTCAGAGACTAGTTAGTCTCTGATGACGTCTGCACTAGTTTCGCATGAACAAATTTACCCGCTGATGATGTCACTAGTCTCCGATGCCCTTTTTCCCTCGGGTAATGTCTGAAATTACCCAACTTATTATAAATGTGTTAATAAATTATTTTTTAAATCGGGTATTTGCGTCGGTTCTTTTAAAAAAATCGACGCATAAACCAATATTTGCATCATTTCTTTAAGGGGACCGACGCAAATTCTCAATTAAGGGGGATGACTTAAATACTCAAAAACAGGGGATGACTTAAGTACTCAAAAACAGGGGACTGATGTAAGGTGTGCCCACGCCTTATGAAATATTATAAGCTGACATGTGGTTTTATTTATATATAGACCACTTTAATTGTTGTATGATTGTTGCCAAGAACTACTTCTCATACTTAACCAGAAATATATAAAATTGACTTCAGTAAACAATCAGCTACAACTATTGGAATAAAAATAAATTAAAATTTACAATTATTGGAATAAAAAAAATTAAAATATACAATTAACAATTATTTACAATTTTCAAATAAATTAAAATTTTACAACAATTGGAATAAAACAAATTAAAACCTTCAAGTCCTGCACTTATTTTCCATGATCAATCCATAACCCTTCACTATGGTCATTACGTACGTAGTTTGTTTCTCCATTATCCTCACCATATGGGGTAGGTAGACCCGTAGAGAAAGGAGGATTCTCATCAAATTGGTTATACTCCTTTTCGTCAACAACATCATCAATGTCAAGAATATTTCTCTTGCCTTGAACAACAATTGAAAACTTAGGATCGGCGAGGTCTTGGATATAAAATACTTGTTTCACTTGCGTTGTGAGTATAAATGGGTCGTCGACGTGACCCCACTGACTAAAATATACCAAAGTAAATCCTAAGTCATCCTTTTGAACACCACGACGTATATCAATCCACTTACAACGAAAAAGACCAACTTTGAATTCTCTGTACTCAAGCTCCCAAATATCTTCAATCACCCCATAATATGACTTTTTTACATCTTTCGATCCTGAAGATTTGCCTCTGAAAAATTCTGTTGATGAAACTTCCACGGTAACTCCACTGTTTTGCATAGTGCTCTTTCCATCTTGACGCTGGGTGTAAAACATATATCCATTAACATCATAACCTTCATAAGATCGAACAAGCGTGTTGGGGTCATATGTTAACCATTTTATCGTATTAGAAACGACATTTTGTGTATCTGACAACTGGCACATTACACGGTCTTTAAACCATCCAACAAATGAGCGATTATGTTCAGTTGTAACCTAAATGCCATTTTTTGAAGGATTCTGCCTCCTAATCAAACTGACATGACAATCTAAGTAAGGATGAACTTCAGTCATGTGTTGCAGTACAAAGAGATGTGCTCTATCGCGTAGTTCACACTCAGGAGAGATCCATTTGGATCCCAATGTACCCTGCCCATAAAGTCTTTTCTCGTGACGAGATTTGGGAATTCCAATAGGATTGATAGCTGCTAAATACTCTGTGCAAAATTCAATAGCCTCCTCAACTGAATATCCTTCAAGTATACTAGCTTCCGGCCGATATCGGTTCCTCACATATCCTTTCAATATACCCATGAATCTCTCAAAAGGATACATATACCGCAAATATACAGGGCCACATAACTTAATCTCTCTAACCAAATGAATAACCAAATATACCACAATGTCAAAAAATGAAGGTGAAAAATACATTTCAAATTGACATAGTGTGACAACAATATCAGCTTGTAATTTATCCAACGTGATGGGTTCAATCACCTTGCTGCAGATGGCATTGAAGAAAAAACAAAGCTTCATCACAACAAGTCTCACGTGATTCGACAATATCCCTCGAATTGCAATTGGAAGTAGCTGTTGCATTAACACATGACAATCATGTGACTTCATACCCACGAGTTTCAATTCCTTCGTCGACACAAACCTTTTGATGTTTGAAGAATATCCATATGGAACTTTCACACCAAACAAACACTGACAAAATGTAATTTTCTCTTTTTTACACAAAGTATAACAAGCTGGAGGTAGATATGTACGCTTCTCCAATTCTTACGGTGCTAACTCTAGTCGTATACACATTTCTTTCATATCTTTTCTGACTTTGATCCCGTCATTTGTCTTTCTCGGTATATTCAACAATGTCCCAACAATACTGTCACAGACATTTTTCTCAATATGCATAAAATCAAGACAATGTCTAACTTGTATGTGTTCCCAATACGGCAGATCCCAAAATATGGATATCTTCTTCCACAGATTCTTCGGCTTCGGAGGTTGATACAACTTTTCAAATACAACATCAATATCCTTAACCCGCTCAAAGACTTCTTTCCCAGTTAAAGGCAAACGGGCTTCTCGAGTCTCGATATGCCCATCAAAAGCCTTCTTCATCTTACGATAAGGATTATCACGGGGAAGAAATGTTCGGTGACTCATAAAGACATTTTTGTTGCAATTATTTAGATGATGGTCAATAGTAGCATCTTCACAAATTGGACATGCTTTAGCTCCTTTGACAGTGTACCCTGACAAGTTTCCATAAGCCGAAAAATCATTTATGGTGCAAAATAACATCACACGTAATGTGAAATCTATTTGAGTATTTGCATCGAACACCATCACACCTTCATCCCACAAAAGTTTTAAATCTTCAACAAGCGGCTCAAGATAAACATCTATGTTATTCCCCGGTTGTTTAGGCCCTGAGATTAACAAGGACAACATAATATACTTGCGCTTCATACACAACCATGGAGGCAAATTATAAATCACCAAAAGAACTAGCCATGTGCTATGTTGACAGCTTAGAGTGCCATAAGGATTCATCCCATCCGTACAAAGTCCAAGTCGTAGATTCCTAACTTCTCCACCAAATTCAGGAAACTTATAATCAATGGTTCTCCATTGTGGAGAGTCACTCGGGTGTCTAAGCATCCTATCTGATTTCCTCCCTTCCGCATGCCACCTCAAATGTTTTGCATCTTTTGGATTTGCAAATAGGCGTTTGAATCGTTGCATTATGGGTAAATACCAAACCGCCTTACTAGGAGCCATTTTTTTATCATCCTTAGAAGAATCATTATCCTCCTGCTTGTACCGAGATGCTCCACACTTAAGACATGTGTGTAAATGTACATTCTCATTTCGAAACAACACACAGTCATTTGGACATGCATGTATCTTCTTCACGTCCATACCTATAGGACACAACATCTTCTTTGCCTCGTACGTGGAAGTGGGAAGCTCATTATTCACAGGAAGTATTTCTCGTAACAGTTTTAACAATTCTGTAAAACTCTTGTCACTCCATCCATTCTTGACTTTCAACTTGCACAACTTCAAAGTTGTTGACAACCTTGTCAAGTTGTCACTGCACCCGGGATACAAAAGTTTCTTAGAATCGCGGACCAAACTCTCAAATATATCCGGTTGTGGCATCATATGGTCTTGGAGATCTTGTATCATATCTTCCACCCTATCAATGTCCACATCATCTTCGTCATTATCGACCGAATTATCGCACTCGGTTGCATAATTCGACCTTGAGCTACCAGTCATATCAGACTCTATTCCCTCGCCGTGCCAAATCCACTTCGTATAACCCTTCTTAAAACCCCAACGAAATAAATGTTCACGCATTGTCTCTGCGCTCGAATATTTTTTTAAATTACCACAAAGGCGGCACGGGCACACAATCATGTCTTCTTTTCCATGTTCCTTTTTGATTTTTTGGTGTTGAACCGCACATATAATAAACTCGTCAACCCCTCTCATATATGCATCATCGTTACGCAATATATTGTACATCCATGTTTGACGATCCTTGTTTAACTAAATAACCACAACGATTAACTAAGTAAGCACAGCGATTGTACAGTTATCATAAATAAGATGCGGACAAACAACAGTTCAAGCAAACATACTGTTATTTTAAATAATGCCTGTGATGAATGTATTATTTTAATCAACAATTACTTACACAACAAAGTTGGGCTCTCGGACGGAGACACTGAAGAAAGAAACCTGCAAAATCTCAGCCAAGTTTCCCGCCAAAGATGATCTCGCTCTCTCTCCTTTCTTACGAATCAGGCCAAAATAGAAAAAGTGTTAACCTAAATACACTTTTTAATATTATTAAAGCACATGCGTCGGACAAAGAAGAAAATCGACGCAAATACCATAACCATTTGCGACGGATATTTAAATCAACCGACGCAAATGTTTGAATAATTTATTTTTAAAAATATTAAAGCATTTGCGTCGGTTCTTTAACCGACGTGACGCAAATTTGTTTATTTTTTTTAATTATTTCTCATCTTTGGCGTCGGTTGTACTAAATAACCGACGCAAATTCTCCGAACCATTTTCGTCGGTTCTTTAAAAAAACCGTCGTAAATTCTTTTTAATTTATTTATACATTTTTTGCGTCGGTTCTTTAAAAAAACCGACGCAAATAATAAACACTATTTGCGTCGGTTTTTTATACTAAGCGACGCAAATGGTGAACTAATTTATTTTTTAAATATTTTTAGAGAATTTGCATCGGTTATGTAAAAAAACCGACGCAAATAGTTTTTATTTTTTTTACGACAATGCCACCACACTACTATATGTGACAGTTATATTAAAAAACCAACGCAAATAAGGCGATGCATAAGACTGTTTTTGTACTAGTGGCTTGGTATAGTCGTATTGAGGCTTATTTTCTAAAAGCTGGTTTTCTAAAATGTCCCTATGAGCATACACTTTTCGTTAAAGTTGGAAATAATGGAAAAATGCTCATTGTTTGTTTATATGTCGATGATTTGATATGTACTGGAAATTGTGACGTGATGTTTAAAGATTTTAAAAACTCCATGATGAATGAGTTTGAGATGTCTAACTTTGGTATGATGCATTATTATTTGGGCATGGAAATGGTGCAATCTGAAAATGAGATCTTTGTTTCTCAAAGAAAATATGTAGGAGAAATTCTGAAAAGATTTCAGATGGAGAACTGTAATCCAGCAAATGCTCCATTTGAGTGTGGTTTGAAGTTAAACAAAGACCGTGAAGGGAAAAAGGTGGACAACACCCTCTATAAGCAGATTGTGGGCAGTTTGATGTATCTAACTGCTACAAGGCTTGATATTATGTTCTCTATAAGTTTGATTAGTAGGTACATGAAAAATTCTACTGAAATGCATATGAGAGCAGCCAAAAGAATACTTCGTTATTTGCAAGGAACCAGAAATCTTAGACTGCTTTACAAGAAAGGAAAAAGCTGCAATTTGTTTGAATTTATGGACAATGATTATGCAGGGGATCAAGATGATGGGAGGAGCACATCAGGTTATATTTTTATGTTTGGGACAACTGCAATTTCATGGTCATCAAAGAAGCAGTTGATTGTTACTTTATCTAGTACAGAGGTCGAGTTCATTGCTGCAACAAATTGTGCATGTCAAGCTATAATGGTTGAGACGAGTTCTTGATGAATTGCAGTTCATCCAAACAGGAGCAACCACAATATTTTGTGATAACAGCTCAACTATTAAGTTGTCTAGAAATTCTGTGTTCCATAGGAGAAGTAAACATATAGATGTGAGATACTGTTTTTTAAGAAATCTTGTACATGATGGAACGATCAATCTGCACTTTTGTAAGAGCGAAGAACAACTTGCTAATATATTCACCAAACCACTAAAGTTACAGCCATTCCAGAATTTACGAAGAATGTTGGGGGTATGCAGTATAGTTAATTGTGCTTCAAGGAATTCTACAGGTAAACTTCCACTTTAGAGGTTTCAGTTTAAGGGAAGATGTTAGAGATAAATTAGGATTGTTTAATAATGGTTTAATCCATATTCTCACGTATTTGATTAAGTCTTTAGAAGTTGTTTTAGAACATAGATGTGTTATGCAGAACATGGGCCACTTTCCTGAATTTTAGGCTATCAGTTTTTTATTTTATTACTTCTTTCTATTATGTATCTGCCTATATAATATGCTTCAATATTCCTCAATAAAAACAGGAAATTTTCTCATATTGATTTCTTTCTATTACATATTATTTCATATATTGTAGTGCTGCTAGATAACAGATCCGACATCTGAATAATTTGCGATATAACTAATGAGAGTCAATTCTATTGTTAATGTTCGACTTTAATATTTAGGTTTGAATCCTATTACCTCGATAAAATCTCTTTGAAACGTCACCTAAGCCTAACTTTGAACGGATAGCATTCAACTAAATTTTCTGTAACAAAGAAAGTAAAAGTATTGCGGTGGTAGCTAAGAAAAAAATGTTTTCAATAGAACAAGTCCTACTCGCAAAATACCTTGTTATACGTGTAAGTGACGTGTGTTTGCGGGTACGGGGTTGGGAGGGGGAGGGGGGGGTTGATTTTGGAGGAGAAATGAACGAAGAATTTGCCGCCACGAGGGTAAGTAAGTTCGTTTGTGGAATAAATCTAAACTACAGGCCTGCTATTACATCAAGATTTAGCTTTTAATACTTTAAAAGGAATTGAATAAAAAACAAAAAAGGGAATTCCGTTGATAACTTGGACTGAGGGAATAAATATATGAATTATTGACTGCTATAAAAAATTGATTAGCTTTTCACAAAGATATTGTTGGATTCTTGCGACAAGCTATGTATTTTATCTTGAAAAAAAATAGTTAATGTACATATGTTCGAATGGTGAAGTTTTTGCTCATTTACACATTAGTATATCATATTATAGAGTTCAATAAATAGTTAAATACTACTCCCCAACAGCCAATTTAATTCCTGGGCAAACTCCTTTCCTGTTTATTTTTCATCCCTAAAAAATTACAGTGTTAAAGACGGTACGAATAGAAGAAAACCCTAGACATTTTTAAAGTACAAGAATTAAACAGTAACAAAGAAAATACAGAAAATGAACCCCTGCGAAAAAAATCACTTAATAATTGTGAGTGGGGGAAGTGCAATTCACTCGGTAAGAACCAATCTCAAATTCCTTTTTACCACCAAGAAGGGAGTGTAATTCACCATACCTGGTTTAAGATCTTATTACCCCTGCACCAGTGGGTCAAAATTTTGTCTGGATTTTTCAGTTCATGAGAAAATCAAAACCAACTGTGGATACAGAGAACTGATGACCATAAAAATTCTCGCAAGTTAAGAATCAACTCAAAGTTTTTGGATGTCGAAATGAACTATAGGCCCTATTATGCTGAAGAAAAGCTAAACTGCACACCAGTCTTCGCACGGTCATGAGTTTTCTGTTTCAGTATATAGCAATAGTTAACCTGATAAACAAATATCAAATAGTCAGACATGTTTAGGACCAGATATATGCAGGAAAAAGGATAGCAAAGCAGAAATTAAAGATCACACAGAATCTTCTTTATAGAGGAAGAAAATTTCACATTATATAAATCCTCAGTCTCGAATATATTAAAGTTGCTATTGAACACTTAAAATGTTCACTCTCATTCACCTTTTTCATCTTTTAGAGCATACAAACAGTTCCTTTCTCATCCCTGCATGATGCAACAATCTTTTCCAATGTGGACTAGGAGCAACTTTCGAGGCTTCAATAGTTGTAACAAATTACTATTAATATTGACAAGGAGTTCCTTGATTCAAAGAAAGGTTTTGAGATGGCTCTGACAGTTGTAAACCCATTATTCATCAGCATATGCATTTTTGTGGATAAGGCAGGGATCCCCATCACTGAGAAATTCAGAAGGGGATATAAGCAGGATTGGGAAGGAAGAAGAAATACCTGTATAAGAGGAGAGAACCTTTTTCCTTGATGGATGGTGTGGGGATGTCTCTTTTGAGTGAATTTTTGTCGATGACATTTTATGCAATTTATTTGAGAAGCATTTATCACTATAAATATTAAGGCATGAATAGGGGCAGGGTAACTACGGAGAACTTTTAGCTACAGATGTAAATAGGGACATAGGCTATCATGGCAGCTCATCTTAAGTATCTACAATGGGAAATTAAAAACTACAACTTTGTTAAATTTGCATCACAATATTTGTGCTCCACATGCACAATATGAACATGCAAGACATGCTAATGTTTTGGAAAGTCGAACTAAGTTTAACTCTTGTTATGCAAGACTATGGGGCAGGACGCTCATATTCCAATATCATGAAAAGATATGTGCAGGGCTGGTGCTCCTTCCAAAGGGCTGTTTTCAAAAGAACCACAGAATGGGGAATCATTATGCCATGGCCAGGGAAGAAGGTGCTCATGAATTGGTGCACAGCACATGATGCAAAGGGCAAGGAGACTAATTTATCTTTCTTTGCACTGGTATAGAGAGGAAGTTATGGAATTTGATGCTAGATATTTTGGGTACGAGTTGATCCCTTTCTCTATTTCAGGTTTTCTGCATTTTTGGCAACTCAGGGTAAAAAGAAAACTGGGATAAAAAGAGGGTAGGAATTAATTCCATCAGATTTCAGGCTATATAGGAGGAAATAAATACTCAAGAGTGTAAAACCTTCAATTATATGGACCATACAGGGACTGAGTTATGAAATTTGTTGCTTAGCCTTACTCATTATTGAGTTAGGGTGGTATATAGGTCAAAGGTAGCATTTTAGACTTATTATGCTCTTGCACTTGGGTAGATGCATGCAAGAGTTTGATAAAAAGCTCTCTTGGGGATTTCTCATATCAGTTGGTTTCTCACACTGAAACTTGTGTAATTATTAACAAATGCAAAAAAAATATGATGAAAAATAAATTAATGAACCCTTGATGTTGCAGCGAGAAGAGTTTTGTGGGGGTAAAAGCTGATGACAAACCTCCATGCGGAAAAGTTTGGTAGGTACAATGATCCCAACTCCTGCTGAGCTTCGGAAAGAATTACGGAATTTCTCAAAAGACAACCCTCTAAATGCATTTTCTGTTAATTTAGAAAGGCTCCCAGTGCAAGCAAAGATGTGTCCATGTATGCCAGCTTCTCTTAATACCCTCAACGGTAAATCGAAAGAAAGGTCTGCAAAGGCAGTAATAGCAAGGTCGCCTCCAAGATAATCTCTCCCAGGGTAAGTGTCAGCACTTCCATTATCAGCCCTGACTTCCCTTCTTGGCTCAGTGGGACCCAGACCCCTTGACTTGAAACCCAATATTGATGTTGGGCCTCCTAAGGTGCAAACTGGAGAAGAATTGCCACCCAGAAAGAATCTGTCAGGCAAAGAAGAAGGTCTATTCAAGAATCCACTTCCCCATGGAAAAACAACACCACTAGCAATCCCCAAGTTCACTGCAGCATTATAGAAGCCCAGAGGAAAAGCACATCTAAGATCAAACTCCTAGAAGAAGATACAAGTACATATAGTAAGAAAGAGTAATTAAATTCAAGAGAGTGAAATTTGAGAACAAATTCCTTTATAAATTTATATAAATAAATAAAGTAAACAAAAGAACATGGATCCCAGGTTGTTGAGATTCTAATTAGATAAGCAAACAATTTCTTTGAAAGGCAAATAGTCAACGAAATAGCCAAATTAAGTGTAAAAGGAGCAACAAAAACCAAGACAAAAATCAAGCATAATGTTAATCTTAGTTTCACAATGGAGAAACATAAGCATTTTGTGTTTTGATTCTCATGAACAATAAATAACACCATTTCACAAAAAAAATCTTCAAAAGTGTTGATATTTAAATGAAGCATCAGTGTTCAGTAGATAGACATATCACATAACCCGGCCACCAGGCACCAAAAGCCGAAAAAAGTTACTATCATTATGTCTATTATACTATTATTCCTACGTACGGTGCATTAATTTTTAGTTCAAAAAGGTGACCTTCTTACAATGTGTGGACATATTTCGAACAGAGATCTCGATTCTTGAGGTTCCTATTGCCAAAAAACCCCATTTCACCCACTCTCCAGATTTTATTATTGCAATACTAGATTAATGTTTGTACATAAATTTAACCAATAATAATAGTGATTATAAATTTATAATCTGTACTTACTACAGCTCATCTTAACAACAAAATAGAGAAAGAAGGAACTCAAGAAAAGGATATAACATATACTACATAAGTGGCAATAGGCTTAAATATTTGTATCTTTCTAAATTATGACTAACAGAAGTGCCAAACCCAATACAATAGAGACTAGGCCGTCCACCTTTGCTACTCCGTAAAATAGGTCATTGTATCACATAGAATAAGTTCAACTGATTGCAGCCTCATATTGGTTCAAGATGTTATTTTATATCACTGAGCAATTGTCACCGGTCAAAACACTAAGGCATATAGACAATCATTCTCTAAAGTAACCAAAAGATAAGCATCCAGTTTAATTAGTTGACTGAGAGAATAATTTTCAAACTTTTCTCTTTTTCAAAATGGCAGATACACATTGTTTACAATCGTAATGTATTTTGAGGCATTTTCGTTGTTTCTATATTCATAATGAAACATCATTTAATAAATCCATATAATCTCACTATATCTTTTTCAGTATCTTAAGATAATGATTTCAAGTCTGAAAGCAAGATTGTACATGCAAGAGAGTCCCAAGAGCCTGCGGGAAAGAATACCCAAAAAAAAAAAAAGGATCCCTCCAAAATGCGGAGTATAATTTAAAATATGGTTATAAGATACCATATTAGAGCAAGAACCACACAAAAACAAAAACAAAAACAAAAAAGAAAAAAAAAAGCCTTGTTAGAATATTCTAATTCAAAAGGTCAGAGAGCCAAAAAGGAGACTATAGTGAACCTGGCGGAAAAAGCATAAGCTTCGATAATCAGGAAAGAGGCCACCAATTTGCGACGTAGAAACAAAAGCAAACCCTCGTGTGGGTCTGAGAGGGGAATTCCTCCTGTCGATCTTAAATGTGTACTTCATCGCAGAGTTCAAACTATGCCCAAGCTGACTCCTTACTGACCTCGATGATAGTTGTGATGGATCAGTCAAGGTACGCCAAGTAAGATTGTATGATACATCATGATTCTTGGATGACAGCAGACCGAGAGATATCCCTAAAGATTGTTCCTTATAGGAAGAGAACTTCAACCAATCTTGTGAAAGCATGGAGGCCCGAGCCGTCAGAGGAGTTATTAATCCTTTGTATCTGGGTAGATATACACCACAACTGACTTCTGACATTTGTTCCCAACCATAAATCAAAGAGCCATCCCAGAGATCTCCGTATCCAAACAAGTTTTTCAACTTCAGCGATCCTTCAAGTGTCCAAGACCTAGCCTATAAAAGATTTCAGAAATTCAAATACACAGCAGAGATAGCACTTATACCCAAATACAGACTGCAAATCAAAGAGCACATTTAAACTGCATACAAAGTTGAGCAACATCAGATAGAAACTAATGAGTATATGAGCTTGAGATCAGATTAAGCCAGTTTATTGGAACCAACTGAATATAAAGATGTAAGCAAATCAGTTCATCAGTTGTCTGGCTGTACGCAAGGGGCTGATCTAGGAATTAGTTGAAAAATCCTATCAACATAGAAAAATGGTACGTCAAGGCAAAAGCCTGGAAGTCCATACATAAAGCCTCCAAATGACGCAATTCTGTCAGATATTAAAGAAACGAAAATGTGAAGAAGTCAACAGTACAACTCAAATATTAATGCCCAGTTGATTCTTTCAACATAGCCTTCAATGTGAGAATGATAGGTTGCGCCATTCTGTAGCCTACTGCCGGTGACCCAGAACAAGCTTTGACTAAAGTCACTCAAGAAAAGAGGGACTCCCTCAGACCCTCACATGCTATAGAATGAGGTACTTCATGAAGCATGCATATTTCGTCAAAGAGAAACAAAGCCAACTCTCTATATTACAGGACAACATAGATAAGTAATGAGCTTACCTGTTGCTGACAAATTTTGGGCTCTAGAATTAAAGAAGATTATAACAATTATCGAGAACTAAAACAAAGATAATTGACAGAACATAGAAGAAATACATGGATATAATTAACTGGTGTCCCCCCCCTCCCCCAAAAGAAACTACATCTATATGCATATTAAAACTTAAATTAATTACTACTCCAATTAGACTCATTCAGACAGGTCCTAAAAGTACTAAATTAAAACATATCAATAATCAGGATGTTATATTTGGTGGACTAGCCATACTTGCAAAAAATAATTTTCCACTGGTCTCTCACATAAACTTTCCACTGGTGGTCAGGTTAGAGTAGGGAAGTCTTCACCGCTAAGTTATTTGAGGATGATTGAGCCCAAAGCGTGCTGAAGCTTGTAGAAACATCATCTACATACCCACGTCGCTTCAAAGAATCATGCAACTCAATATGCAATTATGCAAAACAATACCCAAAATAACCGTGATAATTTCGACAAGTACTTGACAAGCTCTCACCGGTCCTCGTAATTCCACCAATCAACATACAAATGGATTATCAATCACTGGTCAATTCAATCAGTCTATACAACTCATTTCCTACTACAATACTCAGTTCCCAAACACAATAAAAATTAGGAAACAAATTATCCCTAATCAATCAAAATGAATGCATCCTAGGGTAAAAGCATAGCAATACAGTCTATACAAAAAATGAAAAACAGTATACCTCAGGCTTGGAGAAAACGCCAATGTCACCAGTAAGAGGGCTTTTGCTCTCCACAACTTCAACAATCACATTACTAGTCCCGGGCAATTCCGACGGCCCTGAATCGAGAGTAATGTTAACGGAATCGAAAATCTCGAGGCGTTGAAGCCGAGCATTAGCAATAGTAGCAGCCTGAAGCAGCTCTTGGACTGAGGTCGCGTTCTTCAAGCCTTCGATTTCCGCTTCGATCAACGGCTCCTTCGTCTTGGTGTTGCCCTTGATGATAACGTCGTGAACTCGCAGCGGAACTTTCTCGGTGGAGATTCGACGGACTAGATTCTCCATTCTGGCTTTATCCGAACGCATTCTCGATCCTTCGGTGACCGGCTCTTCTTGTTCTTCATCTTCTTCTTCGTTTTGCTCTTCGTCGTCTTCGTCGTCGTCGACGAAGATTGGGGTTTCCGAGGAGGGTTTAGGGGTTTGGTGTGGGTCAGTGCTTGGCGCCGCCATAGTTGAGCAGCTTCTTATGCAGAGGAGGGAAAAAGGCAGGAGTATACTGGTTAGAGTTCTCTACTTGAACCAACTTAGGACCGATCTCTCCTTTCTGTTACATATATTAAAATTTTAATAATCGTTTAATTTTAAAAAAAATTATAATAAAAAATTAAAATTTTATTTGGAAAATAGTAACTTTTAGTAAGTTGGAGTATGCGATAAAAATGATTTGATACAAAAAAATTGATCTCATTTTAACTTAATATTTGACATTATGTTCATGAGTTTTGAATAGAAAAGAAATGAATAGAAAATTTTTAAATATATAAAAAAGAATATAATAGAAAATTTATAGGTTTTTTTTTTGTGTGTTTCTTTTTAATTTAGTAAAAGAAAAAAAGAGAAAGAGATAAATGTCTATTTTATCTTTAATATTAATTTTTAGTGCGATTATAACTTAAGGTTAGTATTAATTTTATAACATGTAAGTTTAATAAGTTTTCTATCTAAATTTTGTCACTTTTAGATAGAAATGTTATGATAAAAAGTAGCCAAATTTTCTATTTAATTCTTTTCTTTTTTATACTTCAAAAACTTATAAATACAATAAATGAATAGAATCCATTTCTTTTCTTTTTTTAGTCAAAAAACACTCATGAACAAAACCCGAGAGTTTTTAATGAAAAGAAAATGAAAGAAAAGAAGGAAGTGAATAGAATAGGAAAGAATTTTTTGTGATTTTTTTTATTTTGTTTGAGAGTATTTTTGGAGAGAAGAGAAAACTAGGAACATGAATAGAATAGAAAATTATTAACAATAGATTAAAAGAATAAAGTTGATATTTTGAAATTATCACTTAAGATTAAATGGTGTTTCTCTTGATTTCACTCCACTTTTGAAAAGAAAATTTAAAAAAGAAGAGTTAAGTATTTTTCATTCATATTATGTTCTTTTATTTATTTAAAAAACTCTCAAATATTAATTTTCTGTCTATTTCTGTTATTTCTTTTTCTTTTCTTTTTTCTCAAACTAAAAACTTCTGAACACTATATAAAAATAGTATATGAAATTTATTTTTTTTTGTTACTCTACTTTAAAGAAAGTTAATAGGCAAATTTATGTTCGCATTTGTCTTGAGCAAGAAGAAAATTTTGTTTTGGAAGTAGTTAAAATAATGACATTCCAACTATATTATGAGTTACAGTAATTAATACTGTAAAAAATACTATATTGACTCAAACGGTAAGAGACTATTTATCGTTTAAATATAAGTTTAATCGAAATTGGTCAAGATTAATCAGAGATAAATAAAAAAAAACGTAGATGATAAAAGATTGTCTAGTGTCTAGTCCGAGAGATTAATTAATCTACGCGAATATTTTTACTAACAATGATAATAATACATTTACATAAACATTCATTATATGAAAGAAATTTATAAAAGAAAAGGAGAGAAACTTTGGGTTGAATAAGTAACTTGTTATTTTATTCAGTGAGTATTTAATTTTTTTGGAGAAATAGATTGTTCTTGCTATATTGATTGTTAATTGATATCGAATTTCAGGATATATTCACTCTATTTCAAAATTTGATACGTGTTTTAATTTTTTTAGTTAAACGATAAGATATTAAATTTTAAAATTAATGTAATCTATAAAAATTTAAGATGCAAATTATATTATGATCAAAAATTTTTTTTATAAATTTTAAAAATATAATAATTATATCAATTATAATAAATTAAATTGATAGTAATTTAAAGTTTAATGTGTCGTATTTTCAATTTTAGAATATAGGATAGTAATAGATAAAGATTGATACTGTTGTTAAAGAATTAACTTTCAAATATGTTGTTAGTTGCTTGTTTATTATATTGTGTATTACATATTTGTTATTTTTGTTGAGATCTCTCTCTTTTTTTTTTCTTTTTGTTTTTTGTGACATTTTTGTAGAGATTAGTTGATGCATGTAATATGTATGTTGATTGACTTGAAATATTTGGTGTTTTGTGGTATAGATAATAGACTTGAAAAAAAATTGGAAAAGGTTAATTGAGTTGTGCCATGTGCCAATATATTGTGTATAATGTATAGAAATCTATGTATTGATGTGTATTTCATCTAATTAAAATTGTAATATGATACTCCGTATATTGTAATGTTCTTTTATTTTGTTTTCAATTATTTTTCTGTTGGTGGTAATAAGAGGGGTAAAATGAGCACCAAGCCACAAAAAAATAGAGAGGTTAAAAAAAAAAGTCTCGGACCTTTCAGAGGATTAAGAAAGTCTTTATCATTTGAGGCAAAATTAGTGAATTAATCTGCAGTTGTATTTTTCTCGTACAAAATATTCTTTAACGGAATCTCTCTATTCCAATTTATGTAAGAAACTATATATTATACGCAATACTTAGTTTACAAAATTACAGTGCATGAAATAATATATTTGTAATAAAACTGTAGAAATTAGGTATGTGTATACGTGTATCAATCTTTCAATTGTGCAAATAATTATTTGTTATAGTTACAATTCGTTAGTTAAGTATTATATAAACCAAATAATAAATATGTTACCGAACGATGTAGTGAAGGATACCAAAATATATCTAATTTATTCGTCGATGTTTTAATTAGTATTTTGTACGGTTAATTTTGAAACAATTGATGCTGTAATATTGCAAAAATTTGTTTTAGAATAAATTAGGAGAAGTAAGCTAGGAGATCAGGTTGTTTACACAACATGTGAAAATTTGTTAAATTCTTTTTCGGTTTGTGATACTTAAGTGAGATACTAAGATATAATTTAGGAAACTTTACATCTTCGTATAAAAAAATAAGAAATATTTTAAAGAAAAACACAAAAATCATTTTTTTTCCCATAAAAAAAGTGGCACGGCACCTATAATCGATTGTCCAAATCAATTAGTGAAATATTGAAAAACACAAAATCAAATGTGAAAAGGGAGAAATTTTTAGAAATGATACCTATAAGTATTATCGATTAATTTGGTAACCCGTTTGGTAGTGACTTATCTTAAACTTAAATAATTTATAAGTGAAAAATGAATAATTCTAAGCCCATATCTTGAAATTTAGATTTGGAGAAAAAAGTAAAGAAAATGGAGAGAAAATAAATTTTATTAGGTAGTCTTTGAGTTTCTTTAAGGGAAATAAATGAAAAAAATAAATAATCATTAGGTTGTTTTTGAGTTTTTTAAGAATAGAAGGTATAAGGAAAGAAAATATTTAGTTTTGTTGTTTAAAAAATTTGATGAGAAGAAAAGGAAAGATTTTTTTTTAAAAAAATTCTCTTATCTTCTTTTTTCATTTTTTATTTTCTCTTCATTAAAAACTTCCAAATTTTTGGATATATAGGTGTGCATAGTGCCATTTAGTGCAATTATTAGGTGTAATCGAAACCAAACCGTTTGATTCAATTTGTTTTCGGTTATCAATCACGGTTTCAGTTTTCTTTTTCGATTTTTCTACCGTTGTTTGGAAATAATTTTATTTTTATTTTTAAATTACTTGTTGAATTATTATATTATTTTATAAGTTCGTTATTGTTAGCAAAACATATTAATATAGTGTTGCACGAATTTGAAAGTGTTCTTTTCTATAATATGTAAATAAATAAATATTGTAAATGTTAAAGTGATAAGTATTTTAATAAATTATAGCAATATAAAAGTCTTAAAAACAATATTTACTTGAAAATTAAAACATATCTTATAAAAATATTTTTTTAACAAACATAATAATAATTTTATTAGTAAATAGTTAATTGCAGTGCGATTCATTTTTTTTTTAGGGTACTAACCGTATACAGTAATTAAAAGTGCAGTTCGGTTTTTTCGGTTAAATTTTTCTGATTTTTCGGTTTTTTAGCTTACCCCTATTTGGGCATGTATTTTTCCTTAAAAAAGTTACTTTTTAATTAAAAAAAAAATACTATTTAAGGGTTTATTTATTACTTTTTATTTCATTAACTTCTTACTTAAAACTAAAATATAACAAGCAAGTAATATTTACTTTTAACTTTAATTCATAAACAAAAAGTTAGTTTGTTGCTAAATTTTAAAAAAAGAAACTCCCTTGATTTTGGTTATAATAAAAAGCGGTTACTCAAAGTCAGATTATCGACTTATTTTTTGGGGCTACCAGAACCCGAAAGTGAAAACACGAGCCGCGCGTCTACATACAAAATTCAAATTAGATCTTCGTCTCAATCCACTGCTACATATTTTGCCTCTCAAATACTTCTACATTTCACTCTGTTCATCAATGGCGAATAACAGCACTACTCTGTACAACAATCTCTTCTCCTCGTTAATTTCCGACATCAAGTCTTACACAGGCAGAGACCCACTTCTCCCATGGCTCCGGTAACGCCAAAACAGAACCCTTTCTCTATCACATTTCCTTACTTCTTCTCTCCGCTTCAATGGTGTTTTTCCTGTCTTTTTGTGTTACAGAGGGATCCGGAAGATGAAAGACACAATCTCTCCTCACCTTCTCAAAGAGAAACTCCCTCGATTTCTTCAAAAATGCTCACAGACCTTCCTCAATGACCGTCGTTACGCCAATGATTTACGCTACCTTCGCGTCTGGTTACAACTGGTAATCTTCACTCCTGATTATTTTAATTGTTTTGAGTTTGAATTTTTAAGTGTTCCCCAACTGGATAGTTCTAATTTATGTTCAATTTTGTACATGGGATTTACCTTAATAAGATCTAATGAGTGTTGAATATATAATTTTTATAGGAACTGGAAGTCTGGGTAAAGTTTCTTAATGTTCCCTGTGTTCTTAAGAGAACAATTTTTGTTCACTTAAATGAGTTGGGAATCTTTGATTTCGGGTTGAAATTTTGTAATTTTATTGTTGTTGAAGCTGCATTTGGCTGGTTTTTATAACAATTATTATTGCTTGTGTAGATGGATTATGTGGATGATCCAGGAGCAGTTTTGGCAACCATGAAGGCTAATCAAATAGGGATGAAGAAGTCATTGTTTTATCAGGCATGTGCTCTTTACTATGAAAAGATGAAAAGGTTTGAGGAGGCTGAGAAGATGTACCATTTGGGAGTGAAGAAGTAAGCAATCGCAAATTAGGATTATTATGTTGAAAATTGTGTTGTTTCGTTGAATTCAATTGCACGTTTTGATCTGCTTACGTAACTTTCCACTGCGAGCATTTTATCAACTAGTGAAAACTCCTGGTGTAGTATATATACAGGAAATCTTTCGGGGATTACAATTTCATCAACTTGTGATTCTCCTGCTTAATGCTAAAATTGTTTTTTTTTTGTTACCCCTATTTGTACTTAGTATAGAGTAAAGTATGTTTCTTGTAGTGCAGGGGTCACTCTAGGCAGCAATACACAAATGTGCATTTAGAGCACAATCATCTCTAAACAACTAAGTGAATACGGATTTCTGAACTAAGAAACTTGAAAAAGAGCTTTGCTCACGACATCAAAATGAGATAAATCAACAGTTAAATTTGGCAGAAATTGTATAAAATATTCTGTTAAATATTTCTTAGTATGTTTTCTCTCATTGAGGAATGGGGTTGAAGTAGCAGTAGCAAATAATATCTTGATCAATGCGCCCTTTCCTAGTAAGTATTAGATCAATTTTTTTTTTGAAAGTTTACACGTTTCCAAATGCAAAATCCGCATAGGTGATAGGTTCATCCAATATTAGTCAATACATCATGAATTTGTAACCTAGTTATTACGTTTTACTAATTGCAAGTCCTATCAATCTAGATTTGAAATGAATTACATCAATTCTGAGTTTTGAGATGAGCAGAATTGAATAAAAAATGAGTGAAATTGATTTCAAAATTCAAATTAGTTTTATATTTGGAATTCAGGATGCATAATTCTAGCTGTTGTAGAGCCTTAAGATGATATCAGTGTGTAACTTATTTAGTTTTTATCTAATTGACTCTAGTTGATTTTTGTTCCAACAGATTGAGCTTTCTCCATTGAGTTTCTTGAAATATGGGAACTGAACTATTTACCTATTTCTTGTACATAATGGAAAAACACCGATTAAATCTTTATGATGTGGTCATTTTATCATAATAGATCACTATATCAATCAGGTACTTTGATTTTTGTTTTACTCTTTCAATCTAGGCTAGGTGCATATCCATGTTCATGTGTAGATTGTTAACATTTCAATTGCCCACAAATTAGTCTCTAATTTGTCTGAGTTAGATATGTAAGGAACAAGATGCCGGTAGACTATTTCTTCATGTTTATGTTAAGGTAGCATGTAATTATTTAAGCTTATACAGAATCCGAGTAGAAGCTAGTGCGAAATACAAAGGGTTCATCATCTAGAATAGGATACTGATATGTAACAGTAGGTTATTACACTGTTGTAACTAGCTTATAAATAATCCAGTGATGTATGACTTTCATATATAGTAAAAATATTAAACAGTCCTGCTTGGTCTATCTATCTGCATTCTCTATTTATATAAAGATTCTCTGTTTCAAATTCATTTAACAGCCTTGCCGAGCCTATAGATGAACTACAAAAATCATTCGACCAATTTATTCATCGAATGGAACGACACAGAAACAAGAAAATCGAGGTTTTTTTTTAATAATATTTACTGAAAGTCTTCTTTTTTCCTTCCTTTTTTCTTTCGTATGGTTACTCATCCATTATCTCACGAATGGTTGTTTTTCTTCAGCGTCAGGGATTGAGAACTTCTGCTAGGCCTTCGTGTGCTGGGATCAAATCTCTGAACCGGGATGATAAAGAGAACAATGAGAACAAAGGTATGCCTGTAAGAATACCGCTTAAGAAATCTTTATCTGAAGCACAACCTACAGCTGGAAGTACAGAGAACAATGTGTTCATACCGAAGAGCTCTAGAATAGGCACAGGGAGTAAGGAGTCCAGTCATCCCGGGGTCGCATCAAAGTTGGACCCTCTTGAAGGTCACGATGGTAGTGAAGCAGAACCTCAAAAAATTTTAGGGGATGACACATTTGTGGTTAATTTTGTAGATACTGCAATCATTGGGAAGTCTGAAGCAGAAGATGCATGCCATCATGGCCTTGTGGAACCCACTATCAACACAAAAGAGGCCATAAATGCAATAAATAGCATGTTTCAAGAACCTCTGGAGACAGCACGTATTGGTAGGAGATCACATAAAAGCAGGCCTATATCTCATCAGAGTTCAGAGAATGGTTTTGAGGTGTTTATTGATGATAATTTAGATAATGAGGTTGGACCATCGGAGCAAAAACTGGAGGTGAAGTTTTTACCGCCACTACATAAAAGCACTGAAAGTCATCGGCCCAACCAAGACTTTCAAATATTTATTGATGAAAACAGTGATATGACAGAGAGAGGATATGCAAAACAAAATGATAAAAATAGAGTCCACGAAAACAAATTTCAGCATAGAAAGGCTCAGATACTAACTGAAGGTGCTCCCGTTTTCAGCAGGAAGGTAAGTGCTTTTGATGATCTTCCATTGGATAATTCTGAAGATTTAAATGTGGGGAGGCCTTCTCAATCCAAACACAGAGAGGATACAGTTGTTTACCGCTTTGTAGGGTCCACTATTTCTGACGAACCACAGGTGGAAAATGTTTGCCACCATGGCCTAGTAGAACCCACAATAAATTTGAAGGAGGCTATGAATGATATAAATAGCATGTTTGGGAAGCCAATAGAATTTGCACGGAAAAGAAGACCAAAGAAGCAAGACAAAGCACCAGAGAAGAAAGACTGTGGAGGATTTTTGATACTTCCCGATGATGACTCAGAGCAAAGAGTGGGGAAATCACAGCCAATTCTGTCTTCCAGAAGTGAAACTGATTTGTTTGAGCAGACTCTGTGTACAAAGGAGGCAATGGAGGAGATCAATAAAATGTTTGGAATGCCATTGGACTTCTGAAAATAGGTATGTACAATTTCTTTAATAATTCATGATTTATTGATTTAATATTCCACTGGCTCTGTTATACGGTGTTCATAAGGATTTGTAAACTTTTAACACCCTTTTTTCCAAATTTCAACCGATGGGAGAAGTATAAGTGTTTCACTAGAATCCATCGTGACGTAGCATGAAAATATAAAACACAAAGGAAATGAGAAGCATCTGTTACCTGTAAATGAATTGAAACCTTAATAACATGATGAGATTCTTGAGAGTGTGGAGACCTCACAGCTCTCAAACACAACACTCAAACAAAACCTTAATATTTCATTCTTTTACTAGATAATATAGATGCTGGCATGGAATCGACATCAAGATCTGGAAATTAAAGACAAGGAAAACAATATAAAAAATTGATCTTAGCTGAAGATAACTGGTAAACAAACTTAGGATTGAGTAGGAGTGCAAAATGATGGACGGAAAGCCAAGGGTCCCGCAGCATAAATCACAGCTTTGTAATTATTTCCAACGAATCTCTTATTTTCATAACGTAATGAGGAGCCATTGAGTCCATAATTGACATTTGTAAGAAGGTTGCAACTTTGAAGAGGGGATGAAACCAGCTTCACAATGCATGATTGAAGAGGATGGTCGAATAAGCTATCCCTCATCTTGAATCCGTCTAATCGTGCATAGAAGTACCCATCTGCATTTGTTTCAAATGATCTATAGTAGCTGACCTGATTTTTGTGGTTCTTGCAGATAACACCAACTTTAGCAGCAGAGATGGGCTTAGCCCCAGTCAATGACCAGGATCCAGTCTTATTGCAGCTCTGGCAGTACACCATGCCTTCAATCACCACATCAACTTTTTTGTCCATTGTTTTGGTTAGCACCTCTTCACTAGCCGATACGGAAGGGAATGCCAACGAGAGCACAAAGAGGGATACAAGAATTGGAACTTGGCTTCGTGCCATCTTTCCAACAGGAAGGATGATCGGAGTTGTTCTAAAGAGGCTCGAGAAGTTTGTGGGATGAGAAACTTTCTTGATGGGGTTGGCACTTATATAGCTTACTAGAATTTTAAGTTTTGGTGTGTTTTTGGAACTGACGTGGGTGCTACTAAGTTGCATTTGATGTTGTAATATCTGAAATTTGTGTCTACGTGAAGGCCACATTCAGATTGTATGAAAGAATTTTGATATTTTTTATATTTAATAACTTGGGTTTGGTAGTATTTGACTAAGCTGTCAAACATTGTTTTAAGATTATGCCAACTAGTGTGTATTTTAAGTCCACTTATCGAAATTTATTCTGAATTAGGAAATGCTGTTGTTCTAGTGTATTATACCGTTAAAAATGTCCAAATTTTGTTGATTTTTTTTGCCATAAATGGTGTCTTTCTTTTCAGTTCACTAGGTTTGCAGAAATTAGGCATTGGTAATTTATTCTGAATTTGTCTGTTCATAGATTTCAAAAATCAAAATTTGAATCTGGGGAAAAGATGTAACAGATTTGATTGAATGGCCGAGTATTTTGGTCCCAAAGGAATTTGTCACATATGTGGCTTAAAATAAGCATGTTACCTGGAGGAAGTCAACAGTTTAATGAACCCCTTTTTTATTTACCACTAATTTCGTACATTGGTTATGTTTCTGGAATTAAATTTGGCTTGTGTTAGTGGTCAATGTGGACTGATTCAAGACGATATATCAAAGATCCAAAATTATTAGGACAGCACAATTAGCCACACAATAAACAAAAGAAAATTAAAAATAAAAACAACCCAATTTTGAAATTTTCAATATACGTATGATTGTTTCTAATTTAGCACTTTTGCAGATGAAATAAGAGTTTTTGGCTCTTTTCCATTACTTTATTCCTTCAATTTTTCTCAATAAATCTTATAAATTGAAAGAAATTATTTACATAATTTAATTGCACAAACGAATTAAATATATAAGTGTAAGAGAATATAATTATTTTTGTACAATTTGATAATGTAAAATATATGATCATTTTAACAATTAAAAATTATTAAATCTCAACTCGATAGATTATATTAAATTTCAACTATTATAATGAATGTTTTATCTCATCAAATTGTATGACACTTGATATATCATCTTGTTTTTTCATATTATATCTATCGTACGATTAAAATTAATTCTTATTAAAATTATAAGATGGATGAGAAACTTTAATCTAGCTATATATAGGGTGGAGCAAGAATTTGCAAATGTTACCACATTCGCACATCATCTGCAAAATTTGCACATAGATGCGGTGCGGTTACGCAGTACGATTTTTATTTTTAATATCCGTATTATTGTGCATGGATAGAAGATATATATATATATATATATATATGTATGTATGTATGTATGTATGTATGTATGTATGTATGTATGTATGTATGTATGTAAATATTTTACAAATATTTAGTATATAACTATATATAATACACACTTATATATATCTAGAAAAATAATAATATGCTATTTACCTCAATTACATGTTTGAAGGGAAACTTGAGATTTGAGCTTATATTATTTATAATACAAGTTTGATATTCATTATATTTATTAGTTTTTACTAATTACATAAAATATTAAAAATACACTCTTATTTTGATATTTTGTGTTAAACAAAGTTTAGGAGATGTTATTGGTGAAACTTAGTATCTATTTAGATTATGAATGCTTAATTTTGAATTATGATCTTTTAATTAATGATAGGACGTATACACCTATTAAGATAACTACATTCGTTAAATATTTGTTTGTGATGTAAAATTAATAAGGGGATTATGACTATAACTTTTTTATTAGTAATTTAAATTTTTTTAATAAAAAATTGAATAAGACTTTGATAAATATTTTTTTTTTATCTTCTTAAGTGTACGTGGTTTTGTAACCCTATTCACACCTCAACCCACCACATCCGCATGTAACTGCATCTGCATAAAATCACATTGATATGATTTTTAAATTTAAAATCCACAATTTGTGAATGTGGATGCGGTGAGTGCTTATATTTGCACCGCATCGCACCACGCTCTCCCCTACTTTAATCTGTAGGATATTTGTCCATTAATTTTACTAAATAGGAAAATTTAATCTTCCCATTAAATTATGCTGAGAAAATGCAAAAGTGTAAGAATTATTTATTAATCATGCTTAAATCTATTACATTTATTGTAATGAGAAATAATAGGTTCAATCCATATAAAAACCGCTGGGTTTTCCGAAAATTAAAATCAAATATGCGTTTCGTGTGATTTATTTGTTTTTCCTTTCATTTTCATCTCTCTACACGTTCATGGTGTAATGTGATTTTCATAAACCAAAGAACGGTGATCATAGCGCAAATATACTATTAGGGTGTGCGTGATTATTCGTTGGAATAAGAATGAGAAAGAGAATTAAATAAATTAAAGAAGAAAAAGTCGTGGTGAAAAAAGAGGATGACAAAAAAATAGAGATAACTTGAAATAAAAAATCTAATAATTACTGGAATGACCATTAAATTATTTTCCTTTTCTAGATGGTATTGTTATTTTCAATGCTCCACCATGATTTTAATTCGAAACTTCCTCTATTTTTTTTTAATTTTATGAATTACCATTATTATTATTTTTTTAATTTTATTCCATTCTCATTCTAATTCTTTCGAGCAACCAGGCCAATTGAAGTAATTTAATTTGATGGCTAAATCAAAAAAAAATCATAAGGATTCTTTAAAACTAAACACGTCGTATACATCGAAAACAATTAACATGACAATACAAACGTTTGAATAAAAAAAACAGGAGGAAAATCACAAATATACAAATTAATTGATCAATTAATCATAAAAAATAGGAGTAATGCAACTTACACCAAAACAAAAAGAGCCAAGTACGTAGGACGAGCTTGAAATTGAAACAAACAATTTTAAATTAGCTTGAAGTTGAAACAAAAAATATTAAATTACAAGTTGATCGTTTTTGTAACCCACAAAAAGAAATTTTTAATTTTTTTTATTAATCATTTTGCATATATGCATGCAAATTTAGGGTTTGCTGGTGGAAAGATTGCAAATAGCTGGGCGGAATGCCAATGGTCCGGCAGCATAAATGTGAGCTTGGTAGTGTTCTCCGCCGGAAATGGCCTTGTTTTCGTCGCGGAGAGATGCTCCGACGCCATTAAATCCATAATTAACATTTGTAGGAAAATTGCAATAAACATTAGGTGATGAAATAAGTCTAACATAACATGAGTTAATGGGAACGTCCAACTCATCTTCACTAATCATAAATCCCTTCAATTCTGCATACAAGTGCCCATTTTCATCTGTTTCGAACGTCTTGTAGTAATTAAGTCCTCCATTCGCGTCGTCTATGCAAAAAACACTGACAGTGGCGCCACGAATGGGGTTGTCATATGACACTTTCCATGACCCTACGAGGTCACAACTTTGGCAATAGACCATAGACTCTACCACAACATGGATGTTCTTCTCCGGCGACGGCGGCGGCGGCGTTGAGGTGGCTGTCAATGCGGAGGCTAGGAGTACTAGGGCGGAGAGGAAGAGAGGGAGTTGGACTTTGTTTGCCATATATATTTCTATTTTGAGAAGATTTATTGCTTTTGTGGGATGGAAGGGCTAGCTAGTTCAAGGGAGCAGCATATATATAGTTGAGTGGTCCGTAATATATAGTTTTTTTTGCGACTTAATATTGGGACAGGCTGCGCTAAAATAAATAGAATTGATTGGTCTAGAGAATAATTTAGGAACTTAATTTTGGGACTGGATATAGAACGTGCATGGGACTCCTTGGGTGAATGTGTTTGAAGACGTGGAGAATCTGAGTTTTAATGATTTTATTCGAATTAATTGTTTAATTGGGATGGTGCGGCAGTTTGAGGGCGCCACTAATTAAATTATGTAGCATAACTAGGATAATTTTACGGGATGATAATTTTATCCGAATCATTAATATTTTATCCAATTCCGACCTTAATAATTTCTGATTATTTAATCATATTTTATAATGATTTTAAAAGATTTTGTAAGAGAATAATATAAAAAAACAAAGAAAAAAATTAATTAAATTAAAAAAAAATTTGGGTAACGAGACGGGGTCGGGACGAGTTTGGTAGAAACGTTAACGGAGCGAGATGAGTTTAGAGGACTATATAATTTTAGCATGTAGGATTTAGGAACAGCTCTCCATCTCATACCCATCCCGTATTATGCTTATGTATAACGAGTTATATGTCAAGTTTTTTAAAATAAAATTGCTTATTCATCATGTTATATACATACACACACATGCACACACACACACACAGACAAATTCATAAAATACTTAAAAGAATAGAACATTAAAAAATAAAATGATACATAAATATTTTCATGTTTTTGTAATATATAGAATAACTTTTGC
>CM025787.1:26816630-26827199 GCA_014636745.2 Centella asiatica
AAAGATATGCTGATGTTTATATAGTTATGGTACATATAAGAAAATTTAATTTATTTTTAGCCAATAAGGAAGGATGATGAGCTAAAAAGTGATGTTTTGTATTAAAATATAGAAATAGAATAGTTTCCGCTGGAAATGTAATAATTTGAGTTGTAATAACTCTTATTTATTATTGCCTTTTTCCTAGTATTTGTATATGAATGGATGTGTGGTTATCTTTTCCTTCTTTTGACGAAGTCCTGATCCAGTAAGGGATTTTGGGGTCGTCACAGATGGCAAAGATGATTGGTTATTGAGTTTGGCTAACTTTCTTAGAGCCAATAAGGAAGGAAGGAAGGAAGGATGATGAGCTGAAAAGTGATGATTTGTATTAAAATATAGAAATAGAATAACTTCCGCTGGAAATGTAATAATTTGAGTTGTAATAACTCTTATTTATTATTGCATTTTTCCTAGTATTTGCATATGAATGGATGTGTGATTATCTTTTTCTTCTTTTGACGAAGTTTTGATCTAGTAAGGGATTTTGGGGTCATCACAGTTGGTATCAGAGCCCAGTTACGGCCAGAAATGATCCGTAAGGAAACACTTCCGGTAAACTACATCCAGGAGTAGGGAGTACTGCAGTATGTCCCAGAATTACTCCAGTATAGAAATTTAAGAATTTGATGTTAGAAATGAAGTACTAGGATAAGTTAATGGGCTAAGGATTAAGATTTATGTTGGACGCAAGGGTTGCAAAACACCTCAAGGGTAGAAACTGCTAAGGGAAGATAAGAATGAAATGAAGGCATCACCTCATAGATACATCGTTGTATGCATTATTTATTGAAAAGTTCAGACTTACTAACTTGGATTGTTTCATGTAGATGGTCAGAAATCGTTCTAGATTCCTTGCACGTTCTCCTAGAATAAATCTCTCAGTTTATGACTTTTCATCTGAAGAAGGAGAGGAGCCCAGTGTGAAGTCTCCACTGTTCACTCCTACATCATTGGACAAACATCCACCATCACCAGTTTACGAAGGCCCCAGCCTCGCCACGAAGCCAATACAGGAGGCCGGACCTTCCACTGTTCGCTGCGGGCCGCGCATTCACCACACAGCATGGAAGAGCACGATACGCCAACGTTTTGACCGCGATTATGTTGTGTCACAAAATATCCCTCGGATGAGATGTGATACTCCGAAACTTGTTTCGTCCCCACCACAAGCAGCAACACCATCCCATGACGAGTTGGTACGTAGTTACGACGCAGAAGTTCATCATCGGTTGACAGCTTGCACCATGACAGTTCGACCACATGCCGCCACTATTACTAAGCTTCGCACAGCAACATCAGCATGACAATCCTCTTTTTGGCTGACTCAGAGCCTGTATCATCGACTGGCATTAGAGATGCATGCATAGATGGTAGCAGCAGTAGCAGCTAATCCCACGGTGACGCGTTTGGAGCAAATGAGCAACCATGCGCGCCGCATCGAGGAGACACGCATACAGTCTCGACATTGGGAAAGGGAGGCGGAACATGAAGGATCTTTGGACACGGAAGATGGGGAGGATTAGTTATAGAAGTGGATGTAAAAATTTGGCGGAGGTTATTTTGTGTTTATTTTGAACTCTGCTTTGGACAATTGCGACTATCTCAGATGCATTCAATGTATTTTGATCTATGTGTGGCTTGTTTTAAGAATGTTAGAAAACGATGTCTATGATAGTCTTCTATGTATACAAATGATACATATTTTGGCATATCTAAATGTTTATGTGTTGCTTAATGCTCTTCATCTTATCAAGTTATAAATTCTTGAGCCACATAAAAATGGAATGTTTCGTGAAGGATAGAATGCTTCGTAAGCATTCAAGATGATGAATGTTTAATTCTGGTATTATTGTAACAGATTATGGCGGGAGGAAGGAAACCAGGGAGACCTAGAAAGACAAAACCTGTTAATAGCACCTTAAGGCGTGAAAATTTGGCACGTGTGGAAAGAGAAAATGTAGCTGGAAATGTCGATGAAGTTATTGTTGAGGATGACAGCTTAGAGGAGGTGCAAGGGATTAATCGAAATGCCCCACATGTTCCACCACCACCCCTTGTCAACGACAATAATTCTACCAACAACAACGCTACAAGGAATGTAAACGATAACCCGTTAGCTCAATTTCTTCAGATTATTCGTGAAGCTGTAGCCATGATCCAGCCAGCACCCCCACCACCACCTCAAGCCCCAAGGCCTGTTGCCCGTGGGCCATGTATCCGAGAGTTCACTAGCATTAACCCGCCGACTTTTGACGGGAAGGGAGGACCCACTGTGGCACAATATTGGTTGGAAGAGATCGAAAAAGCTTTTGACTTAATAGACGTGCCAAAAGATTGCAAGACTAAGTATGCAGCTTTTGTGCTGAAAGAGGAAGCCAATCACTGGTGGAAAGGTGTCAGGAGAATGGAGTTAACAAAAAGGGAGGCTACAAGGGACACAAACACCGTGATAACCTGGGAATTGTTCACCCAAAGGTTCAAGGAGAAATTTTATCACCCTAGTGTCTCTAATACGATGGAACTAAAGTTCCTAAATTTGAAGCAAGGGTCCATGACAGTGGACGAGTATGAGGCAAAGTTTAATGAACTGATGAGGTATGCTCCTCATCAGGTAAACGATGAAGGGAGAAAGGCCTGAAGATTTGAACAAGGATTGAATCCTTGGATTTTGAGGCAGGTAACAATTTTTCAACTAGAAAACTTTGATGCAGTTGTGGAGAAAGCAAGAATTGTGGAATGGAGTAACAAGATAGTATATGATTTCAACCGAGAAAATAAGAAAGGAGATAGGAGAAGGGGAACTGATAAGGGAAACCAACAGAACCTTGGTGGTATAAGCATAAAGAAGGAAGAAAGAAGCAACAACAATATTAATATGGGCAATAGTGGAAAGAGGAAGTGGAGGGAGCAATCATCTGATGTTATTACAAGGAAGGTTATTGTGTGTGCAAACTGTGGGAAGAACCATGGCACAACGCCGTGCTTAAAAGGGAAGGATGTTTGCTTCAGGTGTCGCCAACCGGGGCACTTTTCCTCAAATTGTCCGACTTTGAACTCCACCGCTACCCCGCTTCAAGGAAGACCACAACAACTTCAGCAAAATAACAGACCACTGGCCGCAGTAAGGACATGTTTCACGTGCAGAATGGAAGGGCATATCTCTCCCAATTGTCCTCAAAAGAAAAGTGGCAGACCAATGCTGACCGGAGCCAACACCGTGCCTATACGACCACAAGCAAGGACTTACAACATGACGGTCCAAGATGTCGTGGCTTCCGACGATGTTGTGACAGGTACATTGCTAGTGAACTCCATACCTGCACATGTGTTGTTTGATTCGGGTGCTACTCGCAGTTTTATTTCTGAACGATTAGTTAGTAGCATGCTAGTCCTGCCTGAGTGTCTACCTAATCCCTTAGAGGTAGTCATTGCTAATCACGAAATAGTGAACATTTCTCATGTCTACCCTAACTGCATTTTAAAGATAGATCAGCATTAATTTCTTGCTGATCTTATTCCTTTTCCTTTGGAGGAATTTGACGTAATATTGGGAATGGATTGGTTGTTCAAATACCATGCCAATATTGATTGTAAGAAGAAGAAAGTCGCTTTACGATTGCCCCAGAAAGTGAAAGTTTAGTTCCATGGCACCAAAATGGAGAAATCATCGCCATTGTTGACCATGATCCAAACAAAGAAAATGATTCGTAAAGGTTATGAAGTTTTTTTAGCTTATGTGCACGATGTCAACAAGAATGAACGTAAGATCGAGGATGTCCCTGTGGTAAGGGAGTTTGTTGATGTATTTCCAGAGGAGTTGCCCGGACTTGATTCCCGGTACTGTGCCAATATCCATGGCCCCGTATCGAATGGCACCGTCCGAATTAAAGGAGCTAATAATGATACAGTTGCAAGAACTTTTGGAACGAGGATTGATTAGGCCAAGTGTGTCACCTTGGGGAGCACTAGTGTTATTCGTTCAAAAGAAAGATGGGTCAATGAGACTTTGCATTGATTATCGGGAACTGAATAAGGTCACGATCAAGAATAAGTACCCTTTACCGAGGATAGAAGATCTTTTTTATCAACTTAAAGGAGGAAGGTACTTCTCGAAAATTGATCTTCGCTCAGGGTACCACCAATTGAAGATCAAAGAAGGGGACATATCAAAGACAACATTTCGAACTTGCTATGGTCACTATGAGTTCTTGGTAATGTCCTTTGGACTAACAAATGCACCCGCAGCCTTCATGGACTTAATGAATCATGTCTTTAAACCATTCTTGGATAAGTTCATTATTGTTTTCATTGATGATATTCTTATCTATTTAAAGACGGCAAAAGAGCATGAGGAGCATCTGAGATTAACACTGGAAATTTTAAGAAAGGAGCAGTTATTTGCTAAATTCTCTAAATGTGAATTTTGGCTAAAGGAAATAAAGTTTCTTGGTCATGTGATTAATGAAACTGGTATTGCAGTGGACCCCAATAAGATAGAAGCAATCATGAAATGGCCTCGGCCAACAAACCCAACTGAAGTAAAAAGTTTTTTAGGTTTGGCAGGCTATTACAGAAGGTTCGTTAAAGACTTTTCGAAATTAGCTGTGCCTTTGACGAACTTGACAAGAAAGGCTACAAAATTTGTTTGGACCCCGGATTGTGAGAAGAATTTTCAGGAATTGAAGACGAGGTTGACTATAGCACCTATTCTGACGCTACCAGATGATAAGGGTGAATTCATTATTTACAGTGATGCGTCAAAACAAGGACTTGGAGCAGTTTTGATGCAGCATGGCAAGGTGATTGCTTATACATCAAGACAACTAAAAGATTGCGAGAAACGATACCCTACGCATGACATAGAATTGGCGGCTATCGTTCATGCGTTGAAGATTTGGAGGCATTACCTTTACGGTGAGAAGTGTGAAATATATACGGATCACAAAAGTTTGAAGTATATATTCACGCAAAAAGAACTTAATATGCGACAAAGGCGTTGGTTGGAGTTGATTCAAGACTATGACTGTTTTATCAACTACCATCCCGGAAAGGCAAATGTAGTTGCTGATGCGCTAAGCCGTCGTGAAAGATTGAATGTAATGACCACCCAAGAAAAAATCAGGAAGGAATTTGAGTGTCTTCAAATAAATGCTCTTACTACTGCCCAGAGGATAGATATGGAAGAAGAAATTTGAGCTCGACCTCAATTGCACGATTTCATTAAAATCGCACAAGAAGAGCATTGCAAAGAAATGGACAGATTAATTAAGAGAGATAAAGGCAGATATCGCATGCATAACGATGGATTGCTGCGATATGAAGGTCGAGTGTGGATTCCTGCGAAGGCTGAATTAAAGCAAGAACTTCTTGTTGGGTTTCGTATCATCAGACGCAGCGGAAAAATACGGTTTAAAATAAAACAAAACGAAACCCAAACCCGAGGATCTATGCGAAACAGTTTAATACAGATAGTTCAAGATTTTACCGATTAAAAGTGCGAATCTTAAACTTTGGTGAAGGTGTTGATCGTCTCCAAATCTTTAACGCAACCCAACTGGACAGCGTCTCTACGGTATCCACACGAACACCCGCGAACCGTCTTACGATTCGAGCAAAGAGGATAACAGTACTAGCTGTAAATAATCTGTATCTCTTTTATCTCTCTTAACCTCTCTTATGAGCGGCTACGTCAAAACGTTGGTTGTTCAAGAGAAAAATTCTATATCTATCTCTATATCTCAGAGAATAGCTGATATATCATATATATATAGCCTTCTATAGAGTAGATTCCAAAACCTAATCTAATTAGGAGATTAGAATCCGAATCCTATATTCATTAGATATATATTTAATCAAGTCTCACTTAATTAATATATGTACAAATAAATATATATTCGTATTTCCTTCCAAATGACTCTTCTTCATACAGATTACATATATATATTTATATATATATAATTTAAAGTCATGATTTAATTAAATCAATCTTATTGATATATTAAAATCATTGACATTTAAATTATATCTCCTTGACGAATGTTCTATGTGTGTGACCCTGTAGGTTATTATTACGTTGGCAATAATTTTAAATCATATTATAAAATTATAAACAGTGAGCGGCATCTAGTAATACATCACTGTTACCCAAGTAATAATAAAGTCATAGATTCGACGTTACCTTTTGTGACCAATGTTTCAATGTAATTTAATCCTTTTAACCATGATATCTAAGATTAAATTCAAGGCATGGATGTGTCATCCTTTTCATAATTTAATCTCAGTTTTCTTGATCAATGAGTAAACTATATGAAACAAATCTCTATTTGAGCATGGCCATGCATTTCATAGTTTCACTCAATCAAGAGGCCTATAGATATCACCCCTAATTTATAGGAGGGTTAAATTCCATCTACATCATTCCCATTTCTCACATAACTCATTATGCATCCAACAATCACCTTTATCGTCCACCCGGTTAAAGGTGACTTTTGATAATGTCAAAACGCATAACTCCTTATGTAGAAATGTCATGACTTCAGGTCGAAGGACCATTACATCATTGTCACTATGAGAATTACTTATGACACATAGCATAACGCTCCATGTAGAATTCTCATGGTGGGTCTATCCAGTACTATGTTCTCTAACATGTACCTATGTATCAACTTAATATATCTCGTATATATTTATGACCAATGAGATATAGCCATCAGTTAATCCACATACTAGTCTCAATGTATTATTGTTGTCCCACTGACAATGATACTCGACTAGGGACATTTAAGAATAATGATACTTTACATACTTATATGATCTCATATTCAAGTCACATACTTGAATCCATATAATTAGTATCATTCTTCTAAGGACATTTATTATGTTAACATTTATATTACGCAGTAAATAAAACATAATAAAAGTAATTATCATTTAACCAAAAAACATAACATAAACATGGTGTCACAATCATTACATTATTGGCCACTAGGGCATACACTCTAACACTTCTGCACGAAGCCCACAACTCAACGTTCTCCATTCATCCAGGAAGCATAAAAATGTACCAAGACTTGAAACAAAGCTTTTGGTGGCCTAACATGAAAAGAGAAATAGCTGAATGGGTAAATAGATGCTTAACATGTCAAAGGGTCAAAGCAGAACACCAAAAACCAAGCAGACTGCTTCAACCATTGGAAATCCCCGAGTGGAAGTGGGAATTGGTCACAATGGATTTTGTAGTTGGATTACCAACCACGTTTGGAGGAATGAATGCCATTTGGGTCATAGTCAATAGACTGACCAAATCGGCACACTTTTTGGCCATCAAGTACATATACAAGATAGATCAAATGGTGAAGTTATATGTTAAAGAAATTGTGAGTCGACATGGAGTGCCAGTCTCCATCATCTCTGATCGAGATTCGAGGTTTACCTCAAGGTTTTGGAGGAGCTTCCAAGAATATTTGGGGACAAGATTGGATATGAGCACAGCCTATCACCCCCAGACAGATGATCAATCTGAACGTACGATTCAGACACTAGAAGATATGCTACGAGCTTGCGTTCTCGACTTCAAAGGCCATTGGGACAACCATCAACCACTAATTGAATTCATGTACAATAATAGTTGTCATGCTAGTATTGGCATGGCACCATTTGAAGCATTGTACGGCAGAAAGTGTAGAACTCCACTTTATTGGAATGAAGTAGGAGAAAGGAAGTTAATTGGACCGGAAATAGTCCAACAGACGGAGGAAGCAATCAAGGTGATCAAAATAAGAATGAAGGCAGCTCAAGACCGACAGAAGCAATATGCTGATCAACATAGGAAGGATCAAACCTTGGAAGTCGAAAGTTATGCATTATTGAAAGTCTCACCTCGGAAAGGCGTAATACGTTGTGGCAAGAAGGGTAAGTTGAGTCCCCGCTATGTAGGATCTTTCGAAGTATTGAGGAAGATTGGAGAAGTTGCCTATCAATTGGCACTGCCACCAGTTTTAGGCCACATTCATGATGTATTTCACATATCTGTGTTGCGTCCTTACAAGGTAGACCATGGAGGAGTGATTGATTATCAACCGATAGAACTGCAATCGGATTTAAATTATGAAGAGATTCCAATCCAAATTTTGGATCGACATGTTAAAATTCTAAGGAATAAAGAGATTCCTTCACTAAAAGTGTTATGGAGGAACCACAACATAGAGGAAGCTACTTGGGAACTTGAAAATGCTATGATTAGCAAATACCCCCATTTATTTGATAGTTAAGTTTCGAGGACGAAACTTCTTTTAAGGAGGGGAGGATGTGAGAATCCGAAAAATTTTAAATGCATTCTATAATAAGAAATAATTTATTTTGCGTTAAATTTTGTATTATTTTATTTTTGCATGGGGTTTAATTTCTCCGGATATGAATGATAAATTCATATCTTCAATGAGAATTTTATGACAATGTGATATTCATGAGTATGAGGCTAAGTTCCTTAAAAAAGGTATTAAAAGGGGATTGGCAAATCCCATATATGATTATATTGATCAGCTTGGAGGAAAGGGGAAAGGATTACGTAAGTTTTTATACTTACGTGTTGATTAAATAGTTGGTTAGGTGGCAATAGTTGATCAAAGTCTTTGTGCATGAAGGACAACAGCTGCTTATTACACATACTTAGCTACTAAGGAATCATGATGAGCAGTCATTTTTACCGTCCAAATTAACTAATTATTTTATTTCAAGCTTAATCGTAGTCAACTGTTTTTGAACTCTATAAATACCCCATCCGAAAGGAAATTCTAGTTCTTTTACCAAAATTTCTCTTTTAAGAGTTTTGTTTAAACTTGTTATCTCCAAAAATTTCCAAGTCTTCTTCCGGAAAATTATTCTCAGACAAGCTTTGATCTCACCCTTAAGAACGAAGAGGTAAGAATCTGGTATTCTACTTAGTTTCTTTCACGCATAGTATCAAAGATTTATGCTAAGATTAATATTCTTTGCATCTTCATGAGACATCATAGGCTGAGTTTGAGCATGATAGGTCTTCCATCGTAGCAGAAGCAAGCTCTGATGTTAATCTCTGATGAGATGTTGTTAATCTCTGATGAGATGTTGTTAATCTCTGATGAAGATGATGTTAATCTCTGATGAAGATGTTGTTAATCTCTGATGAGATGTTGTTAATCTCTGATGAGATATTGTTAATCTATGATGAGATGTTATTTAGTCTCCGACAGTGTTGATGTTAGTCTCTGATGACGTCAGCATTAGTCTCGGACAGTGTTGATGTTAGTCTCTGATGACGTCAGCATTAGTCTCCGACAGTGTTGATGTTAGTCTCTGATGATGTCAGCATCATTAGTCTTCGACATTTATTATAAGAATTTGTTTGGTTGCTGTTTATACTTGCTTGATTTTCCCACCTAAACTAGATTACAGTTTTGTTAATGTTCATATTTTGGTCTTCTTGTGCTTTAATAATGTGTATACCTGGGTACTTATATTTTGGTTATGAATGACTTTTGCAGTGTTGGTGTCGTTCAAAAGGAGGATCTACTTGAAGCAGTGTTGGTTGTGCTTCAAAGGGAGGATCTACAGATAGGGGCAGGATCTGCATAGAGCACAGTGATTGTGGTTTCTTCTAAAGTTTTTAGTACTTATTTTAGGACTTAGTGTGTGATGGATTGATATTTTATTAAAGTTGAATGTAAGTTTATCATTGAGAGGAAGTCCATGGTATTTTTTGCTTGTGATGGGAACTATGCATGTATTTCAGTCAAAACCAGTTTGACAACCACATAAAATAAGCAATTACCTATTAAATGTTTTGTTATTTTGTAGGAATGTGTGTTTATTTTGTTACTTCATTTTTATATGGATATACTTCTAGTAATTTTATTTTATGTTATGATCAGAACCATGCGTTTTGTTACTTCATGTTAATCTGAGCGTTCTTTTTCACTTTAGTTGTCGTCGAAGGCGGCAAGTGGAAAGAGGTGGAAGTGTTAGCGGAGGCGAGGTGGGTGGGGAATGAGATGAAGATCTCAAGATCTGATTTTTGGGAATAATAGTTAGGAATGGCAATGGGACGGAGATTACCTATATCATCTGTCTTTGTATAAATTGGGGATTTCTATATTCGTCAACGTGAGAATTGGGATTCACCATTTAGTGAACAGTTTTTATTATTTATATTTTATAGTTTTTATATGTATTTTATGTTCTACTAAAATTATATTTTTTTTAAACATAACATTAGTATTTATTAATTTAATTCATCACCTAAAAGATTTTTAACAAAAATAATAATTACGAGCCAAGTAATATAAGAATATATTTTGCATACATGAGATAATATTGTAAAATTTATAGAAAAAATACATATAAATATATAATTTTATAGTACATATTGGAGAGGGGAGAAACGGGGCGGGGACTACTAAAATCATTTCCGCTTATAAATATATTCGTGTTGGGGAATCTTATGGGACGGTGAATCACCGTGGGGACGAGTTAAATTGTTATGCCTAATAA
>CM025787.1:26834628-26980406 GCA_014636745.2 Centella asiatica
AAATAATGAAGTTTGTAGCAAAGGGTCAGCTACTGATGTTAATCCAAGTTTGAGCGAAAAATGTAAATATTTAGCACAAATGATTATGGGATTTTCTTCCTCGGACTTAATTTCAGTGCCATTGGATTATGACAACTGCATTGAGAAGGAAGATGAACAACTTATATACGTCGCGTGCGAAGATATCATCCAATTCTGTAGAATGGAATGGTTGAATATAAGTGTCGTACAAATTTGGATGAGGTGAGACTATAATTTTCATACATTCTCATTTATCTTTTTTTTTTAGCCGATATACAAGTTTATTTTATAAAGTAACTAATGAGTAATTTGTATATTATATTTAAGGTACTTGAACGAGATGACTAAGGGAGCTAATGCATTGGATTCCTGTGTCCTCAAGCACTGGTAAATGCAAAAAATGATCCAGATGTGTGTGGTCGATACATTGCGTCAATTTTTCTAGGTTGCCGGGGAGCTAAATTCATCTTCGCCCCGTACTTCCAAAAGTAAGAACATAAAAATGGTGGGATTAACTTATTGTAGCTAGCTTATTCATTGATATAATTTAACATTGTTATTTAATTTGTAAAAATGTAGTGAGCATTGGCTGTTGTTTCTCATATCTTGTGAGCAAAGCAAAGTATATGCATACGGCTCATTGAAGAAGGAAAGGAATATGGCGATAAAGAACGTAATGACAGTGTAAGTAAATAATATTTTAGTTCCTAAGTTTTTAATATAAGTTAAACGTGTAAAACTCTTTTAACATATTTATTTACTCATATTAATTATAATATATATAATTTTGTAGGGCATTTAAATCATATGTTGCTCAAGGTGGCAAGCACAAAAAAAATAAGTTGCAATGGTGTACGAAAGAGGTTAAGGTATAAAATACTTGCTAACTTATCCAAACAAAGTTGATTTTGTTGGTTCTTAATATAATTTCTTATTAAAATTTTAATCAACTTGACTATTTATATAGTGTCCTCAACAAAAGGAAGTGTTGAATGCGGCTACTATGTCATGAGGTACATGTATGACATCGTCAAGTTGCATCAACGGGCTCCCTTTACAAAATGGACTGAGGTATATTATTTTTAATTATATGCATGCAATTAACTATTTCAATCTATTAACAAAGTACCTTGTATATTGGTTTTAATTATATGCAAAATTGTTTCTTTTATATAATTTTCTCCAGGGTTTGAGTGCACAAGAGTCGTATACTCAGCCTGATCTTGATGAAATTAGAGACCTGTGTGCAGATTTTTTTTATGAGTTATTGTATGTGACCTAAATATATTTGGACAGTTAGTACATTTGGACATGCAATTTGAACAATTTGTAAATATGCCTGTTTTGAACTGTTAGTAAATTTGGATTTGTATATATTCCTGTTTTGCAAATATTGAAATGGTTGAATTTTGTACTATATATTTTGGCTTGTTGTGGCATATCGAGTATCCTTTTTTATGTACAGGTTGGATATTTTATTTTTAAAAAGAAAAAATATAAAAAAAAACAATAATTTGCGTCGGTTATTTTAAAAGAACCGACGCAAATAGACTAAAATTTTTAAAAATAAAACAATCATTTGCGTCGGTTTTTTTAAATGAACCGACGCAAATAGATTAAATTGTTTTTAAAACAAATTTTTATTAAACAATTATTTGCGTCAGTTGTTTTAAACGAACCGACGCAAATGATGCTATTATTTGCGTAGGGTTTATAAAGGTCCGACGCAAGGTCTTCATTTTTGCATCGAGTCTTTAACCGACGTAAAATATAAGTCAGGGAGAACTTGAAGGATTCATTGCTCTACTCAAAGAGTCGATTGATGGAAATGAGATCAGGTTCAGAGAGTTACTAGAGAATAAAGTTGCTGAGTTGAAAAAGAAGAAAAGCTGAGATTGTTGGGAGGTATGTTGTGTTGATATAAGCTGTAATTTTTATTTTTGAAGCCAGACTTATAGGATTTAAACCTGAGTCTTGGTGGAAGCTGAACAACAGATCGAAGATCTTAGTTCAGAATACATTTGTAGTTAGCAATTCTTTGTTCTTTTTCTAAGTAATTGTAATGTTGAGTTTTGACATCATCATCAACCTTGAAATTATGCTTATCATTATGGTATTCATAATTAGGGGGAGATTGTTAGGTTTTAGAACATTTGATGATGATTGTCTTTAGATTACTTAGAATACAAATGTATAGAAAGTGTTAATTAGTAACCCTGAAGTTTTGTAGCTAGTAGTTATCTCTTTGATTGTAATTCATTCATTATTTGATGTGTATTTGATCCGTTGGAGTTTTCAAAAAGGCTTGTTGGAGACTAGGGAAACTGGTCAGAGACTATGGATTTTTTTATATATCGGAGACTAGTTTTGCCTATCGGAGACTAAGGCTTACGTCATCAGAGACTAAGTCTAAAGGAGTCGGAGACTAAAGCTTACGTCATCAGAAATTAAAGATAAAAGCATCAGAGACTAAGCTGACGTCATCGGAGACTAAGCCTTAAAGCGTCAGAGACTAAATAACTCTATCGGAGACTACACAAGTTGACGTCATCAGGGACTAAAAGCACTAGAGACTAGTGATGACGTCACCAGAGACTAAAGTTGAAGCATTAGGGACTAATCGTGATTTAATTCCTGAGAGATACAGAGTTCGAATTAAAAAGGAATGTCTTCCACGTAGTTCAAGATATTATTGAAGACGTAGCTGGTAAGGAAACTAACCAGAGATCTCTTCCTAATCAAAAAGGAAAGATTGTGTTTGATTCGAATAAGGAAGCTGAATCAATATTAATTCAGAATAGGAAAACTTAGAGTTAAGTTTTTTTTTAGAGAAGCTGTAATTAGGTTTACAGTGTAGTAATTCGAAGCTGTATAGGTTTTTCATAGTTTACATCTTTTCATATACAGAATAGAAAAGAAGCTGACGATTACATTGTTGTGATTGCTAGAATTTGTATTCAATTGTTAAAATCAATATAAACAATTGTTTATAAATTGATTCGTGTTCTTGTTCTTTATTTCCGCAAGTAATTATTAATTTCTTAAAGAACAAGTAATCGAAAAGATTTTAAAGAACTTGTATTCAACCCCCCCCTTCTACAAGTTCTCGGCATCTCACTGGGAAAACAAGTGTCATTTGCGTCGGTTCTTCACTAGAACCGACGCAAATGATTGGTTTATAAAAATTAATGTTAAAAATAATTTAATTTATTTGCGTCGTGCTTTTAAAACAACCGACGCAAATGATTGGTTTTTTTTTTTCAAATGTTCATTTTAAAAATAAAATATCCAACCTGTACATTAAAAAGGATACATTCTAATGCCACAACCAGCCAAAATAGTACAAAATTCAACCACTTCAATATTTGCAAAACAGGAATATATACAAATCCAAATTTACAAACTGTTCAAAACAGGAATATTTACAAACTGTCCAAATATACAAACTGTTCAAATATGCAAAGGTCACATACAATAACTCATAAAAAATTTTTGCAAACAGGTCTCTAATTTCATTTATATCAAACTGAGTATAGGACTCTTTTGCACTCAAACCCTGTAGAATATTATAAAAAAAAAATAATTAAGCATATAATTAAAACCAATATACAAGGTACTTTGTTATTAGATTGAAATAGTTAATTGCATGCATATAATTAAAAACAATATACCTCAGTCCATTTTGTATATGGAGCCCGTTGATGTAACTTAACGATGTCATACATGTACCTCATGATATAATAGCCGCATTCAACACTTCCTTGTTGTTGAGGACACTACATAAATAGTCAAGTTGATTAAAAATTTAATAATAAATTATATTATAGGAACCAACAAACTCAACTTTTTTTGAATAAGTTAGCAAGTATTTTTTACCTTAACCTCTTTCGTATACCAATGCAACTTATTATTTCTCTTCTTGCCACCTTGAGCAACATATGATCGAAATACCCTACAAAATTATATATATTATATATGAGTAAATAAATATGTTAAAAGAGTTTACACGTTTAACTTATATTAATAACTTAGAAATTAATATATAATTTACTTACACTACAAATGCTGTCTTGATTGGCATATTCCTTTCCTTCTTCAATGAGTCAAAAACATATATTGCATTGTTCTCACATGATATAAGAAACAACATCCAATGCTCCCTACATTTTTACAAAGTAAATAACAATGTTAAATTAAATCAATGAACAAGCTAGCTAGAATAAATTAAGCCCACCATTTTTATGTTCTTACTGTTGGAAGTACGGCCCTAAGATGATTTTGGATCCCCGACAACCTAAAAAAATATCCGCAATGTATCGACTTGCACCATCTGGATTATTTACTGCATTTGCCACTTTTTGAGGACACAGGAATCCAAAGGCATTAATAATAACCTTTTCAAAAGATTTTAATTGTATTATCAATTGTTTGTGTACATATATAAACTTTTTGATAATATTTTTCATTCATTGTATTATCATTAATCATACAAAAAGCTAATATTATCAACTTCAAAATTCATGTATAATGGTAATAAAAAATAAATTAATAAAGCCAAAAATTAGTATTAAAAATTGCAAAATTATGAATACAAACATAAAAAAATGGAATTATTATCTAACTTTATAAGCAAATTTAAATATGAAACTAAAATTTCATAAACTCAGGAAAAGTTCATGATTATGTTTGGGTGAAGAGGAAAACTTGTATAATTCAAACAGCAAGAACTATCCAGACTACTGGTGGGATCCCTTCCCAGTTTTTATCTAGGATTTTCTTCTGCTGATCACCAATATATTTTTATACTAATAATATCTGAGACTTGCAAGTGTTGATAAAGTTATGCTTCTGGCACAAAACCGAGGCGAGACAAGACAATTGCGTAAAATTGCAGTAGTTTGAGACAAGACCACTGCATTAAAGGAGAGATCTTATGTATATGTGAAATTTTTGCGCTACTTTGAGGCTAATTTTAGTAGTTTGTGACTCCTCCAAAATTTATAATTTTACATGTGTGACAAGCTGGTCTTTATTCCTCCGTGTACTTTCTTTATAGGGTGTACACATGGTTGCACCTCATTAACCATATATTGAAAAGTAAAAGCAGTTCTTCAAGAAAGGAAACAAGAAAAAACATCTAAGACTACAGACCAGTAAAAGTTGAAACTAAGATGTCCTTCTCTTATAATAGTTGTGATTAGGACTGGTCCGAGGTCCGCAACAATAATTAGATTTGATTATTTGGTCGGGGCTTACTCATTTGGATGTTACATGACCAAGAACGACATGATCTTGGCCTATTAAATAAATTCTTTTAGTGAAAGATGCATGCATCACGGAGGTAAAGGGAAACAAAGAGGAGAAAAGAATAACCAATTGATTCACAGATTAGTTTTCACTACATCATGTTTTACTCCTAATATGGTATCAAATTTCTAGAGGAAAAGGGTTTAGGTATTAACATTCACAATCTAGAGAAATAAATAGCAAATGATACAAATTCAAACCGATCCAGTTATAAGCTAACAGGAATAGTATTAAAATACTTAACAAGAGGTTTAAGCGGGAAGAATATGTGGAGTCACCTATTTTAACTTGTTTAACTTAAATTTCAGATTTTTTAGATTCTAGTAATGTTTATATAATTTTCAACACAGCCATTAGTAGTATCATTTTTTCAACATACCTCAGTCCTGTAACGAGTATCCTGCGGTGGAAGCTTTAATTGCGCCTTCCAATCTTGTGAACTATAATTAGAGACCAAAGAAAATAGTTCAATCACTGAGAAACAATAGTGTCCCAAAAGCACAAAATACGAAGATTTCAAAAGATACGCACCTTTGAATCACGTTTACTTTCAGTCCTACAAATTTAATACTAATGACTAATCAAAGAGGCAGATTAATTTCTCTTTGACCCTCACCTGCCTAAAGACAAATTATACAGACATCAACTAAAATCAGCACAACGAAATCTGATTTTGTCCGGCATTACACTGGATTGAACCCACTATGATATGAAAACTTTAATTTCTAATGGATAATATATTTTTCGTTGTAGTACTTCTATTGCCAACATTCTTAAATTCAAGTTAATTCTCCGTAATATGTCGCCTATTATGATTTAAGAGCATATGAATTCTGAACTTTTGAATATGCATCGTGAAAAAACACATCTCAGATTCCAATATCAAGCGAAACCCTAACAAGAGCCAATTAAAATCATAACTCGAATTGAACTAATTGAAAACTCAAAATTACCGAAGCTTGTGGACAGAATGCTAACCTTCCACCACAATTTGGTGAAGCAAAAACTTGTTGTCGCAGATTCATATAGAAGCGTCCTCTGTTACAGAACGGGGGAAAGAAAAGGAGGAGGAGGAGGGATATTTCACCGGAGCTCATCATTCTCGGTCGCCGCCGCGAATGTTGTTCTTCTTTTTATTATTTTATTAATAGTGGTGGTGGTGGTGAGGGCTTACGTGTGAATTACATATATATATATATATATGTATGTATATACTGGCGCGTGACTTATATTCGGTTAGCCAGCGAATGGATATTTTAGAGCATGCTTAACTAATTTCTCTGACATCATATTCACCATGCAGAATGAACCACTGCTATAAACCTCTAACCAAATGCGTATAAAATCTTCACCAACATTCCTCACCATCACATACTCTCATAATCTTCTTCACGATCGGCTACTCCACCATTGTTGAAGAAGAAGACTCCTCTTACTCCCACTGCTACTCTCATAATCTTCTTCACGATCGGCTACTCCACCATTGTTGAAGAAGAAGACTCTTCTTACTCCCACTGCGCACAGTACATTTTCCAGAAACTTCTCCCGCTTCGTTCTCTGTTGTTGAAGAAGAAGACTCCTCTTACTCCCACTGCGCACAGTACATTTTTCAGAAACTTCTCCCGCTTCGTTCTCTGTTTTTAGCCAAAAGAAATCAGAAAATTTAACAAAAAAAAGCTTAATGGATTGAAATAATCAATCGTTTGAAATTGATGATCTTCAATATCAAGTCCACTTTTACAGACATGAGCAAAATACTCTGGAATCAATCATTTCTTCTACGTATATTATAGAATTCTAATTGATTAATTGTGCTCTGCGTACTCATGTGATTGAATATACATTATAGAACATCGTTGTTCTGAATTTTCATCCATCTTCGTTTTCTCTTTTGATTCATTCAAATTTGAATTTATCTCTCATGTGTTTAACAGAACAAATTTATTTCATCTTTTACGTACACTCTATGTATCTTTTTATTTTATCTTTTTTAAAATATTTACTTTGTTCAAAATTTGTATTTTATTGACTTATTCATGTTTATAAAAGGAACTGATTACCTTCATTTTTGTTTATCTCATCAGGATGGATCCACAGGTCTAGGTCACTCATAGGGGTTTGGATTGGACAGCAGCGTTTGGACCGGTGGAAGACCAAACACAAGGGGTAAGGTTTTCTAACAACTAATTCTTAATCAAAACTATTGGACACACTCACACACACAAATAATTTCTTAACTTTAACTCTACTTGAATGGTTAATGCCGAGTATTAAACTACTTAACTCAACTTGAATAGAATCAAAATGATATAAAAACTCGTTAATTATTTGATACACCATAAATATTTGATAAAAACACACTAAACTCGACTATATTACTTTTTGAGTTACTTCTGAGAAGCTCAATAATAAAATGAGTTGAACTTGATCGTAACATTTCATGATAAATAATTACTCAACTCCACTCATTTATAACTCTACACACAAATATAGAAAATAAGATAAAAAGCTTGAATATTTAGTATATGGATTTTGCATGTAAATGAGATATATATATATACGAGTTGATTTAAGTGGATGCAATTATTATAATTTTATGGTATATGATCAACAAAAACCTTAAATCACAATATACTTTGCATTTAGAATTTTCATATATTACATGAATTTTAAAGTTTAATATACGTTCGTTTTATTCAAAAAGTTAAAACATATATTTAATTTTGGAGCAGGTGAATTCATTAAAATTTTACCAAAACAAAGATGTAATATCATTGAGAATATATTCTATATTTTTCTCATTATTCAAAATTATTTAAATTTAAATCCAAAAATTCTGCATACATTAGAAAGAAATTCTTGGAGTGAATACTATTTGATGGATTTTTTTTTAATTTTAGCGAAAATATGAGTACCCAAATATTTAGATATTTTTGTTCATAATGCATGTCCACTAAAATTTTTAATTGAAAATTTACTATGTTCAATATGTTGTATTTTATTTTTGGTAACATACTAACATATATAAATTTTGTTTAAGCAGTTGTCTGATGGGCTTTCACAGCAAAGGCCTGTGTGGAGGCTGCACACTACATCAGATTTCTTGAGAGTAGAAGATTTTCAGCACAACATCTCTTGAATTGTGTGAAAGAGGATTGGGAGCCGAATCCATTGCACCCACATGTGAGATCTTATACTAGCAACTTGACCCAAGCATTCAAATTCATGCAGAATCGGGGGATTCTTAGTGATGAGGCATGTCCATATGTTGGGGAGAAGCAGCCCTGCCTTCCACCCCAACCTGGGGAACAGGTATTGTGCTTTTAGATAATTATTATTGTAGTTACTTATTAATAATATTCATTAGTATGTATTTGGAATATTATTCATTAGTTGTATTTAATAGTATCGATTTGGAGTTGTTTATTTATCATGTTAAGCAATACGTAGTACATTGCTATAATTCAATAGATATTATATGTTTATTGTTATTTTGGATATGTTGATATTAAAATTTTTTCTACACTTTATTTTTTTTTTCTTGAATTTGTCACTATACAGAGATATTACATTCAGATGTTGCATAAGATAAAGGTCCCTGATGATGAGATTGAGGATGCGGTGATACGTGTTCTTCACAGACAGCCGGTCGGTGTAGCAGTGGATGTAAATATGGACTTGATTGAGCTCGGCGAGGTATCAATTATTTTTCAAAATAGTCTATTAAAATATTAATACTAGCTTCAACTTTTTTAATATATTAAGTTGAGACATTTTTAAATGGAAAGTTCTTCTAGGTCAACTTAAGTCTTGTTTAGCAACAACTTATTTTATAGTTACTTATAAGTTAAATTATAAGTTGAATATAAGTTATTTTGAATTATAACTTATATGTGATAGTGTTTGGCAAAATACTTTTGTCTTATAAGTAAAAATATAAGTTAGAATAAGATGAATGATGTTTGAATAATGATGACCTATAAGTTAAAATATATTGTAGATTTAATAAGAAGGATTTCTAATTTTAAAAAAAATTAAAAGAGAAATGACAAATATGTAATTGCATTTGGTCGACTCAACTTATTTCCTTTTTACTTATAACCAAGAAAACAATAAGTTATTTTTTTTCTTTATAAACAAAGAAATGAGCAATAACTAAACAATATTATTTTAAAAATACCTTATAAATAGGTTTCAACATTTGCCAAACACCTTGTTAATGTTACTCAACGCAATCTCCAAACTTTTTAAAATCCTAAATTTCACGTCTCATAGATCTTGAATTTGAAAATGACAAAATTGAACTTATTTGTTCTTAAATGATAGTAGTACTCATGCATTCAATTTCAATGTGCTAGGTCCCAAAGGAAAATACTATAAGGGGGTTTAATATGATTTTCAAAATTTTTACTTTGCTTAAAAATTTTTTTGCTGAAAAACATTTTCTTTGATTAAGCAAGGTTTGAGAAAGTTTACTTAGGAAATTTCGAAGGCAACGGAATAAAATATCCCCTTAAAGTATGAAAGACTAAGCAAGTAATAATTAAGCAGGATAACAAAAAATAAGCAAGAGATGAGGCATTATTTTTATAGTGGTTCAGCATCGCCTACAGCCACTCTTATTCTCTTCTTACTTTAGAGAAGACAATCATTATAAAAGTTCACACAGAAATTAGGTATACAAGGACACTTAGTCCGCTTAAGTCACACTGACTTCTAAGTCACTTAAACTTCTCTAAAGATATATAAAATCTTGTTTGTTGGCTTTCAAATAGAATTTCTTGTTGAGTAGATAGTCAGTCAACAGTTTGTTCAAACTTGTAACTTTGATTGCCTTAATACAATGTAGATGATAACAAATTCATAAAATGTGAGAAAATTTTAGTTGTAAATGTAAAATGCGTAGATCCACATAAATATGTCACAATACCATGACTATATACATCCTCCGTTCCAAATATAAAATTGATATGTATTTTCTGAAGTTAATTTGCATTAATTTTTACTTTTAAATCAAATTGACTTATTTTAAAAGATAAATTAGCTAATTAAACTTGAATTCAAAATTGCAGGAGATATTTATGGGGAACGGGTTGTACATGCCACGTGATAACGACCGTCCATATGTCCATGTCGTGGTGGTTGTAGGCTACGGAACCGATGATCAAGGGATTAATTTTTGGAAGATTCGAGGCAGTTGGGGTCCAAATTGGGGCGTTAACGGGTATGGTAGTATTGTCCGGAGGTCCAGTCATGAGGACAACAAGTCCCTCTTATATAGGTTTTCGTACCCGATAGTGAAAAGGCAATGGACCCAACCCAATTAAACATCATGTTATTGTCATTGTAAACTAATTGTACAGATGCTCATCTCCACTCTATTTTCTCAACATACGTTATTCTTTCACATAAATCTCTTTCCCTTGAGTTGTTATGACCTTATTCATATGTTCGTCGCTTATTCAAAAATTTTTCTATATTCGTCAAATATAGGCACAAGAATCCCGCAGATAACATGCCTCTATATAGATAGATAGGGATTAAAAGAACTGAGTTATAGTTTATGTTTTAAATTTTACTTACTGGTTTTATATTTATGAATTCATAATCTTTCTAAAAAATTCAATCTTACAGATTGAAAAAATCAAAAAATAAAAGAGTATACAAATTTTACATCAATTTGTTATGTATAGCATGGTTTTTATAACTATGTAAAATTTGTATATTTTCAATGGTTAAGATATATGGTGTTTTCCCATTTAGATGCAGAGAACTTGTAGAAGGGGGGGTTGAATACAAGTTCTTTGAAATCTTTTTCGATTACTTGTTCATTAAGAAATTAACTTTTCTTGCGGAATATAAAGAACAAGAACACAAATCAATTTATAAACAATTGTTTTATTGATTTCACAACTGAATACAAATTCTAACAATCACAACAATGTAATCGTCAGCTTCTTTTCTATTCTGTATAGGAAAAGATGTAAACTATGAACAACTTATACAGCTTCGAATTACTATACTGTAAAACTAATTACAGCTCCTCTAAAACTTTAGTTCTAAGTTTTCCTATTCTGAATCAATAATGATTCAGCTTCCTTATTCGAATCAAACACAATCTTTCCTTTTTGATTAGGAAGAGATCTCTGGTTAGTTTCCTTACCAGCTACGTCTTCAATAATATCTTGAACTACATGGAAGACATTCCTTTTTAATTCGAACTCTGTATCTCTCAGAAATTAAATCACGATTAGTCCCTAATGCTTCAACTTTAGTCTCTGGTGACGTCATCACTAGTTTCTGGTGCTTTTAGTCCCTGATGACGTCAGCTTGTGTAGTCTCTGATAGAGTTATTTAGTCTCTGACGCTTTAAGGCTTAGTCTCCGATGACATCGGCTTAGTCTCTGATGCTTTTATCTTTAATCTTTGATGACGTAAGCTTTAGTCTCCGACTCCTTTAGACTTAGTCTCTGATGACGTAAGCATTAGTCTCCGATAGGCAAAACTAGTCTCCGATAGATAAAATATCTTTAGTCTCTGACTAGTTTCCCTAATCTCCGATAAGCCTTTTTGTAAACTTCAACGGATCAAATACACATCTTGACTTTCTGAAACTTTGATACTCCATTCCAGCAGTTACTTACAAATAAAAAATAATCATATCTTTTTACAAAGAATAAATGAATTACAATCAAAGAAATAACTACTGGCTACAAAATTTCAGTGTTACTAATTAACATTTTCTATACATTTGTATTCTAAGTAATCTAAAGACAATCATCATCAAATGTCCTAAAACCTAACAATCTCCCACTAATTATGAATATCAGAATGATAAACATAATTTCAAGGTTGATGATGATGTCAAAACTCAACATTACAATTACTTAGAAAAAGAATAAAGAATTGTTAACTACAAATGTATTCTGAACTAAGATCTTTGATCTGTTGTTCAGCTTCCACCAAGACTCAGGTTTAAATCCTATAAGTCTGACTTCAAAAATAAAAATAAAATTACAGCTTATATCAACAAACAACCATACCTTCCAACTCAACAATTTTACCTTTATTTTTTCTTCAACAACTCAGCCTTTCTTTTCTGTTTCTTTTTAGCAACTCCAGTCTATCTATCAATAGCTTTTTTAGCACCAACTCAATTTCTTCTGTAGCATCCTTGAGCAGACTGATAAAACCTTCAATGTGTCTCTCACTGACACTATTAATGTCTCTGTTGTAATCAAAGAAAACTTTCTCTCCATGAAAAGTCTCATACCATAATCCTAGAGGTTTAGGATTAGCTTCCGGCACTATATCAACCTTATGCTTCACCTTCATTACCTTTTGAATCTGGCTTCCAAGTTCCATGTTGAGAGCAGAAGTCTCAAGCACAACAGTCATCAACCACTCCAGATTCTCTTTAGTTTGTCCTTGAATTAAAACCAATTTCTTATGAAGTTTCCTCTATCTTTCCTCAAAATTTTCTGAACTTCCTTGCTAGCATGACCATGTCTTCATCGCTTTCTCCAGATTCTGAGTCTGAGTCTGCTACATGCTTAGCCTCAGCACCCTTTAAAGCCACTCCTCTGTCTTTCCTTCTCGGTTCAGCAGTAATATCTATTTGAGCTAGTTCTATTTCATAAGATAACAGGTTTTCATAGAGTTGTTGAAGATCAGTAGCATGTAAATTCCTCAATTCTTTTACAGCAGTGGTTTTAGGATCCCACTGTCTTGGTAAAGATCTCATGAATTTGAGATTGATGTCCTTGGTGTCATAGGTTTTCCCTAGAGCACGTAGATTGTTGAGTAGGACAGTGAACCTTTCATACATTGCCGTAAGATTTTCTCCTTATTGCATACTGAACATTTCATATGCATGCGTAGGTTTACTATTATATTAAATAATTCATACCTTTGTATTTTAATCAAATATCTTATATGTTATGTACCAATAATGAGAGAGAGGAAGAGCTAAGGTGTTCTTTATTTAACTTTGGTAAAGAGATCGAATATTTCCTAATATTGTTTTCTTTTCTAATTTAAATTGAGTAGAAATTCCTTCTCTTTTATTCTAAATTGTAAGTTATCCGATACTTCGTAATTTGAAAATATTATTACCTATAATAAATTATGACTTTTAAAAGAGAAAAGGAATCGACACACTTAAACACCTTCAATGAAAAACTTTTAAAACATCAAAAGAAAAAAAAAGAAAGAAAAAAGAAATTATATTATTCATGCTAAATTGAATTCCAAAATAGATTTGAATTTCCCAAGAAATGGGAAACTAATTTGTTGACCATGTGTGTTGTAAATGCCTTATTTAGTATGTGTATTTTACAGTTATTAAATAAAATACACGTCACGCATATTTTAATAATAAATGATGTTAGAGATATTAACCTATACACAAACTGATCTGATTAAATTTTATAGGGGATTGTGAACTATTTTCAGCGTGCAATTAAAATTTTAGTAATTAATACTTTACCTCATATATTTGTATACATTTATTTATGCAAAATTTTGATATTAATAACATTTCCCTTTAATAAGAAGTTTTCTTTTCTCTTTTTTTTGGTAAAGTAAATTTAGGTGAAAGAAGGTTCTCCTAATCTAGGGTCACGACATATCACCGGTCTCTTTAAAAATTTATAGTGATATTTACAGATTACCTACGAAAAAAAGACGACTAATAAGACTCGAACTTTTAATTTAATAAGAACATTTACTGAGCTGAACCGATCTTAGTTGGCGGCTTTCTTCTCCTTTGTATGCGGTGTCATTGGCTGTCAAGATCGGGTTCTTGATAGAAAGCTTGCAAAATACTCCTTTGTTGGCTTCGTCATTTCTTAATACTCTCCCATATTTCTTGAAAGAGTATATGAGTGTTTTTATTAATATTATATGTTTAACTAGTAATTATATATTTAAATAATAATTTTTAATAAAATTTGTTATAAATGTATAATTAATAATAAGATATAAAAATTGTAATAAAAAATTAGAAAATATATTATCACAATAAAATTAAGATTTATGTAAATCTTGATATTTATGAAAAAATCTCATTTCAAATGTCACTCTTTGGAAATGAAGAGAATGAAGTATCTGATATTATTCATCTCTTGCGTTTTTTAATTGATCGGAATGAAGGGAATGATGAGAAAATTGTAATGAAAGTATGAGAATGAAAAAAATGATGAGTTATGTGTAAAATTTTCATTGTGATGGAATTAATGAACAAGTTTCATGTTAGAATGTGAGTTTAAAAATACACATAATTTTATGAAAATGAATGAAATAAAAAAAAACTTACATATAAATAATATAAAATTCATTTTATTTTTCACATCAATTTATTCTATCGAACCAAATGTATCATTAAAGTCTATTTTTTTTTCCTATAAAATCTCTCGTTTAACACATCAGAGACCATTTTAGATTTCTTTTTCTAAACTACTTCTATGTAGTTTGTAAATTTCAATGTTTACTCTTCTTCCCTGTGATTGTGGCACATTATTCTTAAATGCCAAATATTGAGAAACGGGTAAAATAATAAATTAATTTTGTTGTAAGATACAAACCTATTCATTATATATATTTAATTTGGCAATGTTACCAAAAAAAATTTTGTGCAAATTAAGTCAACTAGGAGTGAATTCATCTAGTAATTCAAAATTAGAGATCAAATGCAAAATTTTATATTTTATTGTTTCTACAAATTCATATATATCACAAAATAAAGTGATAGGATTTTATAATAATGTTGCATTAAATAGAATTGTATCTTTACTTTTGAAATTAATGGTGCGAGTATTAATTAATTAAAATGGCTTAGAATATTTTTACATTGATAAAATAATCACTCAACGCAGATCAGACATAAATTAAGAAAATATACAAAATTAGCGATATTTGAATTTTTGATAAATAGTAATTCTGTATGTTTGACTGAAAATTAAATATACACATAATAAGATTCTCATGAAATTTGTTATGAATATATCTTCAATTAAAGATGAAATTTGAAGATTGTAATGACAAAATTATGCAAATTTTGCTTTTTTTAGAAGAAATTTTATTCTCAAGTGTTTTTTTAGAACTTAGTGTTTTTTGAGAGATTAATTTGATATGTAATAATATCGAATTTTGTTCAATTAAAAGTTTTAAACATAAACATGTCCCATACAATACTAGAAATTTGCCTATCAAAATATTAAACATGAAACTACGAACGCTTGAATATAACTAAAAAATAAAAGGACAAAGGAGATTACTGTAGTTTATCAAGAAGGTGCATGAAATAAAGTGTAAAGTAGGATTTGGACTTGTCAAGGTTTTGTATCTTCCTCTTTCAAGTGTTAATAAAAAAAAGTATTTTGACGATAAAAAAAAGAAGAAGAAGAGTTTAATAATTGAAACAAAACAATATCAAATTAAAAGTTGATCATTTTTGCACACGTGCATGCAAATTTAGGGGTTTATGACGTCGTCAAGGAATGCAAATAAGAGGACGGAAAGCCAAAGGTCCGGCAGCATAAAATGTGAGCTTTGTAATGTTCTCCACCGTCAATGGCCTTGTTTTCGTCTCGGAGAGATGCTCCGACGAAGCCATTATCTCCATAATTAAGATTTGTTGGAAGATTGCAAAGAATATTTGGTGATAAAACAAGTGTAAAATAAGATGACTTAATGGGAACGTCCAATTCATCTTCACTAATCATATATCCCTTCAATTCGGCATATAAGTGTCTGCTTGCGTCCGTTTGAAATGTATTGAAGTAACTATGTCCTCCATTTACGTCTTCTCTGCAAGAAACACTGACGGTGGCGCCACCAATGGGGTTGTCATGTGACACTTGTCCCAACCACAACATGGACGTTCTTCTCCAACGCCGCGGTGGCGGTCAATCCCGAGGCTAGGAGGAGTAGGGCGGAGGAGAAGAATGGGAGTTGGACTTTGCTTGCCATATATATAATTTTATGCTTGAGAAGATTTATTGATCGTATGAGATGGAATGACTAGTTCGAGGGCATATATATATAGTTGAGGGCATAGTGTTTTTGGGACAAGATGCATAAAATAAATATATAAATAAATAAAAATATATAGAATTAATTGGCGGTAATGGATAAACGTGCATGGGAATGAGAAGGTGCACGTGTTTAAAGATGTGAAGAACGGAGTTCTAAAGATTGTGTTCAAGTTGTTTGATTGGGATGGTGCGGCGCACTTCGAGGGATCGGAGCCACTAAGTTGGAGATATGTAGAACGAACTTATTTTGTGCGATTTTTTTTATATAAATTGTGCGAATCAGCATAAATGAATTTAAGATATATATAGTTTTCATAAAGTTTTACAAAATTTTAATTTTTTGGTAAATTTTTTAAAGTTTTGTAATGTTTTAAGGTTTTTTTTTTGTATGTTACGTGGTGCAATATAAATGTAAAGATGAATAAGAATAGTAATGTGTTAACGTTTGAAAGTTTTTATAAACTTGGTATTTAAAATTGATTCAAATGACTGATTTTACTCTTTAATATTTAAAATCGTAAACAACTAATATATAGTTCTTTACTGATTTTAATCCAAGAAAAAATTCAATTTACTATGAAATTAGTCTCTTTATGCATTAAAGTAAAAGATATAGAAAGCTATAAATTTGAGTCTTTACAATCTAATTCAGAGTGAAAGAAAGAATGTTCTGTACTCGTTACTCCTTACTGATCTATTCAATCAAGTTTAATCGAGTGGAAAAAGTCTCCTTTTTGTTCTAAACTAATTAAATGTAGTTAAAGAATTTGAAAATTTGCTAGTCGGTCTTAGTTTGCAAAAAGAGTGCCAACATTTAAAATATTGATCTATATATGCTTTGAGTTTCAAATATCAAGACCCAAAAATAGAAAATAAAATCGAACTTCGAGAGCAGACCTTAAGTTCAAAATTTTTAAATAATGGAATTTAAGAGATAAAGAAGAAATGATATTATATATGTTGACTTAAACTCCTAAATAAATGTGAGTTTCCCAGCAGATTGGAAGCTATTATCTAAACCATGTATTGTGTATTTTATAGCTACTAAATAAAATAATAATCACATAATTGATCGTGGATTATTTTCTCTGAAAAATGAAAAAAATTAGAATTAATAAAAAAATCTTATTTGGGCGTTTGAGTGAGTTTGTGCCTTTTTAAACAGTGGTCCGCTATGTAATAATAAAATAATAATAATAATAGTAGCCACACATAACTCAACATTATATTTAAACTTTCTTATAATTATTTATATTTATAATTTTCTCCTTTACAACTTTAATTTCTAAACAATCCAGCGTTTGTTTTGAGATTAAAAAAGCACAAATATCGAGGTACAATTTCAATGATGACAATAAGATCAATTAACACTTAAAATTAAAACAAACATAAGTGTTTTTTTTTTCCCTTCCAAATATGAGAAGAAAGAAGAGATCACATTATTTATATCTGACTCGAACTCTAGTAAATGAAATCTAAATTTCCAAACAAATTAGAAGTTAATTTGAAACCATGAGTATAAACGTGTAACATACTTTACATAGTGTGTGTGATCTCAAATTATTATTCAAATAAGCGACGCACAAAATTCAAATTTTTACAAAAAAGTTACATTTAAAATAAATTTATTATATAAAAACAGTTACATTTACATGATATTTTTATTATAATGTTATGGTTTCTAAAATTTATCATTATAACTTTTTTATCCCAGCATTAATTAAACATTTATAACTAATTTTATAAAAAAAAAATATTATTTGATTATATATATCTCAATTAAATATGTAATAATAATATCTTAAAAAAATTTAAATTAACACTTTTTGTGAAACCAAATTAAGAAATACTGTTTTTAAGCTTTCTTTTCCTTTGCGTGTAGTAGCGTCATTGGCTGTCAAAATCGGGTTCACATAATAATTTTATTTACTTGTAAGAAAACACGTGATCAATTTGAGATACGTTTAAATTTAGTAAAGATAATTTAACTTGTAAAATTAGTGCGATTATATGAAATGATTAGCACTTCGTAGATGATTAATAAATCTTTACTACCTCCATTGCATTGCTCTCACAGATTGGATCAATGATTAGACTTTATGCTCAGTTAGCTATACAAAAATTGCAAATCCCTTTTTAACCCGATGGTTAGGACGTAACCAAAATGTTATATATTTAATTTTTATTAGTACCATCAGTCTAGATTTTATTTCTTTTATTAGAATAAAGTTCCCTATTTTTTGTGGAATATTTATTTTTTTTTATTGTGAAATTAATTTATCTTATATAATTCATATTATATAATTATAATCTATTTGTAATGAAATTAAAAAAAAAAACTGTACAAGAATTAGGATTTTTTTTTTCTCTCATTCACTAAGAGAATGAACACAAATTTGCTTGGATGCTGAAATGTGTACTGAAAAAGTTATTTCTCAATTAGACTGCTAGATAACAGAAGTCATGATCGATTCGATTCGATGTGTCATCTAAGTTCCTTTATGTTTTAATTTTTAAAAACCAAACAACCGTTCTTTCCCGACTAAAATTAACTTCCCAACCAAAGTGTATAATTCATTATTTTTGTGTATTCCATTCTTTTGCAAGACTTTTGTTGTAGAATTTCTTTTCTTTTACTTTGCATTAGAGATCAACAAAAAAACCGAGATTACAATCTAAAGGTTTAGGATCAGCAGTAAAATCTTAAAAGTCCACAATAATAGTAAAGTGAAAAATTAATCTAACCTATTGAATTATAGGTAATATAAAAAGATCAACCCAAAATTGAGACCAAAACTAGATTGAATTTGATTTGGGACTGAATTAGGATCGAAATCAGACTTGTTAAAATTTTATTAGACTTGTTATAAATTAATTGTTTTTCTAACTTATTATTATTTTCTCAATAATTCAATTGTAATTTAAATTTTCATACAAAGTTAGAAATCTTATATTAATAAAATAATTCGAAAGTTACTTTACATTATTTTTTTTATTATTTAAAATTTGTACATTATCACTTTTATAGAGAATTAGTTTGTAATAACTGTAATTATCAAAATTTGATCACCGAAATAAAAAAGTTAGATAAGTTCAATTTATGTTTAAAAAACAAAGGAACTAGGACCAATTTAAGATCGACCCAGTCCAGAACCAATTTAACTTGAAATCTTTGATAGTCCTCATTTTATTAAATTAAAACTAGTTTGACTCGACCTGATCAACGTCAACATCGATCTAAGAACCGACTCGTCAACATCAATTTTTTTAAAGTTTAATTTAGTTTGAACCAATAAATCGGTATGTTCATCTCTACTTTGCATCAATTTTATTTTTCACTCATGCTCCATGCATTTTACTTGTAACCATTTTTTTTGTCTTTCATCCGATATTTGAGTTATCATGACTTTGTCGAACAACGCTTTGATAAAAAAAAATTTAGTCGGCTTATTTTGACAATTTTTTTAATATTTATTTTTAAAACTTGAAACTCAACGTCTTCCATAACCTAATATTGTGAGCCCTATCAAAATAAATAAATAAATAAATAATATACCATAACTAATTTTCCTGTTTATTTTGGTCACTTCACAATTTGCAGATGATGCTATCTTCAATGTTTTAAATTTTATTTCGGATGAGCTCAACGAGTTTAACATTCCACAACTTAGATTAATCAAGATCTAAAGAACTATCAGAACGTTGAATAGTGAATAGCTAGACGGAGAAGGGGGACAAAGAGTCAATAATCTCAAGCAAGAGTAGAAAACAATTGACAACAGAAAATGAAAATTTTTCTTTTTTCTTCTTTTTCGCATATTCACATCCAAATTCTGGACAGAATAAAATATGCAATTGCTCATCCAACTTGCAATAATATTATGTACAAGCATCGTCTCTGTACTTTAGGTGGCCAGAGAAAAATGTACTTGCAAACTCAATCTAATGCATTTACATTCCTTCTGATGAAATGATCTCAAGCTCTGCCCACCAAAGGGGTGACAGTTTTGGGACAGCTGCATCTGCTCCTATTCTTGTTATCTCTTTAAGTCTGGCAGTAACGTCTCTCATCGATGGCCTTTGTTTTGGGTTGTAATGGCAACACGATCTTATAACTTCACCTAATTCATCTATTTGCTCTACGTTAAACGAACTCAACATCGGATCCACCATGTCTCGGAGGGGTTGCTCCGCTTTTAGATAATCTGATGCCCAGTCCTGGAACGAGAAACTCTCAACCGAGTAAGGGATCCTACCAGTAACCATTTCGAATAATATAACACCAAAACTATATACGTTAGATTCTGGACTTGTTTCTTCATCTGATGAAGCAAGCTCGTTCCAGAAAGCAATGTCTGATATCTTGGCTGCATAATCTTCGGTTAGATTTACAGCTGAAGAGTTTAGATTTTTGTGGACCACAGGTAGCTTTAGTTGGTGTAGATGCTCAAGGCAGTACGATATACCCATCATAATCCGCATCCGCATTGCCCAGTCCAAGTGCTCTGCTTCTCGTACTGCAGGAGAAAAAAGTGCAATTCTTTCTTTAGATAAAGCTAAATATGTGAATGAAATGGATATAAAATGGAGATGGATATCAAGTATTGAACAAAATTATACTCAATCTTGATGATGCATTGACATCTCATATGATGGAAGTATTACAAATTAAAGAATAAAAAGTCAACTTTCGCCCTTCTAGCTGAAGGCACAATCATCAACCTGGAATATTACACATCATATAATAATCCTAGCAGGCTATTGTTTATTGTTTTTCAACATGATAACACAATCTGATACAGGTCAGAGACCGAGCGTATATGTTCTAATATTCTATAGATTTAGTGACTATATTAAATAACTATAGCAGACGTATTCAAAATTTCATCTGGCTAAGTCAAATATGCAAAACCAAGTCACCTAAGAGGAAAGCTTGCAATAAACAAAAATTAACTCTGTCCCAATCATAACTCGAGTTTTATGTGAGAGAACTCCTTTGGTATTGATATATATTTAAAATATCTTCTTTCTTTTAATCAAAGATTCTACTAAATCCTAATGACTTCCAAAAGTTAAAATTGGAAGGTTAACTCTTTGGCTCCAATCAATTTATTTTAAAAAAATGTCTTTCCTTAGAGATGCATATATAGTCACTAATCCGTACTCCTATATAAAACTGTACCAAAGTTCTTACTTCTTACAACATCGTAATTCTAGAAAATGGAACGTACAAACTTGAATCCACATGCCAAAATAAATAAATAACTAAAAACTGAAACTTGAGCTTAAAAAAATTAAGACGGCATTAGATACTCACTGTGTAAATGCTCAAATAGCGTTCCATTAGGTGCATACTCAAAAACCATCATTCTAGTAAATGGTTCTTCTTCCTCACAATACCCAATAAGGTTTACGAAATTCTTATGATTTACTTTGGATAATTGATCAATCTGAAAGAGATTAACAATTCTTTATAAGAAAAATAGAACAAGCATAATAATAGATACAAGAAAGAGTCAAAGAGACGTTGAAATTCAACTCAAATTAGCTTATTAGTTATGACATACCTTCTTCCTGAACTGGGATTCTAGATTCCCTAGCCAATCCTTTGCAGATGCCACTGTAAGAGATGTCACAGCTATTTCGACGCCACTGGATAAAGTTCCTTTATAAGCTGTTCCCATAGCTGAAGAACCGATTACATTGCTGAAATCTTCACAAGCTGTCTCAATCTCTGACCTCTTGAGGTTTGGCACACCTGAGATGTAACAATAATCGTGTGACAGTTTTAAAATAACTGCAAGTATAATAGCTACCACATATTCATGGTTCACAGTCTTCGGCAACCAGTATGCCCAAAGAGGATACACACAGATATAAGTATATAACATGAGAATATGATTATTTTGAAGTTATCTTACCAGTTACAAATGCTTTCTGCAGCTGCCCACTTAGTCCTGTGGCCCAAGGTTTTACAGCAGTTATTTTATTACTTTGACAAAAGTATATTCCCAAAGCCAGAACTGATACCAATGCAGTTCCACCTATAGCTACTGAGAGAATTAAAACTAGATCTTGATTGGACCTCTTACTTCTGCTCGATATTTTGGGGTTTTCAGCGGGTGAATCCACAGGTGATGAAAGTGAAGGTGGAGAAACAGATATCTTAGGAGTAGAATGCTTTTCTCGTTTTCGAACAATTGAGGGTGAGGGAGAAGGCGAAGGTGAGGATGAAGGAGAAGGCATGGGTGAAGGAGAAGGCGAGGGTGAAAGAGAAGGTGAAGGTGATGAAGACAATAATTGCGTCTGTAAATTATGCTGGTTTTTTGACAGGGGATCAACATCTATCTTTAGCAATCTGCGTTCGAAAATGTTCCCAGCTTTGGCAGTGTTCCTGCATTAGATTAAAGCAGCTATTAAGAAGATAATCTAGTAAAAGAATAAAAGAGTGCTATGATTCAGATAAACATAGTACAAACTGCAGACACAAAGGCCTATACAAATGTATTACCATTATATAATTAAAAATATAGTACAGGCACCATTATCTGGTGAACAATGATAACTTTTAAAGGATTAAAAATGGAAAAACAATCATGATTCAGTTTATTACAACAAAACTGTGCCTGGTTAGGTCAAAAGATATTGACAAATCAACCAACTGATTAGATATTAAACTTTACAGCATGGACATACCATGAGGTCAATATTTCATTGCAAGATGAATGTATTCCATCATTAGACATCTGATTCTCATCGAGTTGAACTTCAGAAAGAAATTTAAGCTCGTTGACGTCAGGTGACATGCTACCAAAAAGCTCATTGTTGTCTAACAGGCTGCAAGAGTTCAAACATAAGATAATACATGAGTGCAAAGATAGAAGGTAAACTTAAGATGAGAAGATCTTATCCCCATATTAGCTTACAGGATTGTCAATGAAAAATTATTGCCAAGTTCAGATGGAAGTGGTCCACTAAAGTTATTGTAGCCCAAATCTAGCAAGTCCAACTCCTTGAGCTGGCCAATTTCTTCAGGAATTACACCCGAGAATGAGTTATTTCGTAATATGCTGAAAAAATTGAGGGAAATTAGAGACGTACATAGAGAGAATTAAATGTCCTTACCATGAACAAAAACAGTTAGAAGGGTCTAGAATTTGAATTGGGAAATCTCATTTAAAACTTACATAGACTTTAGGTGAACAAGATTATGAAGTTCAGGAGCTATTGTTCCACCAAGGCACAGATTTTTCAAGTTCCTGAGAATTGTAAATAGTCATTCCAGATTATAAGACTCCAATAAGAAATTTACAAAAATATATATTATGAACAAGACAAACTACCATCAAAACTAGAAACAAGAAGTTGTTTGTTGGTGAACGCGAAACCATTTTCTTCTCTGCGTTTTACAATGATAATGAATACGTGGAAAAGATATGATTTCTGAATGCATAAGTGAAATCTAATATTTCTTAAAAAGAGGAATCACAATTATTAACTTGGTTGTTCTCAAAATAATTATTATAACAAGTTACACACAAGAACATTTATACCGTATATATGTTCTTGAACCAAATTCAGAGCCTAACTACCTTAATATGAGTATATTACATTCAATATATATACTTCAATCCTGAAAAACTAAGCAATTTTAGTTACGCTAAAAAAGTTGAAAAAATTCCAGATCATCAAAACAATATTAGGAACTTTGATTTTACAAAAGTTCCAATATAAGCCTCTTGAAACAATGAAATCTGAATCTCAATTGCAGTGACTTCACACTTAATCTTTTTCTCTCCATACAAATTTTACAGTAAAAATTGGAAACCTCAAATTAGATTCCAGAGACAAATTTGAAAAAAATCTAAAATCAAATATAGTGAAGTAATTTGATAGAATGAATTACTTACAACACCACAACATTTCCATTTGCACACTCAACACCGTACCACGAACACGGATCAATAATTCCAACTTCTACATTCCAATTTGACAAAGCCCCAAATGGATCACTCACTACCCTCTGCCTAAATTTCAGCAAAGCCAAACCTGCACCAAAAATATTTAGGAAAAGAAAAAAAAAAGTTTTACTCTTCCTATCATCAATCTTACATCCCTGTAAATATAATTACTTCTAAAAAAGAATCAGTAGTTTGAAAAGTCCCATTTATATGGTCTCTTACCCTCATCAATTCCAATAATCAAAATCCTTGAAAGAATATCATAAAATTATAATTCCGTAAGAGACATATAAAATCAGTAGTTTGATTAGTCTAATTACATGCTCTTACTCTTCAATTTCAAAAATCAAATTACTCAAAAGAAAAATGATAAGGATTTGTTTAGTTCAAACAAAAACTAAAGTCAAATAACAATAATCTCCCATATCAATTTGCATTTCAAATATAAACCAGATATAAAAGAGCATTAATTTCCCATATCAAATATGTTCTACTTCCCCCACAATTTCAACAAATAAATGAAAGCTATCAAAGAAAATTAACAAGTACCTTCTTCATTCAGAGACAACGACAAATTCAACTTCTGATACAGCAAGCAAATCATCAGCAAAATCATCAACAAGCGATGCCCATTAAATCTTAAGAACTCAATCATCGCACCAATTGGGATAACACCCAGATGAAGATTTTCCTTTTCGTTAGCCAAATTCAATTATTAATACAAAAAAAAAATTCTTTTTTTTTTTGATACAGAAGTGAAATAAGCTGGGCAAGAAACGAGTTGACTCAGAGAATCAAATGGACAACAGAAAAAGCATCTAAGCTGAAACTCAATTCCTTAGGAAAAACTAAATAAAGAAAATATTGCAGGGCATTGACAAAACAGAGAAATAGCTAGGTAGATGGGAGAGACAGAGACAGAGGATTTGAAAAACAAGGGAAGAAGTTAGCGTGTTTGTGAGCTAAAACTGGAGTAAGAAAAGTAGAAAGCGAGTATTTGAAAAACACGCGCATAACTTGCTAAACCCCCCGAAATAATAATAACATACTATCAAAAAAAAGAAAAGAAATAATAATAAATTAAATAATTAAAATCCACCGAAGAAAAATGAACTTTTGGGGTGTTCGACAATTTCTTATAAGGAATTTATAATTAAATAGTTAATTTGTTACCAAATACTTTTAACGTTTATAGTTAAAAAGTAGCTTATAATATCATTTTATGCTAATGTATTATTTTTTGAATATTATATATTAATTTAATATAAATTTTTTTATTTATATTTAAATCCATTAATATAATATTGTAATGATTAATTAATACATTATCATAAAATATTAACATATATTAATAATAATTTTTATTATATTATATGATAATTATTATATACTATTTCATACATAATATATTAATATATTATAATATATAAAACTAATACATAACATATAGATATTATATTAATATTATTTATATATTAATATATAAATAATATATAATAACACATTATCCATTAATTAAAGAATTAACAAATGTAAATAATAAAATTTTAAAATATTATTATTTTATTATGATATACTATATATTAGAAAATCTGATATATATGAGATAAATAGAAAATCTGTATATATAAAAAAACTTGTATTTGATTATGTAAAATAAATAATCATGGAACCAGTGCGGATGGTCTAAGAGCACTTGCAATAGTTTATCTAAATTCAATTATATTTCTTTTATTTAAAGAATCTTGACGAAAAGTGGAGAAAAAAAAATGAGTTGCACCAGTTTTCCTATTTTAAAGTTAGTTTGATTATTGTGAACTGTGAATCCTTAAATCTATGGTATCACTATTCACATTCTGACATTTATCAAAATTATAATAATATTTTATTCATATTTATATATTGTATAATCCTACCTTATTTTATATATATATATATATATATATATATATATAGTAAAACCTTTATAAATTAATACCCTCATGACCGAATAAATTTATTAATTTAGAGAGATATTAATTTATCTATAAATTAATAATTTATTAATTTAAAGAGATTTTTTAATTCAATATATACATAAAATTCAATAATATATATTATAAAAATTAATTTATTTAAAGATTCATTGTATTTATATTGTAGATGCATATACAGTATTGAAATAAATATCATAAATTCATTACTCCTGATACTTATATAAAATTCATTGTATTGAAATATAAGATGATTCATGAATTAAAAATAAATATTCAATGTATTATATTAAATGACAATATACTATTGTATATAAACAACGCATAAACAATTCTCCAAATATTATACAACAATGGCTTCTCATTCTAATTTATCAAGTGTTCAAAAATCAACTATGACCAATCAGATATACAAAACATTATGTGAGTACAAGAGAGATAACCCCCCATGCACTCAAAAAAAACTTACAACAATGACTTGATGAAAAATATCATTTAAAAGTCGGTCAAGGTACAATATCAAATACTCTGAAGCGTACATCAAAATATATTTCAGCTAATTTGAAAAAATGAGGTGATGTCAAACAGCACAAACCATCTAAATTTTTAGAAATAAAGAAGGTTATTTATGATTGGTTTCTCCAATACCAAGATCATGTGAATATGATTGGAGAGCTAATTTTAGAAAAGACAAAAGAGACAATGAAACTGTTAGACTCTCAGCAACCTTTTAATCACTACAACTTTTCTCAAGGTTGGCTTAAGAAATTCAAGCAAAGACATGGTATCAAGTCATTTTGCCGATTTGGAGAAAATGGTTCGGTTGACACAGAAGATATGACAAAGAAATTGGATGCCATAAGAGAGAAAATAAACCAATTTCTTATGAAAGATGTCTTTAATATGGATGAAACTGATTTGTTTTACAAGCTACAAGTTGATCATTCTCTAGCAACAAAGCAACTTGAGAGAAGAAAACAAAACAAAAAAAGACTCACAATTGTTATTTGTTGCAATAAGGATGACTCAAAAAAAATTCCTTTATGGATTATTGAAAAGTTTGCAAAGCCACGTTGCTTTAAGAACGTCAATATGAATAGCTTCAATTATCAATATCGTGCAAACAAAAGAGCCTAGATGACTAGTATTCTTTTCGAAGAATATGTTCGTTGGTTAGACCAACAAATACATGGTAGAAGAATTTTGTTGGTGATAGATAACTGTCCAACTCATCCAAAGAATATTGAAGGATTACAAAATGTTGAGTTATTCTTTTTGCCACCAAACATGAGTCAAAAATCCAACCATGCGATGCAGGGATAATAAGAACTTTCAAGATGCACTATCAGAGAAGATTTTACAAGAATATATTGGAAAACTATGAGTTGAGATGATCTGATCCAGAAAAGATTAATATTTTAGAGGCCATCAATTTTGCAGTTTCAACTTTAACGATAAATGTTCAGCAATAGACAATACAAGATTGTTTTTGACACTGCAATATTCGTTCAGGGGCTGAAGCAACCTTAGAGAATTTAAATGAAGCAAATAACGAAGAAGGTACTCATAAACTTGAGATGATGATTAAAAGTCTTGGTTATCGCAATAATATGGATGTCAATCATCTGTTAAACTACCCCGGTAAAAATGATAAATGTTCTCAATTTTAAACTCTAGAAAAAATTGTGGAGACTGTGAAAGAGAATCTAGTGGAGGATAAAAATGAAGACGATTCGGTAGCTTTGGAACCGATTATGCGAAAGAAAGCAATAATAGCGTCAACAACTCTTCACAATTTTTTGCTACAATACGAGAATACGACACCAGAATTTCAAAGTGCAATGAGAAAAATAAAAGATAAAATTCACCTAAATGTGAATTTCAAAAAAAAAAAAAACAAACAAACAACAATTGATTCATATTTGAGAGTATCTTAAATATATACGTAATTTTAAGAAATTATTAATTTATAATATTGTTGGGACCATATTTTAGTACAGAGTCTTTCTAAAAATTATTATCTTATTAATTTATTCAAATTCTTCATTTTTTGAACTGACCTAACTTGGGACTAGAACAAATTATTATCTTAAAGAGGTTATTAATTTATTGAGTATTAATTTATAGATGTTTTACTCTGTGTGTGTGTATATATATATAATTTCAAAATACCATGATATATATAATAATTTCAAAACTAATTATATCTCCAAAACTATCTAATTATTATGTATGATTTATTTGAGAAAGTTATGATATAGTGTAAGTAAAATTAATCATAATATATAAATATATTGCAAAAGAAAATAATACGAATTTTAGAAACAAGTTTGAACACTAAAAATGTAAGAATACAGTAAAACCTCTATAAATTAATAAACTCTCTAAATTAATAATTTTACTTTGTTCGGACTTGGGTCAGTTATAAAAATTGTAAATTTCGATTAGATAATAAGATAATAATTTTTCGGAAGATCCTTATATAAATATATGGTCCCAACAAAATTATAAATTAATAATTCTTTAAAATTACAAATATACCTACGACAATTTAGAGAAATATGATTCTAGAGTTGCTTGTTTTTTCTTAAAATTTATATTTAGTTAGAGTTCATCTCAAACTTTTTTTATTGCATATAAAAGTTCTGATGTTGTCCTCCCGAATTGCATCAAAAATTGAGAAGAGTCCTGAATGCGATGAGCAATGAGTGCTTCCTTACACGTGACTAGTTCCAAAAAAACTATATCATCTTCAACATCATCATCATCGTTATTTTTAAGAATTGTTTATACAATATCATCATCGTTAAAATTCAAATTTATTACAGTAAAATCTCTATAAATTAATAAATATTAATTTATTAATTAATTAATATCTCTCTAAAATAATAAAATTTTTTGATCTCAATATTATTAATTTATAAAGGTTTTAGTATATTTGTAATCGCTCGTACCGTAATCATGTGGCACCCCCAAAACGAAGATAGAAAGAAGGCAGCATGTGTCCATGTGGTGGTGGAGAGTAGTGGGAGCGAGTAACTAGAGTACGGTAAACGTCAAGGAATTTAAGACAAAATCAATTGTTGGAATCCACTGGACCTACTTAAGACGAGTTCAATTAATTTTCCAGCTACATTTCCTCCTTTGTTTGTCGTTTAAGATTTTATGACGGCTAAAACCGCTAAATTATAAGATAAAAGTAAGTGTTTTTGGACCATATAAGTGTGCGTTGAATTTATAAATTTAAAAAAATAAATAATCAAAATATCAAAATTTTATTTTATCGTAATTGAAGATGTACTAAAATGTTAGAACCATAAATATCATTTCACTCAATACTGCGGAGTATGAACATGCCATTGTTATTATTTATTTTTATCTATTTATATTAATAAAGGTGTAGAGTTTTTAATTTTCAGGGTGTATTTGTGACATACATTTTTTTAAAAAAGGACTACTCATGAAAGAAAATGGCTCCTTTTTCACTACTGCACTAAAATGATAATCGAAATAAAATTGCATATGTATATGCATGTGCTAATTAGACTACTTTTATTTAATGGACTAGTATATATAAGCATTGAATCAGAAGATTGGTGACAAAGAATTCTATTGAATTAAATTTAAAATTAGGTGAAGACAAACAAAAGATTTTCTAATGTTGAAACGAAAATTATTCAAATTCATCAAAAGATTTCAAAGTGTAATGTTTGATCTGGATCGGAATGCTTTGTGGGTTAGTAAACTTGTAACAATATAAATATATATAAAATAATAAATAAATAAATCTTTCTTTTCCTGAGAAAGCCCATTTGTTTAGGGTATAAAATGAATTTCTTTTTTGCTCTTCTTCTAGGTTCTAGCTTGTATAAACTCCTTTTCGATTTGTGAACTTGCTTATATAGGTTCACCTTGCATGATATGCTCATATACTGAAATATATCTTCTAATTTAATTTCAAGTTACTATGTATAATACATTTTCTCTGTCATGTACAACGTTAAAATTACATTTCCAATTTTTAGTTTGAGCAATACACACATCTCTAATACTTATTACTTATCTTTCAATTATATTTAGCAGTAAAATTTTATTGCTACTCAAATTTATTTAATGACGCGTTTAAAAACTCAAACTGTATTAAAAAATTTGTTTCGGAAACTAATCTTTAAGACATTAACTATGAAAAGAAAAAAAGCAATATGAAAAACTATCCGTATAATTGTTAATACATACATTTAAAAATGAAAAATATAATTTACTCTTTTTTAAATAGGAGACTACTGCTTAGATACTCATGCACTCACTGACACATCAATTAACAACTATCTTGTTAAGTTTTTTTTTTATTAGTCAACACATTTTTTTATTAGTTTATTTATAAAATTTGAACCTCAAGCCTCTTCACTTTTCAGAAGAAATAGTCAATGATCAATGAAGCCAACGGTCAGATTAAAAATATAATAAACTTTAAAATGGTAAAGCAATACAAAATCCTAAATAAATTTAATATTATCGTATGACTATTATATTTACTAGTCTAGCTTTTCAAAAATAATATTCTGAAAAAATGGGTGATCTGGTTTTGAAACAAAGGGGTGGATAGTCTTAATTTGGTAGGAATTGGATGGGGTGTTGGTGTGAACATTTGTAAACTTAATTAGATTCGATGAGTCAGCAAGCCAAATCAATTAATAAAAAAAATATTTATAATACTACATTGTGGGCATCCATGTTTTGGAATATTAGGCTTCACTAGATAATGTTGAAGGCTTCTTCCAAGTCTTATTATTTTCACAATCAACATTTCTTTGTCATCTAGAATTTAGTTATTTGAGCTTCAGCCGAACGTGAAATTAGGTAAAAGAAAAGGAAAATGCACAAGACAATGGGAAACAGTTAAAACTTAAAACTAAAAAAAAAAAAACATGTATTAAATTGGAATAACATTTGCGTCCTCATAACAACTATAACTACAGCAGCAACAGCAACTATAAAAATATTAACATTTTCTCAACTTAAGTTTATATTATTTTGACATTAGTACTCCATATCTAATAGATAACCTATGTTATTTCATTCTTTTGGTTACCACATTTTAATAAAGTGTATATGTGTTAGGCTATATTTTATCGGTTCTAAAATTAGAAATAAATTTATATTTTAATGTACTACTATTTTAAAATTTTATAATTCTATTTGTGAACTAAACTTGTAAGAATATAAAAGTACGAAAAATTTATATTTAGAAATAATTTATGTGTATTTCATAATATACCACATTAAAATTATAAAAATTAACTAATTTCCACAAATTTAAATTATAGTTTATTATAGTTTAAATTTAAATATTTAAAATTTTGATAATATAATTTATATTTTAAAAGTCTGTAACATTTAAAATTAAAATTAAATCAAATAGGACCATGACAGAACGAAACTAACGTCTGTCGTGGGTGAGGTATAACCGTATAAATAAGGCACACAATTGCCACTATGCACCTATTTTCGAACTGAATTTTTAAAAATCTTTACGCGTGTGTACCATAAATAAAGTAATCAATTGTTATTTCATTCTTTAAAGAAAAAGTTGAAGGTTCAATTCCTCATACCCCATGTAATAGTTCTTAATAGTATCAAAAAAGAAAAAAAAAAGAATTGAATAGACAAAATATATTACTACTATATGAAGTTGAATGACCGACTTACTAGTAATGAAACCATACTTTAATTTTGCGCGCATTTAAATACAATTTCTCTGTATTAAGGGAATAAAAAAATTTGTAGAATGAAGATTTTTCTTTTTGGGTTGTTGTTGTTGTTTGTTTTGACTGAATTCAATAGAATTGTAAAAACACGTGATGCAGATATGTTAAGAGGGAAACACGTATGAGATTATATGGAAGAAGAATATTATTCATTTATTTAAAATGATTACATTATATAAATGCATATATATAGACGTATACGAGTAACTCCTAAAACTATAATTTATCATGTAGATAAATTTATTAATAATATTTTTTATTATCTAAACCCAGGGGTGGACATATGCTTGGTCAAGTATAGGCAATTGCCCACGGTGGTTTTTGGATTTTTTTTTTTTTTAATTTAGGTATAGTATTCACATATGTGAAAAGTTTGAGGGCCTAAATCAAATGAAATATGCGAAAACCAAAGTTTTAAATAGGATCACAAAATGATTAGAGAAAAAATTGATGTCACTCTGCACCAGAATATATATTTCAAATTGAATGGAATAATTAATTTTGTAGAATTAAATTTCTACGCAACTTCCCTTTTCAAAATTGGCTTTTGGTTGGATCCTATATATTTTCAATAAAAATTTCAAATTAGTTTTATACCCTGAAATTAAAATTTTGCAATGGGTTGAGATAATTCTGATTTAGAAGCCTTAATGTATGAACTTTTACTACCTTAGAGTTGAGCTTTGCGGTTAAAGTTACCAAATATTCATTCTCTTGTATTCCTTGATTTTGGATTTTTTACTCACCATTATTTATCCGCACCTAATTAAATTATCTCGTGTGCGGTATAACCTTCGATATAGAGAATTGAAAGACGTTCTCCTCACACTTTATATCCAAAAAAAAAGGCTCCTCACAATGAAATTAAACAGATGCATCATTTAAAACGTTAGGGTAACGTTGATGTTTTTAAAAAATAATTAAATAGTTCACTAGTGTATTCAAGAAACCTTTAAACATCATTGACTTATTTACAGTTTTGCCTTAATTTTTGAAGTTTGAGGGAGTCAAAACTATGTATTTCAGCCACTCATCAACACTTGAATGAATGATTGTTTAGTGACATGTATTCCAGACATCAAAGTATTTCAATATATGAAGTCTCGAAAAAATGTTATTAGTAAATATTTTATGTACTCATATATATTTAATATTAAATTTGAGACATTAATATATTATTACAACTATATATTGATAAAGTAAATTTTTTTTTTTAACATCATGCGAATTGTATTTACTATGCTGCCTACACTCTTTTCGGTTCCTAGATTTGCCCTTGTATAAACCTATTCATTATTATTGTAACAATTCATCCTTATCTCTAATAAGATTTAACTAATTTTGACAGATACTAGAAGAAGATTTTGTAGAAAAACTTTCAAATCAAACACAACGAAAGTTAAATGAATCCAATTGAGCCGTAGCAACAAGCTCGTGTGCCACCAAATTTTGGGCTTGAATAACATGCGAGAACCGAATACTTGTAAACTCAGAACACGTAGGCCTGTTCTCAACAATGATATATTTAAAGTAGGTGATGAACTCCTTAATTCTATAGCTTGGATGAGCTAAACTCTTTGAGGTATGCTCTATCTTGTGTCAACAACGATTAAAAATATGGTCACTTGTCAAATACAAAACAAATGAATAGAGAATGAGACATGAATTGGAGCCGACTAACCATCCCAGTAAAACTCGGAACAGTTAGTCTGTTTCAAAGAAGTTTTATTCTTTAATTCAAGTCTTTAAGAAATACTAAATAAAATTATCTTATTGAAGTGCACACTTTTATTAAATAATTAAACCTAACATAGCATAGAATTGATGCAGGAGATGAATAATAAAATCGGATTCTTGTAGGAACCTTCGCACTATCGGACTCCGCAATAATTAATGGACACGAATCCCAACGACTGAGCCATCCTTAGGAGGCCTAACGAAACTCCCAAACTATCGGACAGAAGTACTCTTGACACTTTGAGAAATCTCCAAGTTTTACATGATAACACCAACCAACTGCAGCTGGTAAGGTAATGACATCTAATAGTTTTTCTAAAAATCTTTGATCTTGTTGCTTTGTTTGTATAAGTTGACCTTTGAAGAATATGAGTTACCCCATATAAATACTCCCCTCCTAACAAGGATATATGGAAAAAATATATATATTTGAAGAAAAAGTAACAAAGTTTTTGAGTGAAATAAACCAAACAATAAATATAATGTACAGCTTAAACAGCTTATTCTATTCGTCTTTTATATATCATATGCGAGAGGGACCTTGAAAAGCCATCACAATAAGTGACAATTACGAGTTGAAAACAAAAACATAGTAATTAAAGAAAATGAAAACACCGATTGAGTTTCACTCACAAAAGAAACTGAAGAAAAATCAAATGATAGACAAATCAAAACAGAGGAACCAATGAAGCCCCAGTTTGTATGCAAGTGAGAATGAGAAGAACAATTGCAGCAATGACAGAAATGGCAGACCATGGATTGCTAAAATAATCGCGTCGCAATATTTTCTTCCAGTTGAACCAAGTCGCCTTCAGCTGGTGCCAGTAGTTTCTGCTATATTCATTCACCTCTTCACATAGTTCAGCAAAATAGAAGCCATTGCTTTCTGCAGTCAACTCTCTATAAATGCTCTTCCACAAGTTTGCCACTTGTTTGCTATCTCCGAAATGATTTCTAATAATGCCACAATTAACAAGTAGATCCACGTCCTCTGCAGTTTTGATGAGGTTGCTCATGAATATGATGTAGCCTGTAATTTCTTTACTCTTGCGACCATCACATTGTTCATAAGCTATTAAATTTCTGAAAAATGTTTCGGTCCACTCGTTAACTGTCAGTTCTGGAATATCCAGAATTCCCTTTTTGAAGCATAGATCCAACAAGCAACCCCCATAATTTCTGAAGAGAACTCCTGATTTTTGTAGCTCTGTCGCGCTATGGGTATATTCCACCCTTCCTCTGTAGATTGGTAGCTTTGTTGGAGTACCAAGGATATGACAGTTATACAAAAAATCAAGGAAATGCCTTCCTGTAATATCAGTAATCGAAAACCTTTGAAGCGCACCCATTGTGCCAGCTTTCTGAAAGTATTCAAAGGTGACACCGTAGTAAAATGAAGCATCGTGTGAGAATAATTCAGGAAAAACAAAGAAAGGAAGCTGATTTTCAAGTAACATTATGTCGTGCAGTAAATCACTTATTATCCATTGGTTCTCGAATATGCCTGCATCTTGGCCGTGGACAGCATTCTGCCACAAGAGCTCATCAATGAATATGCTGTCGAGAATGATCATTTGTGCAAAATCCTGGCTGTTGATGTGGTCAAATGTATCTTTGTAACACCTACGGATTGAGTTCTCTAGTTCCATAGCAGCCTTAATAAGATCATAGAAGTTAAAATTCTGCCTATCTTGGTATCTGTCTAGGCATCTCCACTTATAGGCTTCCATGGGTTGAAGGTGAGGTTTGCCACGGTGAATAGGCCCGATTGAGACCACACGCGGACTGTATGCATCTTCGTTTTCTTTTCGGAGTTTCTCAGGAGCAGAAAATATACAAATCTCAAAAGGATGAGGAGCTACCCAACCTGAGCGTTTTTGCAATTCATCCATTATTGAAAGTTCCATTTCCCTAATGACTTCATGAGGCACATATTGATTTGCTCCGACGTTTATTACGTGTTCTCGCCTACTAGTTCCTTCATTGTTGTGTTCTTTCCTAAATTCTTCGAATACTGTTGTAGCATCAGAATTACTTTTTTCACTGAAGGATTTAGGATTCTCCATCATACCCTTTAAGGCCTCCAGTCTTTGTTGCAAATCCTGAAGTTCTTGTTCTCCAACTTGATTGCTTCCATCATTTGGAGATTCCACACCTTTCTTGCTTTCATGTTCAACATGTGGCTGGCTTCCAACATCTGGTAGCTTGCTTCCATCATCTGTTGTAGCATCAGAACTACTTTTTTCACCAAAGGATTTAGGATTCGCCATCATACCAAATAAGGCATCCAGTCTTTGTTGCAAATCCTGAAATAGCTCTTGTTCTCCAACTTGATTGCTTCCATCATTTGGAGATTCCACACCTTGCTTGCTTTCATGTTGAACATGTGATTGGCTTCCAACATCTGGCAGCTTGCTTCCATCATCTGGTGGTTCCACATGATCCGTTTCCCTTCCTTCATTTGTTGGTTCCTCACGACCTTGCTCGTTATTCAATAGTTCCATATCCTCCCTAATAAAGGTTTTTTCGATTAATGTCATAATAGCAACAATCAATAGTAGCACTGGGCTGATAATGGCATAACAAAAATGTTACTTCCAGAGTATTAGACGTCGATCAAGCTATTTACTACGATTGTAAATGAGTTATAAAAGCGACACTACATATATAATTGCTCGGACATCAACTATGTCATTCTAGCAACATCAACACCCTAACAATATACAAATTATGTGCAAAATTAAGCTTCAAATTCAAAAGCCAATCCACATAGCTCACTGCAGACTACACGAACATCACTAAAGAATTGAAATTATATGTATCTGTGAATATGAATTCCCATACTAGTTAACAAAGGATCTCAGTCTCACATTGTTGTAGTATAATCATAACAAAAATAACAAAAATGTACAATACTTTATAACCAAAGGAACTTAAGATCAATGAAAAAGAAGGTTTAATAGACGTACCTGGTTGCGTACGTCTGAGCTAGCTTCTGTTCTTGTGGCATATCGGATGCTTACCTGTTTGCGTACCCCTGAGCTAGCTTCTGTATTTGTAGCATACTCGAAGGTTCATGTACAATTTCTCTTTTGTAATACAAAGCTGTTCAACCGTGTTCTTTTTAAATCTCACTTTAATTTACCAAGAACTTGCAGCTTGTGGTTGACTTTGTTAATGGAAATCAAATATATTTATTTTTTCTTTTGGAATGTTCATGTATTGCTTCTCTTCGTTATATTGACATTTTGATCGTTAATATTGTTTCATGTTTAGATCTCATTTTAGTTGACTAAACGTTCGCACTTGGTAAATGTCGTTCATCAATGTCGATCATAACAAGCGGCTTGCTCTGTACACATGCAAACCGTTGACTTGATTTAAAGGAGCTAATCAGTTACGAACTAATACTATAATTTGTCGACGAGTTATCTCAACTACATCCTTAACTTCATTTCAAAAATTATTATAAATTAGTATAACATGACTAAAGTAAGAGAGTATGATCCACACAAAAAAGTTAGATCATACCATTTATGATAATTTTCGGATGAAATTGAGATATTACAGATATATTAAGATTTATTCTTTGTTAAATTAATAATAAGAGTTGACTCAATTGGTAATAGTTGAGTCACTTCTAACGGCAGATTGATTCGAATGCAACTATTATTTATCACTATGGAAAAAGGCTCAAAATTTATATGATAAGAACAAAAGAAAAATCCTATCCTTTTGTAATAAAATCAATCAATTTCTTTGAGAAAATAGAATCTTTTTCTTATTATATAGATAATTCATGGAATAAGATTTGATGTATCAAAAGAGTTGCAGGAGCTTGCTACAAGAAGCGCATCTAATCAACCCATTCTTGTTACAAGATGAACAACTCTCAAATCCCTCATTTTTCTCCACGAAAATCTTGTGCCTTCCATGACATCTCCCACAGAGCAGGAATCTATGTCCACCACATTCTTCACACTCAGTGGTCTCCCGCAACTCTAGCCGTTGGATTAATTTCTTCAGCTCACCAATCTCGTTCATCTGTCTGATCTCATCGGCCCCACCTATATACCTTCCGCCAATGAACACATGGGGCGGGGTCACCTTCTTCTGCCCAAGGATCCTCTGTAACTCGGCTAGGAACCTAACGTCCATCGAGAGATCACGTTCGTCGATTCGAACTCGAAAGCCTTTGAAGATCGATCGGACGGCTTTGCTCTCCTCGAATGTCCGCCGCACAACGCGTAGGCTCGTGAAGTACACCACAATGCCGGGGGGCTGGTGGAGATCTGCGGTGGCGGTGGGGAAGGGCGGTGGGTCCAGGTGCGGAGTAGGGAAGTGGAGATTCGAACCCTATGGAATATGGAAGCTTTCTTGGACTGACCCGGCTGAGAATGGGGAAGTGGTGGTTGTTGGTCAACTTCTTGACAGAGAGTTTGGAGGTCTTTGAAGGAGGAGAGACTAAAGAGAGATGGGTTTGACGTGGTGTGTACTCTACTTGGTGAATTTGACCATGGTGGCCACATGAATGTGATCTACGTATAATGCACCGTGTATTTGTAGAGAGAGAGATGGGTGGTTGAAGGCAATGCTGTTTTTTGCAAGAGAAAGGGCATTAATGAGTTTATTTTGAGGGTAGAAGGTTTTGGAGGAGAGGACAGTAATGGAGGGGGTTTAGAGGAGAAGAAGCATGCAAATGAATTAATAAGATATTAAAAGAAGAGAATTTGTTATAGTTACTGTCGCTAAACATGATAACAGATGTCAAATAGAAGTAATCACTACGGAGTAGTATTTATCATCCAGTTTTATTTGCAAAATTCTTCAAACGAAGGGAGTAGAGTCAGAGCATGTGCAACAACACAAAGTAATCATTCACCTCTTCTCATATCCATGTGCAACAATGAGTTGTTCAAACCACCACATCGTGTTCCCCAAGTGTATTTCACGATTCAAGCAAGTGCTAACCCACTTTTGCTGTTTACAACCCACTACCACTTTATTTAATCAAACCATGCCTTTCCGGGCTCTGTCCCGATAGAGGAGAAAGGTTTCAATGAAGTTTAATTTTACTTAATCAATAGCTAAGATCGCAGATTTGATAGAGAAAAATGGAACCATATATTCTACTACAACCACTACCTAACTTTAAATTGTTTCTGCATTCTGACAAAAATTTGCAATCACATAACCAGATGTTAATTCCAGAAATATCGAAAGCAGATGTACAACTTTGTGAACATTCAACCAGATCTTGTATGTATTACCCAAAAATCCAAGAAGTTTAGAATATTTAATATAAGTATTCACCAGCAATGGTAATAAGGTAACTTCTGGTAATGACAATTGAGATACGCTATGTCAATTCCAAGGAAGGAATTTGGATCAGACTAAATCCTAAACCAGACACTAAAGAGGGGAACCTCTATAAATCTAGGAGATATGTTATACCACTCGTGATCCTTTTGCTGCCTGAAGCTAAATACATGTTCGTACTTTCCTGTTTACTTGGTTGTGTCAAAATTGTAATAAGATGGTTTGTATAACTAGGACCTCTGAATGCCGAACTTCAAATAAAAGCAAAGTGGAAATTACTGTTAAAGCGCTCTTCCAGGCTATCACATCTTGACACCTCGAGAGATGAGAATGTCACTGTAAGGCAGCTTCTGCTCAACTCTAATGCACTGGAGAGAAGCAAGAACTGCGTGTTTGGAAACCACTTGTGTTAGTCATTTGGGGCTACACACGATGAAGAGTAGGACCATGAGAATAAAGTGTACCACAAGTTTGATAGAAGAAACATGCTGCTCTTTTTCTGTTCATCCCAAAGGCTAGTTGGTTAAGGGATTCTATGTTAGGAGCTCCTGGTGTGTCAAAATGCATCTTCAGGTGCCTGAGACAATAAATTTCATGTAATACATATATTGGGGAAACTTCATGACTGGAAATATTTTACAGAATTTCGTGGGATTAAGACATCAGTTTTTTGGAAGATATTTACTTCCGGATAGATGCAGTTATCTGGTCCATGGGTTGATCAACCACCGGATATTTTTGGGTTTGAGTAGGTCCTGTCTCCACCAACAGTTCTGCAGAAGGAATTTAGCTAGTTCAGATAATTGCTTTTAAACTTAACTACAGATATATGCTAGTAGATTACTTACCATGATCAGGTGTCAGACCATTCTCTGATAGTTTAGCTAGCTTGAAATTCGGATCTGGATGCTGCCATGGAATGTCCTCTGCTACTGGTTCTAGGCCAATGCCAATATTTCTAGATGAGGAGTACGGTCTTTTCTTGTTGGACCTGAAAAAGTAGTTGTTCAGAACTCAAAACTGATCAATCTTCTGAAAAAGCATGAGTAATTATATTTATGTTTAAATAGAAGCACTTCCGAATTTCAAAGAAAATTTCCCAAGTCATTTTGTTTGTCAGCTATATATAGGTATTACTAACCGTCCTTGATTGACATCTGATTCATATGACGGGAAAGCATGTCCTGATCCTGAGCTGGGGATGGATCTTACTTCATCTCCTATAGTTCCACATGCAGCACAAATATGTTAATAAAAGATTTGTTAAACAATTATGGAAATAATGTTGACGAGAACGCAGATCTCAGCTATCAAAACACCTGAATTATTTGGTGTCATCAGATTAGTCTCAGTTACCCGCACTCCATTGGCCTCACTTACACCTATTCCAAAATTGTTGAGATTGTTTCTAAGCTCCTCCATGAGTATGTCATTACGCATCTCATTGTTGTCGAGATTCGCCCTTTGCTTCTCTATTGAAACTTCAAGTGGTTGGGAGCCAACTCCACTGTTATAATCTTCAGAAGACTTCACATTTGACGACAGTATCAGAAGGATAGTAGATTGTATATAGATTACAAAGATATCAAGATAAATTGCTATATCATGGCTTACAAATCCCATTGGATCCTGAAAGTGAAATCTCTCTGAATACGACGATGATGGTTGAGGTGCAGAAGTTGTTCCTGTACGGAGAATGCATAAAAGAACAGTAGATAGTTACTACTATTCTATCAATAAAGAGAATCTCCAGAGCTACAATGAGAGGACTCTAACCAGAAGGAGAATCATGTGGTGGTTGGGTGCTTCTCATCCATAATTCCAAAAGGGCTGCTGGATAGTGTATTTTTTTACTTCCTTGTGCAAAGAGCCCACAGATTAGTACCACAGGAGGCAACTCAAAGAGGTAGGCTATCTTCATTGTAGACATCGAACCCAAATTCTGCATTTCAATAAATATGGGGAACCATTAATACGGTGACTAATGAATTAATTAAATTTACAGAGTTGCAGTTGTTAGACACAGTAGCAATAAGTGAGTGCAATTTCAATCCAAGCCCTACTGATACTTTGATAAGAATTACTTCTTCTCACAATTAAGGTCGATTGGTTGGATTGCTTTAAACTATCATATGAATTGAACAATTTGAAGTAGTCAACACTTTGAATACTTACCTTTCTTTTTCTTCCTCTCTTCGAGACAATATCAGAAGCATTCTGAAGCCAAGACTGGTAAATGTGTCCTGGAATGATGGTCTGTTCATAATCCATGGCAGAAGCAACAGTCTTTCTTGCTCTTTTTCGTGGTGGTCCTTGCCTTTCTCTAACCTCATGCAGCTTCAAGATCACATGCAAATTCTTATTGGTTAATTTGTGGTGAAGACTTCAACAGCAATTATGAACTTGCTTCCTAACTTACTTCCTTGGCTTCATCTGATGGCTGATTGACATGATCATCAGGATGTTGCTCCGGAATTTCATCCGCTACAATAAGAAAATTGACAACCATTTGCATATGGGAATGAGGTATTGACTTGGTATGGAAACGGAAAACTCTCTTAAAAAAGCAAGCACATCACGATGGACTAAATTAAGCAAGGGTTGAGAAATTCATCATCCTAAAGTTCATGTCTCTGCTGCTTGAGTTATGCATCATCCTCAACATTTGACTGAAGCATGTTGATCTATCAATATCAACTCACAAACTTTTAAGGAACATGAAACACATACTTTAAGGCATAGGATTTATTCTACCACCCATCTTTTGTCCATTTATTATTCAAGGAAACAGAATACTACCATGTATGATCTTAAAGGTAACAGCTCAGGGAAAATTACATGCTCAATATTTTGCTTCTTTTCTATGTCAGCATGTATGTAACATCTATCATTATCATTAAGTAAATCAACAAAATCTAAGGAAATTGTAGATTCTTTCACTTGTAGTTCCACACATTCAAGAGTAGGTGAAGCAATCTTACGTTTTTGAGGCTCCTCTTGATGAGGTGGAGAGGGTATGAGACTTGTCGGAATTTGTGTGTGTTGATGGAGAGTAAAGTTCAACTGTGTTTCGTCGTCATCCCCTTCCATGTCAAACCTATCAAACAAATTCTTAGTCAAATAGGTGTAGAAAGAAAAGAAAGTATATTCTAAGATGGCTGAAGCTAAATTATACAGAGTATTACTTTTTTAAGTAATCTTATGAGTTAGAGTTGAGTGGTAAGAAAAAACATATATGATTAAAATGATTATCAAATAAACAGTGTTTAAGTTCTTATACATATAGGTGTAGTTTTCATCATAATCGAGAACTACCTCTCAAATCGGTTGTATATATCATTATCAGCCTGATATGAGTCAAAACCTTCAAAAGTGATATTAGCTGAATCAACTGAGAAAGACGAGTAAGGTTAGCTGAGCTTGTATCTGATTGTTCCAAATGCATCGTAACATATCAACGTAGCATGCTTCATACGCTGGAAAGGTTAAAAAGGAGTTTGAGCAACCTTGATGGTAGTACTGGGCTTGATCATCTTCCCTAAGTTTATGGTTGATATAGGGTTCATCTACACTGTCTAATCGCTGCAGACACAAAAAGTTCAGGTAGAAATTAGCCCTGATGGTAACAATTTATGTAGTCTCTTAGTTCAGATGCTACAAGTAACATCCAATTTTAAGTTAATTAACCCAATAGTGAAGCTTCAGCTGCATTATCATAAAAACGCAAGATCCCCCTAATACATCCGTAAATTTCCACGCCAGCAGCCTGTGAGGTCTTCAATCAATGAAATCCTCCTTGGTTGAAAATTTCAAATAAACATTTGAACTGGAGAAGAGATGGGGAAGGTGTCTATGTTATTCTATATATTTCCATCCCTGTTATGCAAGAACTCATCTACCCAAAAAAAAAAAAAAGAAAAGAAAAAAAAAAGTCATCTACAAATCACTAGGGCAAAGTTGGCCATCTTTGGAGTTTTAGCAATGAGAATACCTAGGACAAGTGATGATTCGGGCCAGCAATAGAATACTTGACTAACTGTCATGTTATGCCACGTAAAAGTTGAACGATGAGCTTTTATCTATTCTTGGCATCTTACTCTTGTAAAACCATGACTTCAATGATTTGATAATATCTGAAAAAGAACTACTCAGCACCTATCATTCAGTGAGACATCACATATACTTTCCTCTCAGGTAGAATCCCATAGACATCACGATAATCAAGAAATTACTAATGACACAAATGATATCCAATCAAACACTTTCTCCAAGCTATGTCATGGCAATCATTTAATTAATTGGAGTTCCATTTGCTTCTGTAACTCAAAAAGGTAAAAGGAAAAGTAAGCACGAGATTAAGATTGATTATACATTATCAATGGATATGGGGACCATTTTACCCCCAAACGACCAATAGAACAATGCATTAAAGATGAATAGATACTACATTTTATTAAAGTTCTAATCAGTGGAATTTCTGCATGGGTAACCTATATCGAAAGAACAAAGAACTGATTCTGTTTCATTAAAAATGCACTACTGCTGTTCTCCCATGGAAGATAAGGAGGATCTATAGAAAGCTTAACCCACCTCCATAATAGCTTTTGAAACATGGATTGTCTATTGGTCAAGTTATCAGCAATTCTATATCTTACCATGGCAATATGGGTAGTTTGTTGGAAGTCCATCATTGTGGCTGATTCAGAACAGTTACGGGATCGCTCAATTTCTTCTTCCTCTTCCATATCTTGATTATCTGGTAGAGTAACAGCTTCATACCTGGAGGACAATGAAATATATATATATATATATATATATATATATATATTTCATTGTGACCAATTGACTATTTTGTCAGGTCATTTCCATTTTGAGGACAGATATGTGAAAGAGTAACTAAACTCATTTAACTACTCTTTTGTTGCTAAATCCATGTTTGGGAAAAGCAATGATGCGTATGAAACAAAACATGGCTAATATGAACAAAGTACAGAAGCATATGAAAGTATGAAACTCTAATATGCACTAACTAAACAAGTTGAAAATGAGACCGACTTAGCCTGAGATTTGCCCTTTGGGAGAACAGTCGGATCTGGGCCAGCTTTAACTTTCCATGATTGGTTTATTTCCACCTATTCATTTGAATTAGTATCAAAAGCACTAAGAAAACTTAAGGGAACAAAGCAGATAAAGAGAGAGAGCGTAGTACCAGCAGACGAGTCACATCATCTGCAATAAACACCAACCAGTACAAAGTTATCATCAACGATTGAAATTGGAGAAGCAAACGAACAATTCAAGTGTTATTTAATAAACCAAAAACTCACCATAGAGAAGCTTGACTTTTCGTTCGTACACAATCACTACTCCTCCTGAGCACAACATGCAAACAAAATCATCGGACGGTAATGAATTCGAAGTGAAATACAGAACTGAAAACGAGTGAAATGAACGAATATCAGTTTACAGAGTCTGTATTACCCATGAGAATCCCAGAAAGTCTCAAAGCCATGGGAACTGAAGGATTCAATATCTCTTCGCTGTAATAAAGTAAACCCAGCACATATCAGCGAAATTTGAACTGATTAAAGGTCGAATAACCAGTAGCAAACAAATTGGGCAAAAACGTAACCAGATTTTGATGATATTGAGCTTGCTTAACTTCTTCCGGTTTATCTTCGCATGCATCGTGGCAGCCATCCTTCATAATTACACAAACAGAGCATAGATAATTTGAACTAGTAGATATATAAATCTTCCAGAGAAAATTCAAATTCATGGAAGCAAAAGTTCAAACTCAAACCAAATTGCAACGATCAGTAACAAAACTCATGAAAAGATGTTGTGTTTTCAAATCAGTGAATACTCAGATCAAATGGAGTACAGTAGTATGAATATTCATAATCTAAGCTTGTAGAACTACAAATAAACTGGAATATGATTCTGAGAACTGAGTAATTAGAACAATAGTTGAAAAATCAAAGCATAGATGAAGAGAAACGACGAAGAACTAAGTACCATATCTGGCCGAGAGGAGCCTTTCGAGCAAGGAGCTGATGAGAATAGAACATTGTGCTTGAATAGTAACTAGAGAGAGTTTGAATTAATGATGAAGTAAGGTGTGTGAGTGCGTGTATTTGAGAGAGAGAGAAAAGAGAAGGTTCGTTAATGGCGGTGTGTATAGAGAGAGAGAGAGAGAGAGAGAGAGAGAGAGAGAGAGGAGATCAAATTGAGAGTATACAACTCATTACCCGCCATAACAAACACACACGCACACACAGAGCATGTGGATGCAATGTTCACTTCGATAGAATTTCCCTTTGGAGCATGCTGTGTCTATGCTACCCCATTTTTTCATATTTATTATTTTTACGGAAAATAAATAATAAAATGAACTGCTAAATAAGCCCATCATGTATAAAACACAATTTTAAAAGTTCTCGTATAAATGACGGCAAGATATTTAGGGGGTAGTTAGCCGTAAAAGTGTCTCATCTTTTAATATAAATTTTTAAAATTTGATATAGGGGGTTTTAGAACGAAACAAAAGTTACATAATAATTCTTTAATAATTGTATTAAGAGATGGAGTACTAAAGAAAGCGGACAAAAGATTGATTTTCTCACTCTTGTCTTGGGAAAAAGATGATTATTTCGTTAGCTACAATCAAACAAATATTTTATTCTTTTAAATTAGTGTTTTTTATAGTAATTTTAATAATATTACAATAATAATTTTAAATAGTTACGGTACCTTCAAAATCACCTCAATTTCACCGTCTCTTTTCGCATCTCCACTACCACCATCACCACCTCACCTCCACTTCTATAATTTTAATAATTTTAAATATTAGAGATACGTTTTTAAAGATAAATTATATATTTTTAATATATTTTTATTGTCATGTTGTTTAATACTAGTGAGAATTATAATAGACACCACCAAGTAATAAATATAATGAAGTTAATTGAAGTAATAAAATTTTGGAATGATAATTAAAGAATTCTATTTCTTTTTATAGTCTAAAAGTAAAAATGTATATCTAATTTTGGAACAACAAAAAAAAATATTTATCTTTAATTTTGGAACGGAGGCAATACAAAATATTCAAATTTTATCAAAATTTTTAATAATTAAATGTTTGAAAGTGTATTTGATAGAACTCATTCAAAGTGAACTGTATGAGACAATATCATGAAAAGTTGTATTTAAAATTTTTATGATATATTTGTGATTGTATTTTATTAACTCTTTAGAGATCATGACCTCAAAAAAAAAAAAAAATAGAATTAATGTTTAACGTTGAATATAGGATTATGCTAAGAAAAATTAGACTCGTATACTAATTGATTGAATTTAAATATATTTCCTGTGTTCGGATTATAATAGCAGTGTGAACAAACTCAAACATAAAAAGGTATAGAAACTAGCATATATTAAAGCTACCAAATTATGAAAATTAGAAGTGTATGACAATGCATAATGGACCCCAAAAAATCACATGACCATTGGCTCCACTCTGTTCACATGCACACTTCCAAAACCAGACAATCTCATTATTCTTCCACTGCATTTATCTTCAACAATTATAGCTCCATTTAATTCTCCTAAGTTTCAATGGAGAAGCTGGTACAAGTATCGGACCACGAAGTCCGAATCGACTTCGCGCTCGGCACCAAATGCCGAGCCACAGTCCGATTGAGGTCCCTCAGCTCCACCACCCCAACAGCTTTCAAAATCCAAACCTCATCCCCACAAAAATTCCTGGTCAACCCACCGAGTGGACTCATCCCTCCTTTATCCTACACCACCTTTCAAGTCATTCTCAAGCCCCAATCTCAACTCCCCTCGCCGTTTCCTCGCTCTCCCTCTGACCGATTCCTCATCCGAACCGCACTCGCCCCTGAACTCAGTCACGTTTCCTCTGACTCGACTCAGTCTGAACTCGTTAACTCGTGGTTCAACTCGCTCACATGCGAGTCCCTTACGCAGGAATTCAAGCTCAAGGTTGCGTTCGTCGGTCCCTTTCTGCTCCGGCATGCGGTGAAAACAGGGGATTATGATGCCGTGAAGAATATATTGAAGCGGCAGAGGTCGGTCTTGTCTGAGTTACCGACTCGGGAGGCCGAGTCACTTCTCAAGGTGGCGACCGAGTTGGATAACTCGGATGACATGGTTGAGTTGCTGACTGAGTCAGAGTTGAAAATCAATCCGAGTTCCAAACTAGGTGGCGTGAGGGAATTGTGGTGGGTGGCGAAGGGGTGGTCCGAGCTACACGTGGCGGCAGCGACTGATCGGGTGGACGATATTTCGAGTTTGATAATAAAGAAAGAAGGTGGGCCATTGGATTGCAGGGACAAAGAGGGAAGAACGCCGTTGCATTTGGCGGCTAGTAAGGGATACGAAGGGTGTGTTAGGGTGTTGGGTCGTGCAGGGGCTAACTTGGACGCCAAGGCTAATGACGGTCGGACGGCGCTGTATAAAGCAGTGGCAAATGATGACCGTCGGATGGTGGAGTTACTGATTGAGCTAGCCGCGGACCCCACAATTGTTTCAGCCGATCGAGGACGATCAGCTCTTGAGGTTGCACGTGATAAAGGAAATGTAAGTATACAATTAATTACCAGAATCAACTAACTGTTAGTTACTACAGAAGACTTTTGGGAACAATTAATTTAGGCAGTTTACTTGCGTATATCTATCTCAGCTACATATATACGTATATTATTTTTATTTTGGGTTTAAAAAACAAAGTCTTGAATTTACAAATTAAATTAATATAATCGTAACGTGCTAAATTATAATAACAAATCAAAGAATCAACAACCGTTGAACCGTTAACCTAAGTGAAAATAGTTTAATGTTATGTAAATAAGTTATTGAGTTCAAGTCTTGTAAAGTTGTAAATGGAAAATAGCTCATATTCATTGAAACACGATTTCAAATTAGTCGTAGTCCAATTGATTATCGAAGAGGAGAATCAAAAAACAAAAAAAAACAAATATATTTTCCATTTGTGCGACGAAAATAGTTACTCCCTTCGTTCTATTTTATTTGACAAAGTTTTTTTAGCACTTAGATTAAGAAAGTAATATATTTATAATGATTGCAATGATAAAGTGTTATTACTTTTTAATTATTTCTTTTAACAAAAATTCACCTTAAATGTCTTATCTTTTAATAAAGAGTAATTTAGCAAGTTAACAATATAATAACTTTTCTAATTAATTATTTTATCAATATTTTGAAACATTCCAAAATCAAAAGTTTGTCGAGTAAAATGGGACGGAGGGAGTATTATGTTTTATTTGGGCCCGATTCTATATATAATTTTAAATTTTAAGTTAGAGTTTGATATATATATATAAAGATAAAGGTTTTATTTTGTTAAACTTAATATATTTTATCATTATAAAGTATGTGTAGAAACATTCAACTCAAAACCAATTGGTGATGAGTGGAGAGACTCTTCAAGGTTATTAAGTGAGTTTCATATTTTTTAACCTAACACGTGTAAACATCCAACTCAAAATCAATTGGCGATGAGTGGAGAGATTTTTCAAGATTATTAAGTGAGCTTTGAGGTTTTTGGTTCCCAACGTGAGATAATTGTCTCAACCATAGTTTTAAAAATCAGACTGGCCGGTAAGATCGATTGAACTGGCACAGTTTACCAAAAATATCAAATAGATAAAAATATCAGAGTGAACCGAATAAACTGAACAGTTTTTTTAAAAATCAGTAAACCAGACGGATTTTTAAGAAAACGGACCAGATTTTTTTAATGATAAAAATGATTTTTTTTAAATTTTAATTTATATTTTTAGTTTATAACAAAACTAAACATGTAATTCACTTGTTAACACCATTGTATATTCATTAAAAATAAGAATTAAGGTTTGAAGTATAAAATATTTAATACAAGTGAATGGTAATAGTCTAAATTATTTTGTCTTATTTTGTTAATTATTGTACTAATTAATTTTGCATAGTAAATAATTATAAAAAATTAGTTGTTAGGCTCATTTATGTATTTAAAACATAGTTATAATTTTATTTTGGTAGAGTAAACTAAAATTTAAATATATAAAATTAGTTTCACATATATAATAATAAAAATTTGGCTCAAACGGTTGAACCACCGATTCAGTTGGTTGAATCACTAAATCGTAACCAATGTTTCGATCAATTCAATGTCTGATTTGATTTTAAAAACTATGGTCTCAACGGTATGAAAATAAATTAAATATACGTCTAATTCGAATCATAGAATTTTATGAATACAATAATTTTTTAAAAATGGATGAAGTATTTACTTATTGTTATTTCAATTAGAAAGAAATGGTAGAACTACTTGAACGAGGTGAAGAAGTGCTGAATGCTTCAAGAACGGGGGACCTAAACCGCCTAGAGTGGCTATTAGAAACCGACGCTAAAGTGAACTATTGCGACCAATACGGTTTGACGCCTCTTCATGTGGCTGCAATCAAAGGCCATAGAGACGTGGCAATGTTGCTGGTTGAGTACGGATCCGACCTCGAATTTCGGGACGCCGGCGGCCACACGCCGCTGCATTTGGCGGTGGAGAGCGGCAGTAAGGAGATGGTGGAGGTGTTGATTAACAGGGGAGCTAATGTGGATGCCATGAGCAAGGAAGGAGCGACCCCTCTTTATATTTCGAGACTAATGGGGTTTGAAGATATTACGAAGGTTCTTTTGGATTGGGGAGCTGATGTATGTTCTGTTTCTTTATCTTCTTCTTTACCCTCAATCATGCTGTAGTTATAAGATATCAATCATGTTCGTGAAATTTTAGTTTTTGATATTGTAGAGAAATTTAATCTGCAGAAGTGATAGAGATATGTTACAAAATTATTAAATATATATTATTGTAGTTATATGTATAACAAATTAGGAAAACGTTTTACATTTCGACATAATCGTTATGAAAAATGTTTGTCAATTTGATGATGGACTATCAAAAATCTAATCTTTTCCTTGTTTACATGCAAGTCGATATTGTATGGGGTGCAAATTAATTGACCATTAAAATTTTTGAAATAAAGAGGAAATTATATTGACCGAGCAAAATTTATACATCCAGATTTTATAACATATTTAGAACTGCGTATGCCGTCTTGTTAAAGAATCCATGGCAAACCACGCATTCATAGTTTGGTTTATAGCGGATTAATCGCATTTATATATTTTGAATTTATTTATTTTGAATGGCATTTAAACATTAGTTTTCAAAATTACGGTAACAAAAAAAAAGTCCCTTTTTATTAAGAACTTATCTATATACACAATTAAACTCGCAAAAAAACAAAACTCATAAATCAATTAAAAGTTGATATATGGACAAATTTATTATTCTATTTATTCCTTAATTAATGGGATCAAAGTTTCTCTTGCGAAATAATTTGTATGCATAAATAAGTTTAAGATTTATTCTTCTATTTAATATCTCTGTGGGGGCAAAGAAGGTTAAAAAAGAATTAACAAAAAAATTTTGTTTTAACTCTATTAAAAACTTTTTATTAATTCAAATTAAGTTGATCCTTTAAATGTTAATGTTTGAAGGTTTAGATATTTGAAATTTAATGGACAAACATTAGCACCCTATATTTAACAAACAAACAAACAAAAAGTTTATACTACTCCCTCCGATTTTTATTAGTTGTATTTTTAGAACTCAGTTCTCTTTTTTTTTTATTTGTTTTTTTTTCACATTTTAAGAAGAACACAAAAAAAAAAATCTTATAATATTATTTACATGTTTCAATAAAAATAAAAACCTTTTATTTCTATGCAAATTAAATAATAACAAGTACAGTATAGTAATAATAAATTTAATGTATTTATATTAAAGTGATAAACTGAGTTCAAAATATATAATATTCGATTAAAATATTTATGTCATATTCAAAAAAAACAGATATAAATATATTTATATTCATTTATATCTGTTTACCTCCCTAATTTATACTTATTAATTATTAATCTCATTTTATGTAATTTGAGCTGGAAAAAAAAAAGTAGCGAGGGAGTTCATTATCAGTAGACAGTAATCATCTAATGATGAAATCATGAAATCGAAAAAAGTCAAAAACGAAAATGAGTAATTACGGTTATGGTCAATCATATCCCCTCCTTCTCCTCATCCATCTGAATCTCGTCGTCTTCTTCCTCCGAACTATTCCACACTTATCATTTCTCAGTTCTCGCTCCTGCAAATCAGTAACCAATTTCACTGCAAAACAGACCCACTACAATGTTATCCTCTCTTCTTCGACCTTTCTTCTTCTTCTTCTTCATCATCTTCTTCACCACTCCACTGCAACTCCACTCCTCGCCTATCTTCGAGACCCATTTAACCAAACCACTCCGCCCCAAACCACCGCACTCCTCCGCCGTCCTCCGAAACGCCACCCACCAGCAATACTTCGAGCTCACCCGCCCGCTCCCCTCCGACCGCCTCACTCCTAAGTACTCAGTTCTCGCCCTCCGCCATAACTTCTCCAACACGATCGGGAAACCCCCAATCTCCGTCCCTTACTCCCCTCCCTCCAATTGCACCGCCTGGTCCTACGTCGTCCTTGATTTTAGCGCCTCCTGTAAGGGAGACCAGTACGACCGCATCGCTGCCGTCTGGCTCGACGGCGTCGAGCTCCTCCGCACCAGCACTGCCGAGCCCACCGAGGACGGGATCTTCTGGAACCTTCGGAAGGACGTCACGAGATACATCTCTCTCCTCTCTCGGCCTAACCTCACTCTCACTGTTATGCTCGAAAACCTCGTTAACGACGTTTTCACCGGCGTTTACCACGTCAACGTCACTTTCCTGTATTACCAAGCTACCTCCGTTAGGGTTCCGTTCCTAAATCATCTCAAATTTAATCGAAAATTAGGGTTTGTACATGATCATAATTCTCAGGAAATTATTGGGCGTAAAGAGCAGCATTCTTACAATGTATACGAGAAACCTGCTGATTTGATAATCCCAATATCAGGAATCGTAGACCAAGGATTTTGGTTCAGAATTGAGGGAGAAAACAATGTGCATTCCAAGGAAATTCGAATTCCACCAAATACTTACAAAGCTGTGATTGAAATCTATATTTCATTTCATGGAAATGATGAGTTTTGGTACTCGAATCCGCCTGATTCATATATTGAATCGAACAATCTGGTTACTGAACGTGGTCATGGAGCTTATCGGGAGGTTTTTGTTACCATTGATGGGAATTTGGTTGGATCGGTGATTCCCTTTCCGGTGATATTCACCGGTGGAATCAATCCCTTGTTTTGGGAACCGGTTGTTGCAATCGGAGCTTTTGATCTTCCCTCTTATGATTTTGATTTGACTCCATTTTTGGGATTTTTGTTGGATGGGAAGGCTCATTTCTATGGCCTGGGAGTAAGTGATAGCATTTCGTTTTGGCTTGTTGATGCGAATTTGCACTTGTGGTTGGATGATGGTGCCGCCAATGTTCAAGCTAAAGTTCTTGATTACCATACTCCAACTCTTGAGATTGAACGTAAGTCTGTGTTCAAAGAGCTTGATGGTTCGTTCAAGGTTGAAGCAAAGAGGAAAAGTCATTTTGTGGGGTGGGTGAATTCAACATCAGGGAATTTCACAACTCATGTCTCGCAAAAATTTAAGTTCAAGAACTCGATAAAGTTTAAGAATAATGGGACTGATAAGGTGGTTGAGCAGAATGTGAAGACGACCATAGAAGTAAAACTTAAGTCTGATATGGGTAAGTTGGTTAGCCATGCAATTGTCAAGAGAAAGTATCCTCTCAAGATTGAGATTTCAAACCTACCTGGTTCAGAGAATGATACGTATTTGATGATCACAAATGTTGTTCACGCTACGAAGGAGAAGAGTGGATTGAAGACAAAAAGTACTGATTCTGTTGGGGATTACTCTAGCTTTTTATATAACAAGCAGAATTCAACTGGTTGGATGGAAGTGCAGGATCATTCTGTTCTTTCTGGTGAAGCGAAGACCGATCAACTTTACAGTTACAGAGATGAATATGGCTGCTACTCTCGGACTGCCAGGGCGGAAAATGGTACCATTGTCACAGACACTTCAAGCTTTGCTTGTGCATTTTCCCACTAGTTTCATATTCCACTTCTAGTCTTTTCTCCATTAGGAAAAATAAAATTTCCCAAAGACGCTAGCCGATGTTTCTTCATGATAAGTGCTTTCCTTAGAAAGCATCATGAGAATGTTGCGGCTGTATTACATGATAATGGTGAGAGAAAAACTAAGGAATGTATATACCACTGGTTTTTGTTAGAATGAGAAAATCTGGATGCTTTCTACTGTAGCTATTTCTTCCATGCTTCAAGTCGATGTTTGGGAATTAAATCCCAGAATTTATATATAGCTGAAAGCAGAATGTATCTAGAGCTACAGATCCCATGTTTCTTCCATGCTTCAAGTCGTTATTTCTGCCATGTTTGGAAACTGGCAAATCTGTAGTTTTCTTTAAGATGGAGCAGAATGTATCTAGAGCTACAGATCCCAATTACCCAAAGCATCCTTTAGTTGTGTGTTACACCACTAGAAGAAATGGCACACATTAAAATCAGTTTGCTTTTTTCAGGTTAAAACGATCTAAAATGCACAATATAAGCAGTTTCCCAAAAACAATGGATATTTGACGAGTTGAATTGTGAAATTCCAACTAGATTACAATTACTTTTATCATCACATTCCTAGACTGCCACTTTTATAGCTAAAGTTGAGATGTAGGTTAATAAAATGGAGTTTTAATCATTGAACTAGGACCCAGCTTCACCATCAAAATTGAGCTACCGTACTTTGATTTGTGGATTAAAACTTAAACATAACTGCAGTACTAGTATTTATTACGGTCTTTTAATGTTTATGGTAATCTTTCACCGAAAAAATCTGTTTTAAATCCAAGTCATAGTTGAACACCCGGTCCGGCGTCTGAATTTCCATAATCTCGGATTATTACAAGATATAAAATAGAAAGGTTTAAAGTAAAAATCACTATACTGCATGCCGAGAAGAGAATATATCGGTAACAATACAAGACGGATTACAACCTCTTCAGCATTTAGATTTCTGGGCAAGTACAAAGAGTAGTGATATTTTTAATTATGTTAAGTTTGATCTTCTGTCCTACATAAGACAAATTACAAAATTACATGCAAGCTGTTTTTCTATGTTATGATAAGCCAACTAAAAAATATACCGAGAATCCAGCTATGGAGTTGCCCATTTCTAGCTCTATACTGCCTCCACCCCTACATCTATATCATTGTAATCCTTCAGAAGGGGCACATGCGCATGGTCAGAATTAACTCAACGATAAAATCCTAGCAAGAAATAAGAGAGGATAAATGTAAGATTTCCTCGGCATGGAACTAACTATAGTTCAACATTGTGGGACTGGTTATCACCATTCTTTGACGAGGAGAAGAAGAGTGACAACAACATTTCTTTCCATTTACTGATACGAGATTTATGCTCCGATGGTTCCAGCTGTTTATTGCATATTGTATTGTAGTCGTGCTTCAGATGAGGAGCAGCTATTCTTTCCTGAGATAAGATCAAGGAAGAACAATGAAAAAAAAAACTCGAGAAGACTACCACTTCTAAAATTGACAGAGGTCAGTAGAGAAAATACAAATTAATACCTTGAAGACTTCGAAGGGGCAGACATCAGAATTACCGCATCCCTGTTTAGTGAAAATGTTAAGCTTGCTGTGATTAACGCAAAAGTCAAAATTGTAAAACAAATGGAAATTTCCTTTTAGTGGAGCTACCAAGATATCACAAAAGTAAACATGGAAAGCACATCATAGTTCCTGATTGAAATTATTGTCCTTGACTACTAATTTTTATTTTAGATATCAAAAACAACTAGTAGAAAATATAAGAAACCACCGCTATGAGAGTTGCACGTTAAATTTTTTTTCAACTAAACAAACTTACAGGCATTGGAACTGGATGTTCATTGTGCAGTACTTGCACCAAATATTTGCTTGTGTTGTTAGCAGGACAGCTGTACAAAACCAGTATGTTGTTCCCACCAAAAGGTGCCACTATACTGCCTCTCCACTTTCTTGGCTGAGGTGGCTTTGGCGGGAGTTGCAAGGGTTTTTCTCTTTGTATTAATTCGAATTCTGAAATTCAGCAAGTAACATCTATTTTCAGAGACACAATAAGCAGAAGGTGCAAGAACAAAATTACTTCTATCAAGTCTAATAGTTAAACGCATTTTTTCAGTAAATTACCCATTTCCTGTAATTTCAGTATTTGATCAGTGAAGCCATCCTTCCATTTTTTGTTCAAAACAAGGTGCATGCTCAAACAAGAATCAGGAAATATATAACTCTAAAATCACTAACCAGATCCTTCAAGGAAAAGCCCCAACAAACATGAGAATGGCAGCAGAGTCTCCGCATGAGCAAACCGAAGTCGAGCTTTCTCAAAACTTCCAGGAGGATGCTTTTCTATATGAAGAAAAGGTAGAGGTCAAAACAAAGGACAATATGGTGAGAAGACTTAAGGCATGATCAAGAGGAGCAACAGTTTGTAGACTAAATTAGCAACAACACCACAAATATATGCCAAAAAAACTAATGATCTCATGATATAGAAATTTTCAGCAAGGACATGATAAATGCTCATACAATCATTGGATACAATAGATGGCATAAGTTTAACAGTTAAGGGAAAAAGATTATCGCAATCAGGTTGAATCTCAAGGCACTGCAAAAGATTTATCATTTATCTTGAGTTCACAAATTTATTAGTCACTAGTCAGGTTCCTGGATGTTGATTATCATGTAGCTATGCTTCTCCAGAAGAAAGTTTACACAATCAAAAGATTCAAAAGAATGTTACCAGATAAATAGCTGTAAACTTAAATATAATTTTCACTTGATATATTTATTTGTCCCTATAAATTTCTCAATCCTCAAGCACGAGCTATTCTGAGGTAATAACATACTCAATGCTTAATGCAAAGTTAGTAGACACCGGTGCAGTTGGAGGGAAGAATATTTTATCTAAGCATGGATAGAACTCGCGAAACTAAAGAATCAATAAAGAGTGAAGAATATTGCAGAAACAGACTAGAGGAATAGAAACAACCAGAACTCCCCTTTTCCAGAAGACCAACTTTCTTTTTCATCTTAGTTTTCCCTCATTTATTACAGGGAAAAAAGAAGCGGCGTCCAATTAGTGAGGTTTCTCGAGACTTGAGAGAGAGAGAGAGATCCTTGAATGTGTGAGCTACAGATATTCATGGTCAATGACAAAATAAGAAACAGGTGGGATGGGAAGGATTAAGTTTATATGATACTGTTTAGAGATAGAAGTTTAAATTTTCTTAGCGTGACAAAACGCAACAGATGTATACCTGAAACAAGAGATTCGACTTTCAAAGGATAACAATGGTACTAAAGGATAATATCCTACCAAAAGTGGTAGCATCATTACCTTAGGGAACACCAAGGCAATGTCTCGCTGAAATCACTTAACCTTGGGCCACTTGGGCTTTATAGGTTCTTTAAGCTTTGTTGAAGTACCTAGCTTAGGTGCCCAAGCACCTTTTGAGAACAATGACAAACCTACTGATGCAGGCAAGACAATAGAAAGGAGAAAGGGAAAAAAAGAGTTAAAAGGGTGGATGAAAATAATGGATAAATTATGCCCATCTCCACAGAGCTTGCAACCTCATAGAATGATGTTTCAGGTCACTCCACAAGATCCTCTCGTGTTCATGGACAAATGATGATGCTCAAAGTTTCAGTAACTCTCAATAATCGATAACACTAATATGATTGAAACTAAAATAACCTTGGCCTATAAGACAACTACTCAAAAATAACTTCATACCATTTTCCCGTCAACTCCTCCAATAATAACGCACAACTCCTCCACCATCAGTAAAGTAAAATAAAGTAGTACATGGTAGAATCTTGAGGGTAATAATAACATAAGAATAAAGTAGATTAATATAATTACGAAACAATTTAAATTACAATACAAATAGAATTTCCACTTCCCTTATGTTTTGGTCTTCGTCTACATTACACGACACACTTTGAAAAAAAATAATGATTTATATTACTCAAATTTATAATACTACCTCACCCAATAAATCAACTTTAATCAGAATATGCTATGAGAAAAAAGGATTAAAACCGGTAAAACTACAAACGAAAAATAGACCTAGTTTGTATCACCTGCTTTAGCCTTGATAGCCTGCTCCATGGATTGAATGACATCTTCAAGCAAAGGCACTCCCATTCGATAGTTTAGTGCATTACCATAACCTTTCAATATGAACAGCTCCAGATCATCTGTCCACTCCAATAAAGCAACCTAAGGATAAATATTAATAAGCATTAGGCACATAGGGAGCTAGAAATACAAGTAGTGAAATAATTATTTACACTACCTACCTTACTACCATATAGTTACTGATTTGAGAAATTTTAATACACACACACACACACACACACAAATATATAAGGCGATGATTATAGTAGACATACACAGATCATTTCGAAAGCAATAGGCGTGGCCAAATGACAGAAACCAATCAAATAACCATTACAAAGCACGCGAATCATATTAATCATTACAATAGTATGCTGAATTTGTGTACCTCTGAAGGGCTGAACATAGCACATGCTTGATCAAGTATGCTGAGAAGAGATGCTTCCTGCCAGATTTTAATCCAACAAATGATCAAAAAAGAAGACAAATTCAGTAAATGTAGTACTCTATATAGTTGAGAAATTCTTAACTAATAGTCAACAAAATGCATCGGCAGATATATTGACCTGTTTGCAAAGAAACCATAGAGAAGAAGTATCCTGCCTTGTAAAATTTAGCCCATAGCGCCTCACTAATGAATTAGTAATTTCATCAAGGATAGGTAGCTTAAGCTTATCAACAGCAGGTTCCTGATTTTTTCTAAATGCCTGCATCCACAGGGTTAAATATGAAAATTTCACCCATTAATGCAACTAGAAACTACTAAGAACATAATTTCAATCTGAACATGGTCTCTTCAGATTCATACAACTTAGTTATCTTCTTCCACAAAAATCCAAATCTTGCAAGCAGCCTTATGCACGGAATAATAGAAATATAACAGTAGCAGTAACACTAGCAACACCAATAAGAATGAAGAAATTTACAAACTTGACGCATCAGAACGTTGTTCCAATAGTTTCTACTTTCAATGGTAATTTATTAAATATTGCAAAACAACATGATAACTGATGGCATCTTACACATCAATATGCTTCCATATATCTTATTTACAGTCCATGCCTTGTATCTACTCGACACAAAACAGCCAAGTAGTTCTCGCAGTACGTATTATTTAGGATTCCAGTTTATAACTTCCAAAGTTTCTGGCACAAATAGATATTCTTGCAAATTTAAGCTTAGGACTTTTCATCAATGTTACTAGAAAAATAATCACCAAAACCCTGAATTATCCCACATGTTTTCTTACACATAAGCCAACCAGTAGTAAGTATGAGGGTCATGGCCACTCACTCTGATATTAAACATTGAACCCACATAATGATCTCTATTTTTCCAATATATAATCAAAAGAAAGTACATGTTACTGCTCAAAGGAGGTAATAGGATACATTTGATTTTGATAATGGACTTGTAGTATGTTAACAAAACACTGAATTCAAAATATAGCTCGGATTAATTAGAATTTTCCAATAACAAAGTCCATGTTTTATATTTATAATATTGCCTGTTGCATTAATTGAAACATAATAAATTTTACATCATCTTTAATTCTAGTATTTCACAATTGAACTTAGAAAAAACAAGCATCTCTCTAATTGCTGATGGATCATATAATCAGGGAAATATGGGCATAATAGCTAATACACAGTAAGTCCCACGCTTAAGGGCCTATGAACTACGAACAGCTTAATACAGATAACACGACCAAAGAAGGTGCATAATTACAAAAAAAATTTAAAAAAATTCTGAAAGTTAGATCTAAGTTTTTCATATATAGTGAATGTTCAAATCAACCAATATTATCACTCCTTGAAAGAGAAAGTAGCACTACAAAAGTTACTTAGCAGTTCAGCTAATGCAGTCACAGTAATACAAATCCGGCATATATACTTTCAAGAAAAGAAAAGTGTATACTCCGTATAAAGTAACCTCTTTATTAGATACATACAAATGTTTAATTATCATGTATTAGAGCATCATCGATTATATTAAAATCTATCGTTCGGTTACCTAATAATACAGGGTTGGAGGTTCAATATAAAAAGGAAGGTACTCTTAACCTTGATACAGTATACTCAATAATAATTCCCTCTACCCTACTAAGTGGTTTCTTCACCTAACACAGTATAAAAATAGGAGTACATGTCCCAAATTTCGATTTTGCATCTCATTATATTTTGAATGTTGTTGATTAATGAAAGACATCTACAAAGTCTCCAGCTCTGTTTGTTTTCTTTTTCCAAATATGAGGGTAATATAATCAGATTGAAAGACTATTATTGGATTAGTGTCACTAGATTTTGGGGATCCAACTAGAACAGGGTCACTTGAATTGGACAAAGGATCTACCTTGAACATTACTCGACAAAGCTATAACTTACCTCCCACCAATAATCTCTACGTAATTGCAATATTAATGACACTCCAACTCATGGTAAGAAAAAAATGTCTGAGAACCAAAACCAGCTCCAAATCTGCTAATGACCATCTACACAGCTAGAGAGAGAGAGAGAGATTGACAAGTGTACCTTGTAGTTCTGACAACAATCATGAAATCTCAATATTGTATCACTTGCACGACTTTCACTGCTAACTGCAAAAGCTCGAAGTCTTCCTGATCCAAGATTTCCTTTACCACTAAAAAGGCCCATACCAAATGCCACAGCACTCGCTGAAGCTCGAGGAATCTATCTTGCCAGTAATAAAGAGATTAATGGAATTGAAAAAAACAAAGACATTACCAATATGTAATATCATAGTCAGGTTGATGGAAATGTTGAAGTTTCAGGGACTCCTAGCATCGAAACCTTAACTCAAGTGATATCCAAATGATAAATCCACATAAGCAAGAGAAATAACTAAAAGTAATAATAACCAACCTGAGTTGCCTTTACTGAATACACATCTGGGAGATAATCTACATTAAAGAGCTCTGGAAAACTTTCTCTGATTCTGATCCCAAAATTATACAGTTCAGTTTCTCCTTCAATAACCAATTCTCCACCCTTGAGCTTCCCCTGCCAAGGTGATTTCCATCCCTGTAGCCAGGATGGAATTTTCTGCAAAGACTTCTTCTGTTCTTTTGCATCTTGTAGAAGGATTTCCATGTGAACGGATAAAGCTTCTAATGCTCTCATCTTTTTCTTTGTAGGAGCACGAGTTCCATGCCTTGCCTATAAACCAAAACAATAGGATGTCAGAAACTATCACCAGATCATTTTACTTACGCACATGGCTAGAAGCCTAGAATCAACAAGTACAAGGAACAATATAATCGGATAGAATAACCAAGCAACCAGCATGCTTTTTTTTGTTTCTGGTATTTTTCCTATTAGTGATATGAAATCTTTGAGACAGCCTTAATAATGTCTTGAAAATTACATATATATTAAGTTAACAGTCTCAAATAATTCCTACTGCTGGACATCTACGATATGCCTTACTCACTCAGACCCTGTCAACCATACACATAAAGTTTTCTTCCCATATTAGTATGTCTGCTACTATACACTTCCTGGTCAATTGCACTAATAGCACTTTCTGTATCTTTCTTCAATCTACTCATATGTGGCTTACGACCACAGAAACAACAGGTGATCACATGTGAAATAGCAAAAATGGAATGTTATTGAAGGGTACCACGAGATTCAAATGGATAGGTGAACATTGGTCCGGAATACTGGAAGCCACAAATGAATTGTCTGAAAGGTCTTTCACAGTATCATATCTGCATGCAAAAGAAATGAAAGAAAAAAACATCAATATCATTATCATTAGCAAATGCTCTCTCGTCTGATAACAATAAGAAACCTAATCATTAACAGAAAACAATTTAATCCATTTCTCTTGAATACACTCAGGGTTTATGTCCCATAAAAGGTTCCATATCTCCTAATATACCATAAGAATGTTAAAATTCACAAAATTTAAGCAGACAAAATTTAAATTCCTCCATTCCAATGTATATGATATTATATCACAATAAAAGGTAGTTAACACAACATTTTGAACATTTAAAGCGCGATAACAACAACTTTCTCTTAATTCATACACTTCAAACAAATCTAACTAGAGAAATCGAAAGGGCAAAAGCAAAAGCTGAAATACGACAGTTGATCAGTCAATTGAAATGCAGATATACTAATACTATATAACGAATCAGAGCAAACCCTAAACAATCATCGCCATGAGAGATTGTAAAGCTCATACAGTTAATAGTATAAAGTAATAGACCTTGTTACTGTAGAGAGGTGATGCCGAACGTCAAAACCTGCTTCGACGTTTGAAATTATCACTCCCAAGTACAAAATCAACACCAGAAAAAATGCCATTCTCTTGAAATTGAAATGGGGCAATTGAATAAAATGAATATTTATTGGAAGATGATCTGCGAAAGATATGAAAGGGAGAAATAGACTATTGCGTTGCTCTTTTCGAGAAGCTGCTAGACCTGCAATGGCGCGTTATTAGTTATCTGATAATTTAACACTTGTAGATTAATTGAATTCTCATTGCAGCTCGAAATATTATACTTCTCCGGCTGAAACTACTCTCTTTATTTTAGAATAACTTATATTTAGATTTATTTTTACGTGAATTTTTTTATATGGTAAATTTTTTATATTAATTAATTTTTTCCATATTTAATGAAAATATTTTCTATTATTAATATTTTTAAACTTACATATAAAAAACTCAAACGCTAATTATTATGCAACGGATAAAGTATTATTTATATAAAGGTTACCATATATTAAATAAAAAATAGTAAAGATAATAATAAATGATAATAACATAATAATTTTATATAATAACATTGATATAATATTACGAGAATGGTTAACTATGAATTATTAGATAGGAAATTGCTTTTTCAATACCCCATTACGGAGAATTTTCTGTTACTAATATTGATGGGAACATATATAGGACGATATTATTTTTTGTTTATTTGGAGTATTCTGTGAAAGTTATGGAAATACTGCACTTTTTACCATGCTTTTTGCAGTTTTGTTTGCCACTGATTGCACCATGTTTTTTAGCTTAAAACTGCGAATATGTGATCTGTGAAGACTCAAGAGGGTGCGAGTAGTGTCGTCCTAAATGATGTCTTTTCCGTTTTTTATACAAGATACTACTTCTTCCAAAATATATGATAGTTTGATTTTTTTTCACATAATTTTTGGTAAAATTTAGTAAATATTAATTATTTTATAAAATTTTAATTTTTATATCATATTAATTTTTAATTTAAATATTTTTAGTTAAAAAAATATTTAACGTATATTAAGCTTCTTTTTAAAAATACGTGCAAAAATTCAAACGTTATACATTTTGGAATTGATGAAATATTAACATATAGAAAACAAAAAAAAAAAAGATAATACCTTTATTCTAAAATGCATGACGCTTTAACTTTTTTTACGCAATTTTAGGTGAAATTTAGTACATGTTAAATATTTTATATAATTGTAATTTTTATATCATATTAATCTTCTTTTAAAATATTTTTAATTTTCAATTTAAATTTTTAAAAAAATAAAATATGTATATTAAATTTCATCTAAAAATATGTGCAAAAAGTCAAATCTAATGCATTTTGGAATTGATGAAATAGGATAAATTTATGGTATTAGACTACTCCTTGTGTTTCAAAAAAAAATTACATTTGAAAAAAAAATTGTTCAAAAAAAGAATTATATTTTAAATTTTTCTTTGTTATTTTGTTATAAATTAAAAAACTTTCAATTACTAAATTATAGATCTCATCATAACTTAAAAATTCATAATAAATTTCATCGGAAAAACTTATTATTTGTATATTTAATTTTTGATCGAAAATATAAAATTAATAATCGTCAAAAATTTAAATATTACTCTCTTTATATGAAAGAGAGAGAGAGAGTATATGTTTTCCTAATTTTATAGACTAGACTTGTAACATTCATAATAATATCTTTCTACTGAGTTAATTAGTCAACAAAAGTTTTTTTTTTCTATTGTTAAAAATATTTTTATAAATGTAAATACTATTTAATTTCGATTTTAAATAGTTCACACTTCAACATAAAATTAAAATTAGAATACATAAATGATTATTTATATAGAACCAAAACATGTTATACTTTAAATACAATTTAAAAAATAGAACTAAAGCAATAAAAAAGTTATGTTTATAAGACATGGATAAATATATATATATATATATACACACACACACACACTAAAACAATTACAACTAAAAAAGATATTAAAACAATATGATTACGTTAGAAAACTATATAATTTATACATATAAAATACATATGTGAAAAATATAAATACATAATTTTTTAATATTATCCAAAATAAACAAATACATGCACATACATAGAGACTGGCATTATAAAATTAAAGTCATATTTTCATTTTTTGCACATAACTCTAAGTGGATTTTTTTTATATGTTAAGTATTTTATATAATTTTTTAAAAAATAATAATAATTAGAAATATTACAAGTGAGGGTTAATATGAATAAAAAAATTTAATTAAAATAAAATATTTAACATATAAAAAAGTTGACGCAAGTGTAAAAAAGTCGAGGTTATAGGACGAACTTGTAAATCACTGGAAGATGCTGAACTAATGGAATTAAAGAAAACAAATGAGCACACGTGTTGCCCCATGTCTTATTTATTAGTTGTAAACGAGACTAGTGGGACGGAAACCACTAAATTAATTACAAAGGACAGCACCATGAGGTGAATATATACCAGTATATGATATCTAATCTTATCGAAAGGGATTCTAGTGGGGATTATGAAAACTACCATTATAAATTTAATGATGCATCGATTGACCCCATGTGAAAACATCATTATTCATACACTTCAATGTCAATCGACTTCATGCCATATTTTTCATTTTGTCAATGACTCAATGCTGTCACTCGACCATAAATTTTAAGGGTACTACAAGATTGACGAGAAGTCATCATCTTGTAGCACACCCCACAGATTCAGGCAACCGACAAAATCTGAAAAAGGCAAAGTTGGAACCAGTGGAGTGGCATCAAGACGCTATCAGTGTTTCTTTCATAAATCAGTCGGTTATACGTCTAGTTTGAGGTAGAGGAGAAGGTTCCATCGGACCAATTAATCAAGATGCTATCAGTGTTGCTTTCATAAATCAGTCGGTTATCCGTCTAGTTTGAGGTAGAGGAGAAGGTTCTATTAGAATAATTATTTATTTCAAAGAAACCCCATCTCTCCCCATTTTTTTTTTTTTTTGAAAAAAAAAATATATATGATTAACGACAATGGCATCCTCATACACCATTAGATGACATGAGTCTGTTCCAAGGTTGCCAATGAGCAGACAGGCTTTGCTCACTAATGTACTTCAACATTCATCCACAAATATGAGCAAGTTAAACGACGATATTTGTTGCTTGCAAAATTGCACGGCAAGCAACTGAAATCTAAAGATGTGACAAGCATGGTAACTACAACTAGTCTGATGCGCAAACTAGAGTAAAAAACAGTTGCTTTAACTAACACACCAAAACTTCTAACGAGCACTTAAACCATAAATAACCAGCAGGATCTTGTGCGTGATAGGTAAAGGAAGAAAAGACCAGTTCTACATAACAGCAACCTATTATTCAAGGAGCATCTGATTAAAGTGCCAAGTGCCTGAAATTCAAGGGATAGAATATTGTATGAGCAACAGAGGTTATAGATAAAACACACTAAGCTTTTATGAACGTAGCAACAGAAGACTTGAGAGTAAAATGACTTCTTTCGAAGTTCTTACCATGTCCTTTGCCCACTCTCCTCAGCTGCGCAACATATTCAGAGATCTTCTTGATTGCTTCCACCTTAATTAAAAGAAAAATGTTAAACCTCTGTTTCTCTGGCAACTCTTTGGCATCCAATGTCCATTTTCTAGTCTAATAAGCAAAAGAAAGCGAAACATAGCAATTGAAGTAGCTACCACTTCCAGGTGGAATCACGTTAGATTAAATTTTGTATTTTACCTGCTCAGAAAGAAATTCACTTTCAACAAAGTCAGCCAACTGGACATCATTGTTTCGAGTAGCCACCTATTGACATAAGTTGGAAAATGTCAATACTTATTCAATAACTCCAAAACAGTGGAACAAATCAACAAAAGTTCGACAAGCTGCCTGAGACAAGAAGTTCCAAAATACTGAATATTATCTTTTTGAACTCTTAGTACACTCCACCTTCAAGGAATGGATTTAAAAATTTCCGGTGGAAGCTCCACAAGAGCAATACTCTCTTTTCAGGATAACAGGACAATTGAAGCTACAGACTACAACTACAATTATCACTGTATTGCAAGAAGATTTACAAGAATCCATTACCTCGTGCAAGTGTAGAAGTTTTTCATTAGTCAATTTCTCCAGAGACAACGCAAGCTCCATTGCTATATGACAAGTAAGATTAAATCAGGTCTGATATATATAAATCATGCTTCAAATCAAAACATGCACTAGGAGAAAAACAGGAAACTATTTGCAACCAAGGAACTTGAAATGCTAATTGAGGTGATATCCGTACCTCCAACTTATTACAGTACTTGCTTGATGCCTCACTTCACAAGGACAATATAAAATGCTTATGTATCCTATGGATACTACATGACAAGACTCGGCACAAACATGAAGATATCGACAAGTTAAATGTAAACAAAGTGGTTTTCAATTTTCCAAGTGACGTCAACGTGCAGATGAATATACTCAAATAGATCATCACATGGAACTCCATATAACCATATATTCGTGTGGATAGAAATGCTTTTTATTTCCTAGAAGAATAACCAACGAAAGCTACTATGCAATTGCTCTGTTTTTCAAAAGACAGATTGGACACAAATGCAAACATATCCATAAAGAACCAAAATGCATAATAATTGGTTTGCTAGAGAAGGTATAAATGCTAACAATAGTTTAAATAATAAACACGCCATAACAAAATAATTAAAATGTAGCAGCAATGAGAAAACCGAAAACATACCATACAATGCATCTCCCTTTTCAACATGATCAAACTCAGAAAGCGGCATTACAATAGACTGCAGCTTCACTTTTCCACCACGTTTGTTCTGAACAGTGTTTGAACCCAAAGGGGTTAGAATTATAAACCTTGACATCAACAATCTAAACAAAATGGGCTATTCAAAAAGGAAAAAAAAAAACTAAATAATATAAATTCTCACACACTTGATACTCCATAAATTTTTCAGCATGTTCTCTTTCTTCTTCACTAGATTCCTTGAAGAAACTACATGGAAAAACGATAACAAGATGATACCCAATAATTCAAAGAAACAATACCAAAGAAAATGCGGCATACTACTAATGAAAAGAAATCTTACTTGGCCAAACCCTTAAGAGCAACATTGTCCCGGTCAAAGTAAGCAAACATGGCGTGATAGACATATGAAACATTGTACTCAACACTGATCAGAAACAAATAGTCATAAAAACTATAATGAAGTGATGAAAATCTACGATACTACCAAATCAACCAAAAAAGGAAGCACGACTTTCCAAATACCCGAAAAGGGGTAAAAAAAAATTGGTTACAGGAAAATAAGTAAATTTAAGCAAAAAGAGAAACGCATACAAATTTACGTATCAGAAATTAAACCCCCAGATAGGGAATTTATAGAACTTCCCCTAGAAAAGAAGGGTCAGAACTGAGAACGTGTTACACAGGTCTAGCTCAACCCGAAACTAAGTTAAAAAGAGAAAACCTCAACAGTAGATAATCGCAGAGGAATTAACACAAACAGATAGCACAAATAACAGTATAGGCACTGAGAGGCCACATAACAATTGAAATAGAGTAATGAATTAATGATAATAGATACTGAATCTTGAAAAGGAAAACAGAAAACAAATGAAGGAAAAGTGAAAGACCCACTTGATCTGTTCGTTGAGAGCGGATTCACAGTCATTGGAGTACTTTTGTCGAGCCAGAGAGTCTTGAGGAACAGTGGGTACAAGACTGAGCTCCTTCTTCACCTCTTCAAAGGGTTCAAAGACAACCCCAGTAAGCGGCCGGTTGTTTGAATGCTTGGCCGCCGAGCAAACAATCGAAAACCCATTTCCGGGCTTCGCCGTCGGAGAAGGAACCGATGCGACAAGTGGGGTGGCCAGATTCTCGCCGCCGACGGTGGTGTTGAGGAGAGAGAAATCTGGAGAAGCTCTGAGAAACATGGTGGTGTTCATAATTATGGAAAGGAGGTGGGTTTTTTTTGTGGTGAGAGAGATGGGGATGATATGGATACACGTATAGTCGTAAAGTGTAGACGATAGAGATGGAATATAGAGAATCATTTATATATCAGAGTCTCAGAATAGGTGTAGTGGGTGGGATGTCAGCCGTTGGATGAGATATGACGTGGACGGGTGAGATTGGGTGGACTGAGGGGGCGCGTGGTGAGCTCATGGCATATCTGGAAGATGCTACCTTTTGATTTTTTAGGTATGAGGTTTGGAATCCCGAGGTGGAAACTGGATCAGAATTTTGAGGAGCTTTTTGGAAATTAAAACCCATTTCTATTACATATAGAAAGGCCAAGTGGAGCATATTGTTAGGTAAATTTTGGAATATATTACATATATATTTCAGAACTTAATAAAAGTATGAATAAAGATATTATAGACTACAATTAATATGTTTATAAATTAATGCTACAATCAAGTTCTTTATTACAAATATTATAATTTTAATTATACAATAATGTAAGCTACCTAGAATTATTATCCAACCAGAGTTTAATTGTTTGTTTTTTTCTTTTTTTAAGGTAAAGAGAGTTCAGTTGTTAAACCAATTTTGAACTAAGTCCTTGTTAACAAACAAATTCATTTCAATTTACTAGCAAAAAGATCTACTGCACTTTTCTAAGGAAGATAAAAGGAATGAAAGTTAAAAATAGAATTTATATTGAGAATAATAAAAATATAATCTTTAATGAGAAAAATTGATATCACTAAATCAATATCCATATAAGGAAAATCTTATTTTGGGTTCAATTAGTCGAGATAGTATCATTCAATTAATTTAGTTATTATTTTTGTTCAATCTTTTATCGCATAAGATTTGATGCTTATATTTTTTTCAACTCGAGTTACATGATTGATTTTCGTAAAGTGAATTTAGGAACGAGTTCAAATTAATTAGATAAAGAGGTTATTAATTCAAAAGCTTGAAATAACATATAATAAAAATCACCAAATAATTCACTAACTATTACAAGAAAATATAATTAGCAAATAAAAATTAATACAATTATACAACCAATACATAATTAAAAAAAATCACAAATAAATATTATCTACATAACAAAGAAAAAAAACAGATCATATATACGCAACTAAAATATGATAAAATCAAAATTCAAAACCAAAGAGTAAAAATTCACTGACAAACACATAATCATCATAAATATAATAGTTCCAAAAATTACAAACTAAAATTCACATAGATAGACACAAAAGTTACATAAATATGAACAAAAATTTTAATAATCAATATAAATATTTACATAGCCATTTATTATTCAAGTATTCAACATAAAATTTTAAGTTCGTTACTACGTCTAAATGATAAAAAAGTTTGTAAATAAAATATAAAATAGATAAAACGACAAAAATAAAATAAAATCGTACCCGTATTTATACGACAACTAAGCTAGTATTAATGAATCACGTATATTCATATAAGGTTATATACATCGGTTAGTGTTAATTCACATCAAATTTGTTGATCTGTAAAAGTTTATGTTTATGCTTTGGATCGGATATTATGGTCTAATATTTTGAGTCTCCACCTTTTTATATATAGTACTTTCGAAATAGCGGATCTAGTGAGATTACTTGGCAATAATCTTGTTATTATATTTTTTAAAAATGGGAAATGCTACGAGTATTAATAATTTGTACAAATATGTGTTAAATTATTAATTATTAAATTTTTTATTTTGAGTTTTTTAAAGTTTACTATTTTTTTATAAAATTTAGTCACATTTAATACACATTTACTCATATATAAATTGGTTGAATTTGATTCAATGAGATTTGACCTTATAAGATAGTTATATTATAATTGGAATAACTCGTCCTTAATTGTTGGAATCGCATGTTGTCAATTATACGGAATGTTTTCTATGTTTCTACATATAGTGATATATATGCTTATCGAGTGCTATGTGAATCCCAATAATTAATACATATTCTCTGTTGCACAAAAAACAATTATTTTATTTTATTTATATTAGGTTATAAAAATTTAAAATTTAAATTGTGATAACTAAAAATTTTAATAAAGTTTTTTTTAATAAAGAGTTTGTTTGTTGGGATATTAGAGTATTTTGTAATGTTCATTATTTTACAATTGAAATCAATCAAATTTAAATTAAATTTGAATTATAGACTTTCACAATTTTCAAATATATTTTTTTTAAATAGAGAAAGTATGAGAAGAAATAGAGAATATTAATTCTTCATCGTATTTTTAGCCTTGATTACTAACATTATAGAATATATATATATATATATATATATATATATATATATATATATATGAAATGAAATGAAAAATTATTTATTCTGATTTCATTCACATTTTTAATTTTATTCTCATTCTATTGTAAATGATTCCTCCAAACTAAATAATTCATTAGCAACAAATAAAAATATTAAAATGAGAGAAGTTAAGAGAAGGAGAACCACATTACAAGCTAATGGAAAAAAAGAAGCTGAGAAATGAAGCTTTACCTACGTGAAATACATACAAAAAGTCGTGTTGTTTTGGGGCATGCTATCTGAGTATCTGATAAGGAGGGCGTTCAGAGGAAGAAAATTTGTATATATGCACATAAATAAGGGTAGGGCTCCATCGATTTTATGGTCCAAAATTTTATTGAAAAAGGGCAAAGTTTGCCAAGCCAATATTGTGGGGCTAGGTTTGCCACTTTGTGATTGAGGCCACCTGATGTGAAAACTCGATGCCCACTTCTTAACCAGAAGTGAAAATAATGAAATGATGGACATGGACTAATATTAGATTGTGCCTTTTGTTTTTTATGTTCCTGCCATTTTATAAATAATTAATTCACAAAAATTAAATGTCTTGGTCCATGATTATATGGAAACTAGAGGTGACAAATAGCAGAAAGTTTCATTGCGGGCGATAAAAGAGTTAACATTTTTTATGAATATTTTTAACAAAGCACGTAAGTGGAGCAAGTTGCTCGATTGTTCCTTAGGTAAAATAGACTTTTGGTACATGTACAGGCACTTATTTAATAAATTGGTACTTGAAACGAAATTGTTATCAAATTGATATTTAAATTATAATTTATTAACAATAATGTGTTTGTATCACAATTTTTTAACAAATCGTTACATAGGAGTTCACATAATTAATAGAGTTAAAAAAGTTAAACGGAATGACACGTGTATATTATGTATATAAAATGTTAAATGTCTAAAAGCAATTTAAGTATTCCATCCATTTTTTAATACATGTTATTTTAGTTTCAGGATAAAAAATTTTATTTAGATGTTGTTCTCAAATTTCAAGATAAATTAAAAAAAATAAAAATTCTCCAATGCTATCCTTAATAAATACTACCCTTAGAATAATGAATTGATGGTAATTTTGGAATATTAGTGATAAAATTTATAACTTTCTAACAATTTAATCATTTCCTTGATCCGTGTGAAAAAACTTAAATAACATGTATTAAAAACCGGATGAGCACTTTGTTTTAATTTATTGTAAAATAAATAAAGATTCAATGTTAAGAAAATCCATACTTCTATTTCACTAGTATTATGCACATAATTAAAATATTGTTTTAGTTTTATTTTGGTTACATAAAATATAACTGACCTAAATTACATTAAAAAAAACTTATTATATATAATATACAAGTACTAACATAATACAAATGTCTTAATATAGTATTAAATTACTTTATAAATTATGTTAAGAAAATAATAAGTTTGTTAAGTAATTTTTAAAATTTTAATGCTTTTTTTATTGCTCAACATTTATTAAATTATATCACAATTAATAAATATATAGTATTTATAATGTATAATTTTATATAATAAATAAATGAAAACTCACTTTCTAATTTTATTCATCTGTAAGGAAATGTAGTATAATGATTTAAGTTTTCAACTCTTATTCCATAATATTCATAATATTTATAAATTTATCTAGCTTATGAGATCAAATTATATAAGAAATCAAAGTTATTACGATTTAAGTTCAAATTATCAAACTTTTTTTTTTTGATCAAAACAAAAAAATTCAAAAACAATGCTTAAAACTTGTACGAATTATAAATTCTTGTGCGCCGCATGAAATTAATGACTAGTTACAATTTAAGTTTGGTTAGGCTTGAATTCGATATTTGAAACAAAATTAGTGTTAAAATTAAATGAGTCAATTTTAATCGTTAGTTAAATATCTAATTTGACTCAATTTGATTAACAAACAAATTCAATTAATTTGACTCCAACTCAGTTCCACTTAACTTATTTACAGGTGCTATGTTTTAGTCTTTCTGTTAAAAAAAAAAAGAGTTACATTTAAAAAAAGTTTTTGTTTTCAAAAATAGTTATATTTTAAATTTTTATTTATTATTTTGCTATAAATTAAAATTTTTTAATTATATTTATATATTTGGTCATAACTTAAAAATTTATAACATATTTTATAAGACTAACTTTTTGTTTATAAATATAATTTTAGTTAAAAATATAAAATTAATAATTATTAAAAATCTAAATGTTAATTTTTTTTAAGAACCGATAAAATAGCTAAAAGAATTGTGCACACATAAACCTTGACACAAATTTCAGTGGTTCAGTTTGGATGTTGAACCATGCTAGGTATTATAATAAAATTTTGAAAACAGTAGTAAAATATCACCTCTATAGTCTATACTAAGATCAATTTTGAATTTATTAATTGTTTTAACTATGATGATGTTTATCATGATATTGTTGCTATAAATTATTATAGTATTTAGCAACTTTGTTCAGTATTCTTATATTTTATTTTATTAAAACCATTTTTGCCTATATATCTATTCCTGTTCCTGAGTTGAAAAAAGGGAAGTAAAAATGGCAAGCATTAATGTAGGTATGTGTTTTTATATGTACGTATGGATACAGTAAATGATTTTATCTGACATTTTTTTTCTAATTTTCCGTACCTATAATCTATCAGAGAAAATATGTTTTACTCCCAAGTCGATTGAGAAAAAGGCAAAAAGCTTATATTAACTCATAAAATTTATATAATTAAAATTAGATGATTTTGTGGGATAGAGTTCATTAAACTATGTACTGTTCATTAATTTTTTTGTTTTCATCAAAGCAAATTTTTAAAAGGACTAGCCATTAATTCCGTATTACGTACGAGAGTTGACATTTTCTTATTTTGGTAATATAAATTTTAACTAAGGTTGTTTAAATAATATTTAATGATTTTATTTTTTTGTACTTAATCTATGTTTAAAAAAGTGTGATATGTAAAAGTTTATGTTTTTTTAATAAAATAAATTACATCTGTGTAATATTTTTATTAAAGTGGTATTGTTTAAAAATAATTTGTCATTGAAATTTTTAATAGAATTTGATGATTAAATTTATTATTTGATCATGTAATTTAGAATAAGACATATAATATTATTATTTGTCAATACGTAAAATATAATTTTTTTCGGGAACATGAAGTAAATATAATATAGTGTTGTAATTTGGCTGAGAGAGATGATTGCATAATAATTATAAAAGTTATGCAATAAAAGTTGAAATTTTATTTAATGATAGATAAATATAAGTTAGGAGGTGTTTCATAATTGAATTTTACTTTAAACAGTCACTAGAAAAAGATAACTCCTCTATTTTTAATATTAGAGATTTATTAATTTTGAATTAACAATAATATATTAAATATTATAATTAATCTTATGTATAATTGTTTTAATCGTAAGTTATGTTATGAGTATTGACTTAATTTTTCCATAAATTGTAAGATTATATTAATTGTATTGATTAAAATTAGTTTAATATATCATTGTTTTACTGTAAAAACTAGCCAAAACATAATTTTAGTATTAAAACAAATGAAATTAGTATTCATATAATTTCTTAATATATATAAATGGAAACTAGTTAAATGACAATTACAAATAAAAGAAGTGATTAATAATCTTTAGTCGAAAGGACTACGTTATGAAAGAGAGTGACTTGAAAATATGAAATAAAAGAAGAAATGGATTAATAGGAGTACTATTATATTTCTTAATTCTCCTTATAGTATACTAATTTAATATTATACTATATCCATTCTATGAAAAAGTAATATTTCGACTATTAATAATTTTGCATGTTTAATTAAATATTACATGCACAAATAATATATTTTTCTCATGAATTTTGTTATGAATGTTTAATTTAAAATAAGATAAGAAGATTGTAAATTAAATTTTAAAAAAATTATAATGAAAAATTATGCAAATATTCTTCTTTTTTTAAAATAAATTTTATTATTAAATATTACTTTTTTAAAAGAATGAGTAATATAAAATTGTTAGGCCTAATTTCAAAATACAACGAAAAAGGAAAATTTTTAACATAGTTAGTAAAGAAATTTAGATAAAATAAAAAAATTTAAATAAGAAATTTAGAGTGTTAATTGACACTTTTTATAGGCTAGAGTATAAATTAAAATAACAACGCAAGTTTATGGTGTAAATTAAAATAACAAATCAAAGTTCATTATGTAAATTATAATATACTGTACAATAACTGCATATGAAATAGATTAATTACTTCTCAAATTTTTTTAAGTTGACCCATTAGAGAGAGAGAGAGAGAGAGATTTGACATTTCTTGCAAAACTTGAATTTTTTACACTTCTGTAACTAAAAAAGAAAAGTTATTACAATTGTTTCCACAGAATTTCAGAAAAGACAAACATCTATATAATTAAGCCTCTGGGGCTTTTTATGGTGACCTCTTATAAACAATATGTGGAAGCCTATGTTTTCTAAAAATATGTCTGCTCTCTCTCTATCCCTTGCTCCCACACTCCTTGCCGTTAAATCTTTTCCCCCCCAAAATACCTTGCAAAAACTCAATTACATGTTTTGTTTTAAGATAAGGATTACACATATGTTATGTATTTTTCCTTATCTGAATTTACGTGTTTAAATTATATATGAAATATATTGTTCAATTTTAAATTTTCTTAAAAATATGTGATTGAAATTTTTATGTATGCACTCTCTCTTTAATATACTTTTTTTTTTTTACTATATTACATTTGAACAATACAAGAATTAAAATCAAATTAAATTTTACACATTATTATGAATGCAATTCAATAAAAATCTACACACATATACGCGTGTGTTCCAATTATTAGTTACTAATAAGCCATTGTGGTGTTGTTTTTGAGATACTTTATGATGTACGTTTTTATAATTCCTCAAAATATACTAAGCAACAACGCAACTTCTAGTTTAAAAATAATTAAATCTTTGAAAATGCACGATGACGCCTATTAGCCGATAATTATCAATTAACTAAATCATAATTGCCGTTTAAGATCGTGTATGGTGTGATTATTAGATGTAACCGAAATCAAATCGTTTGATTTGATTCGGTTTTGATTATTAATCGCTGTTACGAATTTTTTTATATAGTTATTCTACCATTGTTTGGAAATAATTTCAATTTTGTACTTAAATTACTTATTGAATTATTATAGTATTACATATTGATATAGTGTATTACATATTTTAAATGTTCTTTTTTATAATTTAACTAATAAATAAATATTGTAGATTTTAAAAATATAAATAGGGGTGTAAAAGTACCGAGTCAATCCTAACATGTTTTATTTAACAAACAAAAAGTTATATTCGAGATCAGCTCCTTTAGGTAGTTGAACGAGCCGAACACGAGTCAAGCACTATAAACGAATCGAGTTTTCAAGTTCGAGCCGAACTGAGTCGAGTTTAAAAATTTAAACAAACAAAAAATCTTGTTTATGATTGGCTCATTTAAATAAACAAGCTGAGCCGAGCCGAACAAACGAACGGCTTAATTTGTTTACAGCTCTAGATATAAGTATTTTAATAAATTATAGCATATAAAATTCTTAAAAACAATGTTCACTTTAAGATTGGGAACATATTTTACAAAATCTAATTTTTTAACTAAAAAAATATTAATTTTATTAGTACATAATTAATTGCGGTGCGATTCGATTATTTCTAGGATATTAACTGTTTATAGTAACCAAAAGTACGATTTGATTTTTTTTCAGTTAAAATTTTCAATTTGGTTCAATTTTTTCAATTTTTTTGCTCACCTTCACTACCCGATATAAACTAAATATTTCCTTAATTATAGTTGAATAATTACATAAATTCTATTTTGTGGTAGTTTTAAGTATGAGCACTTTCTTAGTTGACAGCCTGACAATGTGAAACTCTGACGGTTTATTAGAAGAAACAAGAGATGATCGGAACAATTTTAAACATAAGCTACGCCAATTCAAGTACCAATTACTTAAAATTGGGTTTTACAGCAAATAGTGTAAAATTATATGCAATAAATATTTTTTTTATTTGAATATATATACAATAAGTTTAAAGATCATTGGTAATTAAAGCTTTGTTACGTATAGAACAGCCCAGTGCCAAATCAATATATTCAATTCAGTTGGGTATTGTTATCCAGTTCTGTAGCACTGAAAGTACGTCAAATTTATTGTAAAATTTAGATTTTATTTGGGCTTTACATGCAGGGCAACTAAGCCCGTCAACGTAGTGTTTTATGTTCATAAATTCATTGTTTAAAAATTCTTACTCCTCACAACATGGTCGTTGATTTCCCTTGTCATCGATTATTTCTTTTGAAAAATAGGAAAGTCAGAGTTTCGATATTAATAAAAAATCGTGCAAAATAATATTGATGGGCTTGTAATGTTATTTCTATGTATTATAAGGTTACAACACATTTATTTTAGATTTCTAAAATTCAATTTTATCCCATTTTCTTCCTCTAACAAGTGAGAATTTAACTGGAGAGAGCAGCGGGGGAAACAAATCACTAACAAGTAAAAGTTATTCCTTCCATTGCTACACACTTTTTTTAGGGTTTTATATTGTTCTATCCTGTGATACTACACACTTTTTTTAACATGCTACTCCATAAAATTACTCTTCGGGAAATTGATTTTTTTTCCCTTTACTAATCTATTCAAATTTCAAACAATATACTTAAATGCTTTTAGAACTCCGTGGATCTCCCATATAAAAGCGGGATTATCAATGCGAGAGAAACAGAAGACATTAGCAGCAGTAGTAGTAGTAGTAGGGTAGTCACAAACAAACCATGGATGGGGATGATATCAAGAAATTAATTAATTAATTAATTAAGACCAAAATTAATTAAAGCATCTTTTTTGAAAATGAATCTTTCATATCCTCAATCTAAGAGCAGCATTCAATGCCATGCATTGGAGCTAGCTACCCCTTATGCATGTTTCTCCTTCTATGGTGGTGAACTTGGAAAGATGTCTGTTTTTTGTACACATTTTCTTAAAAAGAACACACTAAATATATATTCAAACTACTCCCACTTTTACATGGTCTCTTCATCCTAGATTTTTGCTAGGGTTTTCTAACATAAACTGATGACTCATTAAGAGGCCAATTGACATAAACAGTCTCCCGAGTCCCTCCCAATTCTCTTCCTCTACTTTAATTTTCTTTTTGCTCAAAATATTCTTTCAAAATTTTTCTTTGGAATATATAATATTCTTATACAATTTGTTATTTATTTAAAATTTGGTTGTAACAAGGCAAATGGTACCAAAATTCTATTAATATCATAATAATGTTAAAGGGCAAATCTTGGGTCACTACACTTAAAAATCCAAAATTTCCTAAAATTCCCGTATTTTAAAATAATTTCGCATAAGTGTATTTTTTTCCCTGTAAGTTACTATTTGTAAATTACTATTTATTATATACTATTTTTAAGTTATTATTTTTTAGTATGTTTTCACTATATACTACTAGAATTTTGAGATACTATGACTGATTTAAGCTTCATCTGTGACATATTTGGTCACAAAATAGCGGATCACAAATGTGATCTGTCATAATTTAATAGGTCACAAATTAAAACAGTTACAAATTAGAGCTGCAACTCACATATTTATGACTTGTGACAAATTAACAATTACAAAAGGTACACATTTCTGACTAAAACTAATTTCTTATGACTGACTAGTCAATTTACTATTTGAATCAGTCACAATATCTCATAATTCTAGTAGTAATAATTTGTAAGTTACTATTGTAAATTACCATTTATAAGTTATTATATTTACAAAAATATACTCGTAAAGAATACACTTGTAAAAAATAAAATTTTAAGGAGTTTTAAATTTTACAGTAAACCGACCAATAATTATCCCTAATATCAAATCCTTAATTACTTCCCTTTATAACAACAAAAATGCCAATTTAAGGGTTACGTACTCATATTTTACTTTTTATGTTCACTAAATTATCATTTTTATAACATGTATATAGCACATAATAAGAATATTATTCTAGCTTATATATATATATATATATATATATATATATTGTGTAAAGAAAGAGTAGAAATCTCATTTTTTATGAATCACTGTATACGGGGTAAAAACTAGGGGATGCTCATAGTAAAAAATTATTATATATGTTTCAAAATTAAAAATAAATTTCACTTTTAATTTAGTATTATTTATGAATCTTATAATTTAATTCGTGATATGAATTTATAAAAATATTAAATTATAAACATTTGTATATAATAGTATCCTTTAAATACTTCAAATTTATTAAAAGTAAATTCTTTTGTTAATTTTAATTTTAAATTATAAAATTTTGTAAATTTATTTTATAAGTATATAAATTTAAATGTATTTTTGATTTTGAAATAGATGAAATAATATATTTCACAAGAATTAAAAAATGTAGTCTAATTTCATACGACATCATCGAATCTAACAAGGACAGAGAGTGTGTTTTTCAAATCAAGTAAAAAAGAAAGAAATTTGGAATCATGTGAGGGTAATTAATGCAAGAGTTGGGATGGGACTTAGGGTTCTACAAACTACAAATTTCAACATTAATCTTTCTCGAAATTATATGATTTTCATTTTATTAATTCCCCCAACAACTTAATTACATGTCAGGACATCATTAATGCCTTGGTTGGGTATTGATTCGTATACTTTTCAATTATACTACCACCGTTGTCACAGAATTTTTTTAAATTATCATAATATATATTATTGTGAATTACATAATTCAAGAAAAATCAAAATATGTATTTTTAAAAATTTCTCTCACATTTAAATTTAATACTTCATCCATACCATCAAATAAGTTATTTTGAAAATTTACATGCATATTAGACCAAAAGTGATAGTCTAGTGATAAAGACATTTCCTTTTTGTGACTTAAAAGTCACGTGTTCGAATTTATCTAACAACAAAAATAATATTATTTGTATAAAGAAAATAAGACAAGTTATCTCTTCCCACTAACAAAAATAATAGTATTTGCATAGAAGTTTCATAAAAATGTGACCAAATAAAAAATCAGCTTTGACACTCCATTTTGCATTTATTGTAAATCTTCCTATTTTTAGTATCAAAGAAGATTAATTCACTTGATAAGCCCCTTCCTAGGATGGATTCCACTCTAATAGACTAGGAATTATCAAACAAAAAAAAGGAAGAAATTACCCACATATTAAAGAATCACCAATTATAGTGTATATTATAACCTTACATATTTCTAATGCATAGTGTTAACTATTTCTTCTCTCTTCACTAATTAATAAATATTGTGAAAGATTCTGATGGCCCCAAAATTTCATAATGGATGAAGGCATCGTCAATAGAGGGAAACAGATAACATTACATTTATTCATAACATAATTAAAGTTAAAATATTAATAGTGAGTTGTTACATACCCAAAATATTAAAATTTCAATTGAAGCTATGTTGTCTTTAAGCTACAATCCAAAATGTTGTAAAATCTTAAAAGCCCTTTCTCCTTAAAAATGTTACCCACAAGATCGACACGAAGTTCATTATCCAATCATCTTCGCCTTTCCCTTGTCCATGGGTTCAACCTTTGCATTATACCCGGTAAAATATTAAACTCAACAAACATGAGCAATTTAATCTCAGCAAATATATAAATACAAATGGTAGTTCTTAAGTTGTTAAGAAATGTTCAATTATGTTTGTGAGACTTAGAGAAAAAATGCGATGCCTCGGAATCTTTGAGAAACTCCTAGGATCATTGATGATAAATAACATGTGACCCTCCTTAAAAAATATTGGTCTTGTGGTGCACATCTTTCTCGGATAATATCTAGCAGGGCTAAACCCATCGGATCTGCTAACTATACCGTGTACAACTGCCTAGCTATATAGCGTGATCCATTAATGTGTGAACATACATAGTCACTCAAAACTATAGGTCTGACGACATAACACATCAACATCTTTTTTTTTTAATATAGTCAACCATGTGACATGACCTAGTAAAGAACATGGTAGTCTCATTTATTGCACAAATACAACATTAAAGAATAACTGATGAATCAAAACTCAATTATATCTATGCACATTCATTCATATAATGCTAGCAGAAACTAAAGCATAACATAATCCTCCACGAAAATAAATAAAATAAGTGTCACAATTCACTCATATCGAAGCAGGGTATCATGCACATAAATGAATAAAGAGGAGTGAGTAGATATTTGCCTCGTTTTACAGCTGAATGAAATGTTTCTACTGACAATTAACTCTCCCTTCAGTGGAAATATTTATGTTAGATCCAACAAGAATGTCTCGATTAAATTATGTCATCATGTGAGTGCATATCATGCTCATGTTGTGCTTAAGGTGCATGTATTAGCCTAAATATAGTCATCTCAGACTTAGAGTAGTCTTTAGGGTCGAATTTAGTTCCCATTTAGAACTTATTGTGGTTAACTTCCCTTCGTCGATACGATTTACATTAATTGATCGTCCATTAATTCATTCGAGGTCGTCTTAGGTCACAGACTTTGAGTATTGAATCACATGCAAGGGTCATGTGTGACCGAACATTTACTTTTATGGACTATTGTTCGGTATTTACCTCGCCAGGAACTTGGATAAGTCGTCCCTTAATTAATTTCTAATTGATTTTACTAAAGTAAGTAACCATCAGTAACCGTAGCGGCGACTATGATTACAACCACGCTGGTCGACCACCATGCCTCCTCTGCTTGAGTCTCTCCCCTTCTTCTCTGACCGTCATATGTCCTCCTTCCTTCACATCTCTTGCGACTCTCTCTTTTCCTCTTAATTTCTCGATGCCTTACCCCTTAGTCATCATTATCAAGTCACTGTCCAATTTCTTCTTCAGCCGAGTCATCGCCGACACTGGCGGCTTCCCCTGTAGGGTTTCGACAAATAAAACGTAGCGGAAAAAATGATTTAAAACAAAAAAAAAAATGAAACCTTAACCCAAGGATCCATGCGAAACAATTTAATACAGATGATTTAAGATTTTACCGATTAAACCTGTAGAATCTGAAGCTTTGATGAGGGTGTTGAACGTCTCCGAATCTTTAACGCAATCCAACTGGACGACGCATCTACGGTATCCACACGAACACCCCACGGATCGTCTCACAATCGGAAGGAAGGAGAATTGCAGTATTAGCTATTAAATCTGTTTCTCTCTCTCTCTCTCTCTCTCTCTCTCTCTCTCTCTCTCTCAACTCTAATCACTCTCTTATGAGCGACTAGGGTTTTTCAGAAAACGTATATTAGAGAGAACAACTAATATATCCTATATATAGCTGTGTATAGAGTAATTTCAAATCCTAATCTAATTAGGAGAATAAAATCCAAATTTTATATTTATTATATATTTTAATCAAGTCTCACTTAATTAATATATATGTCAAATAAATATATATATATATTCGTATTTTCTTCCAAGGGACTCTAATATATATATAGATTACATACATATAATTTAAAGTCATGATTTAAATAAAATCAATCTTATTGATATATTAAAATCACTTACATTTAAATTATATCTCCTTAATGAATGTTCTGAGTGTGCGACCATGTAGGTTATTATTACGTTGACAATAATTTTAAATCATATTATAAAATTATAAACAGTGAGTGACATTTAGTAATACATCACTGTTACCCAAATAATAATAAAGTCGTTGATTCGACGCAACCTTTTTGTGACCAATATTTCAATGTAATTTAATCATTTTAACCTTGATATCTAAGATTAAATTCAAGGCATGGATGTGTCATCCTCTTCACAATTTAATCTCAGTTTTCTTGATCAATAAGTAGACTATATGAAACAAATATCTATTTGAGCATGACCATGCATTTCATAGTCTCACTCAATCAAGAGGCCTATAGATATCATCCCTAATTTATAGGAGGGTTAAATTTCATCTACATCATTCTCATTTCTTACATAACTCATGATGCATCCATCAATCACATTTATCACCCACCCAGTTAAAGGTGACTTTTGGCAATGTCAAGACACATAACTCCTTATGTAGAAATGTCATAACTTCAGGTCGAAAGACCATTACATCATTGTCACTATGAGAATTACTTATGACACATAACATAATGCTTAATGTAGAATTCTCATGGTGGGTCTGTCCAGTACACTGTTCTTTAACATGGTACCTATGCATCAACTTAATATATCTCGTATATATTTATGACCAATGAGATGTGGCCATCAGTCAATCCACATACTAGTCTTAATGTATTATTATTGTCCCACTAATAATAATACTCGACTAGGGACATTTAAGAATAATGATATATATAACATACTTATATGATCTCATATTCAAGTCACATACTTGAATCCATATAATTAATATCATTCTTCTAAAGACATTTTTATATTAACATTTATATAACGCAGTAAATAAAACATAATAAAAAAAATTATTATTTGACCAAAACATAATATAAATATAATGTCACAATCATTACATAATTGGCCACTAGGGCATACACTCCAACATCCTATCACCTCGGTTTCGTTCGGTTGTCATTTAGCCGAGCATCGCTACCAACCATGACTACTTGCCCTTTCCCTTGGCTTCACTCGATCATTGTTCGGCCAAGCATTTCTTCCGACCGTGACGACTTACCCTTTCCCCCGGCTTCGCTCGATTGTCGTTCGGCTGAGCATTTCTGTCAACCACGACAACTTACGCTTCACCTCGGTTTCGCTCGATCGTCGTCCGGCCGAGGGTAGCTGCCGACAAATCCTTCACCTCGACTTCGCTATCTTCGTTTGATTTCCCATTTCGTCTCCATTACCTCCTTTGTTTTCCCCATGGTTGCGGCCCCCTTCGATCGCTGCCTATGATAGTTCACCCCCCTCTTTGTTCCCTTCTTTGACCTTGCAACACAGAGGCATATATCGCACAACACAATATACCCATACATACATCGTTGTAACAGTATATATAGGACACATGCGTGATTCATATCTCACTCTCTATTTTTTGCATATTCTGAATCCACATACAATAGGGATACACCCGCACTGATTTGCACAAACAACTATATAGTACTCCTATTATTTGATTCCAAAAAGTAATCCGATCTCATCTTGTATAAAAGTAAAATACTTACCTACCCACATAGTAAACCTCCATTACGGTCAACGTAACATTCAAATTTGGTCAACGGATGTTAACAGCGTTAACCAAAACCAGAATGTCGTGTATATTTTATAGTTAATTGTTAATTTAGAAATATCATAAAAAATCAAATGTTAGTCCAAAAAATACAAGGTTTGTTGTGTTGTGATTCTAATAATGTGCATAATTTTATTATGTAAAAACCTTCAACACAACTTAGAATAAGATTAAATGAGTTACCTCAAGATTGTAGGTGTTCTACTGAAGATTTTTCTAACTTGCACTTCTAACTTTTGCTCCTCCAACCTTAGATCTAATTTTTGTTTAGGTTTCAGATTTTGTGGTGAATTAAGAGATGAACTGGTTGCTAGGGTTACCCATTTTATTCTTTATATATTAAAATCCTTCCCCAAATTGTTAAATTTGCATCACAAAGGATTACCGAAAGCACAATTTTCCTTTGCTTCTTTTGTTTGAACCATTAAGAAATTATAAACTTTCATGACAGATTTCATAGTGTTAATGAAGATATTATTGTAAATATAACCTTGGTAAGACATCCATCTAATGTTAAGAAATTTGTACATTTATGCTTAATTATCATTGAACAATAATTTTAATTCAAGATTATACCTTGAATTTGTGGTTCCTTACAAAGATAATTTTGAAAAAGAAATCTTAAATCCTCACTAAAAAATATGAACAATTATTTGATGAGACGAAAAAAAAAAAAAACTCTAAACTAGCTTATTCATTTAGACGAAAAGAGTATATCTCTTTAATTTTCGATATCTATGACGTTTAATAATAGCAATACAAATCATGTGATATAGCAAAACTAGGTTGAGATATGGAGATATTGACCCTAGCAAGCTAGTACTAATTATTCTAGATTCTTGTTACTCCATGAGACTTAGAAATTATTCAAATTAAGAAGTTTATAAACCAGTGCATTGTCTTCCTTGAAAAAGTTCTAATTTATTTTGACTATATTAATGCTTAAAATTCATTTTATACAATTGCACACACATGCACACAAACATATGTAGACTGCCCTAAAAATAAATTTTAATCACTCATTGAATTACTTGAATATAATGCAGTGATTTAGATTTTATATTATTATGAATAGATTGCTGAACATATAAATATAATGCTGAACACTATGTAAGATTGTTTACGAGTTTTATGTAAAAACTTACTATCTCTCTTAATTATATAAGAAATTTTGCTACGTATCATTACCTAATCATATTATCACATTTATGCATACGTGTGTCGATAGTATGGGTGACAGCAATATTCTTCTCGATTTTTCTAAAAGCATAATTTTTCATTTCTTTGAAAATTTCAATTAAAAGTATTAAAATATTATGCATTAATCTTCTAAAAATCTTTAATTGTAAACGACTAAACGTCCAACATTATTCTTATAACTGTGCAAAATCTTTATTTTCCTCGTACATGCAAGATACAAACTTTACTTTCTTATATATGATTGTACCATCACAAAAAATCCAACTACATATTTTAAAATTCTATTTCGGTTCATATTTAATTAAAATTCTCAAAAATGCAGTAGAAACAGAAAGTAAGATAACAAATAACCTGTGTACAAAAGAAATATCCTATATTTGCGTTATCCTCTTTCTCTCTCTCTCTCACACACACCCCCCCTCATCACATGCACTACGTATACATACACACTAACATACACATGCATATAAATATAGCTAATACTTTAGTATTGTTTGGATCTAATTAATCACATACTCAGAAGATCAACATCCAACACGATACGATGGTGATCCGGGCGCTAAGCTCACGGGTTGATAAGAGAAGTTGCATATAAATGTGACCAAATAAAAAATCAGCTCTGATACTCTATTTAGCATTTATTGTAAATCTTCATATTCGTAGTATCAACCAAGATTAAATTCACTTGATAAGTTTAAAATTGGTAAACATTTTTATTAAGTCAAGAGTTCTGAGTTTTTTGGTAGATAGTTTATAAATACTAGTTAAACTAAACCTATGACATTTCTTAATTATATACGTGAAGTGTCTCTCAACTTAAATTCTATTGTAACAGAAAAAAAGTAAAATTTTAAAAAAAGTACTCTTGTGTCAAACAACGGTATATGCTTAAATTATGCCCCCAATTTTTTTTAAAAGAAGACATACATAATAACTAAACTGTTTTATGTTATAACGGGACATATAAAGGTTCAAGATTGATATGATCAACCACTCAACCAGGACAGAAACACACACACACACATACACATAGATATTTAAATAAAAATTCAGGTCGAATCGGTGGGACTATTTTTTCCTTGTTATGTGGTATAGTGCGTTTGATTTCCAAATGCTACGGAAATGGAAATGAAGATGAATGAAAAGAAACATGATTGATAAAAGTGGGAGACAATGAGGAAAAAAATTCAGAATGAAAAAAGTTAATATTTTGATTATTCTTTTTCTTTTTTATTCTAGCATTGTATAAATATCCTTAGTTTTTTGTTTTCACCACTATTTTTTTCTTTTTATTTATTTTTATGCTAATTACCAACCATAGTCTTAATATAATCGGCATATATCTTAATTCTTAAAAAGTAATCTCATTTCAGGGATTGTATATTATAAAACTATTTAATAATGATTATATTTATAATAATATGATTATATCATTAAAAATATTCTTAATCTTTTCATAATTTATAAGTTGGCTACGCCACTACAGGTTTTGGCGTTATTCTAAAGTTTGGGTGGAATATCCTAGAGGTCAAGTTCTAGAGTTTAGTCCAGTAATCTTTCTAATTTCTTGCTATATTATTATTTGGGCTCCACAAATCTTTAGGACATGGCCGCACCTTATATATAAGTTAATATGATTTATTGAGTTTTATATCAATTAGTTTACATATTTTCTATTGCCTTTGGAATTTTGGAAGGTGAAAAACGAACATAGACGTAGTTCATTTAATTCACAACTTTGTGCAAATACACACGTTTAATTAAGAGAGCCCTACAACAAAACAAGGTTCACATATCTATATTACAACTAATACTATATTGTTCTATAAATTTCAGTCTAACAGTTTTAAAAAAGTTTCTTTCAAAAATCTGCATTAGTTGATTTTTTTTAAAAGAATTTTTTTTTGAGAACAATTTGTATTGTTGCTAAGCATTCTGGTGCCTTGTTGAATCGCATGAATAAGTTTAGTTGACTTCTTCTGATTTTACATGATACCCACTTGTGCTTTAATTTCAGGATTTTAAAGAAAAACTGCTTCATGTACAGTTGATTATTATTCTTTTAACTATTCAAGGCTATGAACATATATTACTTAGATTGACAATTGGTAGGGCCTTTTGATTTAAAATATGTTCCAAGTACTATTAATATTTCACAAGAAAAAATATTCAACAAACTCGATGATGAAATTACTAAAAACTTCTAGTATCTTAAATCGAGAATATCATGGACAATTAATTAATTATTAAGCACATGAAAGTATTAATTAATAACTTAAAAGCAGCCACATAAAAACAATTAAATAATCAAAGTGAAACGCGTAGATATGATCTAGTAGTTGTGCACTTTAGCCATTATAAATAAACTTGACTACTCCACTTCTACTCTCCACACCTTTTGTGCTATTACCTAATACTAATTAACCACTTCTCACCATATATCTTCTCCTTTCACTTCTCTTTCTTTTACCTTCATTTTTCAACAAAATCTTCCACTTAAATTTTCTTTACAAAATTAAAATGGGGAGTGGACATTCTCCATGCGCCTCCTGCAAGTTGCTACGGCGCCGCTGCGCCAAGGACTGCGTGTTTGCTCCTTACTTCCCTTCTGATGACCCCCATAAGTTTGCCATTGTTCACAAAGTCTTTGGTGCTAGCAATGTTAGCAAAATGTTACAGGTACATTCAAATCTATATCTATCAGTCATTTGATAGTTTATTTTGCGATAGCAATTTGTTGTCAGTAAACTTTCTTAAGTCGTTCGCTTTTTTTTAGAGTAAAAATCGATATAATAACCTTTCACTTTAAAGAAGACTATAATCTAATTCATTAGTAATAAACTGTTGACATCGACTGAGAGTCAGGTACTTAAATACTTATGAACAATAAAGGTTCAATCCCTCCCCCATCATGCGTCTTTTTCAAGTGAAAATGACAAAACCGTCAGGATTCAAGAGTTTTGAGTTATCCAGAGCAAACAATACCTTCCAGCGAACTTAGTCACAAACTACAACATGCACGCACATCATATAAACATATACCTAAGATCGATGTCCCTACAAATTCTACTACATTGACATAGATAGATATTCTTATATTACTATAATACACAACTCATCTCTTTAACAGTAACTTCTAACAGTATTCCTACATGATGCTCTAATGCATCTTTAAAGTCACAAGTTGAACCTTGAATTCTATAGTACAACTCGCAATGCAAGATGTACAACATACACAAAAGAAAATGCTCATGAAATACAATCATTTATAGTGACTATTTAATAAAAAATGTGCTTATTATAATATTTCAGGAGCTTCCTTTGCACCAGAGAGCTGATGCTGTGAGCAGCCTAGTGTACGAAGCAAACGCAAGAGTAAGAGACCCTGTGTATGGATGTGTAGGGGCAATATCATATCTGCAAAATGAGGTGTCTCAGCTTCAAATGCAGCTGGCAGTGGCTCAAGCTGAGATTCTTTGTATCCAAATGCAACAACAGCAATTGCCAGCCACCATGCTACCAACTCCATCTATGGAACTAACAACCAACGACGACCGCGACGACGACAAGCCATTCTACAATATTAATCTCCATAACAACCTCCCTCAGTACCTCAACTATGCCTCCTCCTCTTCTACTAATGTAATCCACGATTCTCTTAAGAGGGAATCTTTCTTTGGACATGACATGCATGTTTCTTAACTACTTTTTTGTTCTTGATAATGTCTTAATATTAGTACTCCTTAATTACTTTCTCCTACACTTTTGACTGGAGATTATCCCACATCAACAGTTTGATGAAATACCTTAGCTAAAAAAAATCCAAAAACGAGCAAAATGTTTTGACAGCAACAATAGAATATCAAATACTTGCCACACATCTGTCTTTGTGTGTGTTCTACACATCTTCTGACATTTTTTGGCAACCCCATAGGCATGTTAGAATAATCACAACAACAGTAAGAGGGTAAGATGAAGATATATAACAAGTGTTTGATGGAGTCAACTATAGCATGTGGGACATTAAAGTATAGTAGTACTCAGTTACTACTTTGTCTAGTTTTATATGTTAATTTGATATTGCCACTTATTTAGATATAATTTTCGCACACAATATTTAAAAAGAATTTAATCGCATATGTTTCTGAATTACATACCCTTATATTTAATACGTTTTATATCTTTATAGTATTTATTATACAAAAAAAATGATAAATGAGTAGTTTTACATTAATGTTAATTACAGTATTAATAACATTTTTTAATAAAAATTTAAATTCCTAAAACGAGGATTAAATCTGAAGGGATAGAGTATCTAATAAAGTTTAATTGGTAAGTATTTCTTTAGTTTTTGTCTTTGGTGGGGTGGGTGGGAACAGGGGCGAGGGGTGATTTGTTTTCAAAAACTAAACCTGGAGTATTTTGTTAATGATGCATTAATAAAGTTTAATGTCTTCCATCCACTCCAACTTCCTCAATCCTCAGTCTCTGACATATGTTCTATATGTAGCTCAATTCATAGAAAGTTACTACTTTGAAAGAGCAAAAGTCGTTGGGTGGACTCATTCTAAAACCGAGAAAAATAATTAAATTAAGGAAATTTATTCTAATATTTTTTCTTCGTAAATTATGTAGGAAGTTAAAAATCCAATCTCCAATTTCCATATAAAATTATAACTAAAGTAAAAGCCAAAAATGTTTGCTCTACAACTCAACAATAGATGATAAACCTTTTGAAGTGATTAGTTCATAAAGCACTAATTATGTCTGCTATAGTATAATGAAAGAGAACTTGTATTTTACTTGTTATTTTCTAAATACATCCCTTTATATACAATTTTAGTCTAATCAAAGTTTAGATCAACTTCAGAAAAGAAAGAAGAAAGGTAGATAATACTTAACAAGATTCCTCAAATCCACTCAGATATCTGTGACAGCACTTCAAAAGTCAAACATATAGAGCTAATTAATTTATATGTTAGCTCTATCAATTTCTGAAACAGTAATTAATAAGTTTAATTTGTCAATTTGCGTTATTACATATTTAGAAACTACTACATCTACTTGGACTTCTTTAGGTTCAAGTATTTAAATTATTGGATGTTCACCACCCCTAGAACTAACACTACTACATCAATCTTCTGTCGTCCTACGTCTCTAATTTGCATTTGTCTGTTTCTTCGCTCAACACCACCGATCTATCTCTAACTAATAAACATATAAATAATTAGTATATTTTGTAGTTCACCTAGAATTCTATTTTGGTTTTGACTTCTATAGTTCTATCCTAACTTTTTCACGATAATGACATGATATAATTTGGAATCTGAACTTCTAAATACAGAAAAAAGAAAATGGATGCTAGATATTAGTTATGAGAATTGAAATAATCGTATAAAAAATATTGTCAGTGGTTACTATATTTTTTTTGTACCATAAGCAGTTAAATGATTTATACATCACATAAAAATAATTAATAAATAAAGAAAATAATAATGAGAGAAGAGAAGAACCAAAAATTCTAATAATACTCTTATTTCATAAAAAACATTAAATGGATATATACGACGTTCAGAGATGAATTATGGCATCTCACCTCTAGTATGCCAATGACTTTAATTTTTTGATGGTAAAAGACTATCTAACACTTAAGCGAGAAATTGACGACTTTTAGAACATAATTAATGATCTTTTTTACTAAATGCCTAGATGCTAACCGTAGAAATTCACAATTCAAGAACATCCCACAATCTGAGTTTGCTTATGCAGATTTTCTTTTATTGTTGACAAAATAATCAATTTCTTATATGATAAACCCCCACCAGAGAGCGATGGTTGGCATGTTTATCACAAGTCCGTGACCAAAAAGTTTCACGGACATAAAATCTTTTCATGTACAAATTAAGAGTATGGTCTCATCACTCGAATGGGATTTAATACAATAAAAAATAAGTAATTTCGTAGTTGGTGAATATAATACATATTAAAAGTACTTACTCGAAAAGTTACTTTCTCTTAATACTTAATAAAGAATAGAAAGGAATTGCGAGTTTCTACCGAAGAAAAATAGAAGCTTTACTCTTTTATGTTAAAATTAACGAGAAAATGAAATAAAATAAAGTTGTAATTTCTTGTTTCCTGATAATAAAGTATAAAAGTTTCGCTCGTACAATAAGTATATTGAATTATTAAGTTTGGATATTCGTAATCATTTATTTTACACGATTTCACAAGTACACTCTTTTGAAATGAGATACTTCTGCTATGTTTTAGTTGAGAATCAAAATTTAACCAAATATTTAAAGTTCTCTTATAATTTAATCCCAGTTCCAACACAATCTTTTCATTTTTAATTGTTTATTTTCTAGTTTTGAACTCACAAGTCTCATGTTGGTTAGAAGTTGTGATCAAACACATTTCTTGTCTCAACTTAAGTAGACAATCGAAGTTAAAATACAACACATACTTTAATTAATTAAGGTTTTTAAGTAATAGATGAAACTTCTAGTGCAGGATTCTAGGAAAAAGTTAGAAGCCAAATAGATTTTGCAGGTAATTTTAGAAGGAGGTAAAATTTAAAAAACTTACTTCTGTATAAGAAGACAAGACAGGAACTTCACTTGCATATATCAAACCTAAGGTTCTGTTGTAAATCTTAGGGACAAAGTAGAGATGTATGGACCCATTACTATTGAGGGCTCGAGGACTGATGCTTCCAAATTCTGTTTTTAAATCAATTTCCTTCTTCAATTCTTACCCAAAAAAAAAAAAACTAAATGCATTTATTTATTTATTTAAGAATTAAGGGTATTCTCAAATGCATTTTTTTTAGTGGAGTACATATTGAATGGTTTTGTCAGTTCTTTTTGAACTCTTGGTTGGCAATACTATAACTGCACAACTTTCACAATCTTAATTTCTAGGTCATCTTCTACAATTTCTCATAACAATCTTTTAATCAACTACTACACAACTAATTTCATTTGTCAAACAAATCTTTTGACTTGCATAAACTACAGTGATAAACTGAATAAACAGTTGATTAAGTCAAACTTTCAATAATTTATGGCTCCAGAATCTGCCGGAATGTACTTAGCCAAAAAACAAAAGGCCTTTGTTGGAACGCCTTTAAAAACTTTAAAAAATATATTAAAATTAAAAGGAAAAAAAAACTTTGAGCCGATGTAGTTAACAGGTCAAACAAACTATTCTTGAAACCAAGTTTTATATATAACCCTAGCTAGTCCTTCTATTTCTTAATTACTCACTCCGAATACCTAATATTTCTCGCTTAAGAATTTGTGCCGATCAATTTGACTATTTTTTAACTTTAAAATTACACGTATATATTTATAATTATAAAATTATAAAAATAATTTTTTTTGTAAATTATATGAATTTTCTTATGATTATAATTTTGTCATATATATATAATAAAAAAAATTAATCAAATATAGGTCAATTTTGACCAAAAATTTTTATAAGTGACAGTTAATTGGGAATGTAACGCCTACTTTGCATTCTTTATACTAGAGTTAAACAAGAAGTAGTGTTTTCTGTATGCTTTTTAATGTGACGTTACCATCCTCTGGTCTCTTCATAGTTCATGCATTTACTATTTGAGTTGTTTACTCTCATAAATAAATTTGATTTATAATATGATATAGGCATAGGATTGTTGTTGCTATGCCCATCTGACTTTCCGTACGTCTATACAATAAAATATGAATTAAAGATGGTGTACATCATCGTTTTTCTTTTATCGTTGTAAATCAATGTTTAAACACACGTTACATTAAATTAAATTAGTTCGATAAAGTGAGAGGGTCTAACGTTGAAATGTAATAATCGAAAACATTAATCCGATTAAGTGGAGACAGGTAGAAGATTATATGAGCTCCTGATCTGCCTCTATCACATTACTATTTTATTTTTACTTTTTTATAATCCCGTTGAGCTGTTTGAAGGATTTGATAGAGAAATTCAGATACTTATATTGGTCAATTCAATTTTACATTGGTCTCTTGGATCATCGTTTACATGTATGATGTATCTGTTCCTAAAGTTTCTACTTCTCTTTATCTTGATTTTTTGCTCCACGTGTATATCATAAAGCGATCCGCCCATGTTTTTTTTAATAAATTCGTTATTTTAAAAAATCAAGTATAACTTATATATATATATATATATATATATATATATATATATATATTTTTATTTTTTTTTTCTTTCTTTCTCAATCTATCTCAACTACACCAGATTTCCTAATATATAGTATACCATAATAAAATAATAATATTTTAAATTTTTATTATTTATATTTGTTTATTTTTTAATTAATACATAATGTGTTGTTATACATTAAAATATATTATATAATAATATATTATATGTAATATATGTAATATATATATATATATATATATATATATATCACATTCATATATGTAAAATAATTATAATATAATATTAAAATATCAGTATATATAAATAATATTCTACAACGGATACCAAATTTTTTACCTAATACAACAGATCTACACAAACTAACACAAACTAACAATAGTATCTTAGAATTAAAATTTTTATCAACGGCATATGGAACATTTTAGGTCGATAATTAAAATCTTTATGATTGAGGTAAGAAACTTAGTCTGACTTTCGCCCGTTTTAGCCAATGGTTAGGCACTCTTAGGGCATTCTTTTTTAACATTTTTTTCCAAAATTTTGTATAAAAAACTCTTTTCAAACAGGGTATTAAATTGGAAGTATACCCTACTTCAGGTTCCCATCTTAATATCCATGGAATCCCAAATTCTGAGAAGAAATAGAGTGATGGTATTCCATCAATAAACTTATTGTTATATTCAGCGTCTATTAACTGGGGTGAAACTTTGACTCATTTAGGGTTCTGGTAAAATTTTTAAATTAGCTGGGCCATAATAAAGCCACCATTGGTATAACCAATTTAGAATTTCCGTTTTAAAGACTTCAGGACAAATTTTAAAGAACCAAGTGTGCTTATGAAGCGGGTTCTGATATAAAAAAGCTTTATTAAAAGTTTCCACATAATCCCAATAATTAAATTTAACTTGAATTTTTAATTCATTATGGAGATATTCTCGTTCCTTTAATGTACTCATTCCCCAATCTTCAGCGGATATAATCTGCTTTATAATGACTTTACTAAAGCTATAAACTTTAGTTTGTTTCCTTGCATAAAAATGGAAAAATTCACAAGATCCTGTGGTTTTCAAAATGTATTCATAATGAAACCTTTGCTTATAAGACCCTACATTAAATGAAGCAGTATCAAAATATCTGTGCAGGATATGCCATGCTTCTTCTTTCCATTTAAGGTCTTTATCATCCAATAAAATTATAACTTCTTTGAGAGCATTAATCTCAAAAACGTCATCCATCTCATCTTCTTCTACAATATTTGCATAAGAAGGAGTAGCAGATTGGCTAGAATTAACCTGTTTATTTTTAAATTCCAAGAATTCTCTGTATAACTGCTCATCTTCTTTGGAATTAATATTTTGGGCTATAAGCCTTTGATTTGCATTTTGAACAATAGTTCTTCCTCTGCCACGAGAAGAAGATTCTCCTCTTCCTCTATAAGAGGAATTTCCTCTACCACCATTAAAATGGCTCATCCTGTCAAATGCGAAGAAGAGCTATTAGCAATATCCAGAAATATGTTTTGTAAAAATTCTCTAGTTAAAAAATCGGGAAGATTATTATCAGTCCCTTTTTTATAAACAATGTCAAAATCAAAAGGGGCCAATTGAGCTTGCCACCTGGCAAACATTTGTTTAGAAACATCATGTTTAAAATCTTTATTAAACATATATTTTGCTGCTTGACAATCAGTCTTTATTGTAAATTTTTGATTATATAAATCGTCTTGAAATTTTAATAGACATTTCAAGATAGCCAAAATTTTTTTGGCAATAGTCGCATAATTCTTTTGACTATTATTCCATTTTCCAGAATGGTATCTAACAAGATATTCTTGTCTATCATGAGGGGAAACTTGTATTAAAATTCCACCATAGCCTATATCCGAAGCATCTGTCTCAACAATCTTTTCCCATTTTGGGTTTGCAAGCATAAGACAAGGAAGGTTATTAACCTTACTTTTGATTCTTTTAACAACCTGAGTATGAATTTCACTCCAGGGTTGAGGATTCTTTTTTAATCTATCATATAAAATAGATGTATCATAAGCCAAATCCTTAATATAAGGAGAAATATAATTTAGGCTTCCCAAAAATCTTTGGAGCTGAGTTTTATCAGTAATAACATCTGAAAATTTAGAAGCAAATTCAATACTTCTATTAATAGGAATTATTTTCCCCTTTTCAATATTATGACCCAAAAATCTAATATTAGTTTGGAATAATAACATCTTTGGTTTAGATATAACCAAACCATTTTTAATAATTATTCCTATGAATATATTCAAATGTTTAAAATGTATTTCAATATTTTTAGAAAATACTAGTACATCATCAATATAAACAATGATAAAATCACTATAAGGATTAAAGATATCATTCATAATGTTTTGAAATTCTGAAGGGGCATTCTTCAGACCAAAAGGTAAAACTTTCCATTCGTATTGTCCAAATGGAACATTAAAAGCAGTTTTGTATCTATCACTTTCCTGGATCTGGATTTGCCAATATCCTGATTTCATATCAAATTTAGAAAATATCAAAGTTTCATTAAGCCTATCTAATAAGTCTTTTTTATTAGGAATTGGATATCTTATCCATTTTAACACTTTATTAAGAGGTTTATAGTTTATTACAAGTCTAGGAACACTTCTTTCCTGTTCCGAATGTTTATTAACATAAAAAGCCGTACAAGACCAAGGAGATTTAGAGGGTGTTATTAAACGTCTAGCTAAAAGAGCTTTAATCTCATTTTTACATAAAAACAAATAATCTTTATTCATTTGGCACGGTCTTGCCTTTGTAGGAATTTTCCTTTCATCAAAATTCTCTTCATAAGGAAGAGAAAAAATATGTTTCTTTCTATCCCAAAAAGAATTTGGATGATCATTACAAATATGTAAAGAGAAATTATTATATAATAATTTAATTTTATCCTGTAATTTAGGATTTTTCAAATATTCTTCAATATTATTAATATTAATCTCTTGTTTTAAAAAAGTAATTTGTTTTTGTTTATTTGTAATCATAGAATCTTTTATTTGATTCAAAACTCTCGTGAGAGGTTCCGTTATAAACTTAAATTCTATTTCCTTCTGATTAAAAGTTCCAATAAATCCTTTCTCAGTAATATGTTTAATAGGAAATATTTTTCTTAAGAAAGGAGTACCCAAAATAACTTGATTAGTAATATTTTTAACTAGCAAAAAACTTGTAGGGATGCAAGTTTTGTTTTTACATATAAAAGCATTGGGAATTTTAAAATTTATATCTAGTTTCTGACCATTAGCAGAACTTAAGGTATGAGTAGTTTTATGAAAATACCTGGTAGGAATTAATTCTTCTTGAATACAATTTAAATCTGCTCCACTATCAACAAGAGCAGTAAATTCCTTATAGTAATTATCCTCTATAAGAAGAGAAACCTTTATATACCATTTTTGGGAAACTATTAATTCTAAAGTAGACAAGAAATTTTCATTATCCAAATCAGAGTTATAATCTTCTGGAAAATTTATTAAAGGTTGTTTTCCTTTATATTTTTCTAATTTATATATTCTTCCTTCAAGAATTTTATTAGCATTCTTTATTTCTTTAATTTCTTCTTTAAGATTTTGAATCTCGTATTTTAAGTCTTCATTATTAGTGGGTTTTTTTGATTCTTGCCTTTGCTTCAATAGTTTTTTAACTTCAGTCATAGTATAAGGTTGAAAATTTTTGTTAGTATTATTAGTATTATTACTATTAGTAGAATTTTCTTTTCTTTTAATTTGATTTAAAATAGTAGATCTTATATCTGGATCAGTAATATTTTGCAAAATTTCAATGATATCATCATTAGAAAGCACATTTATTTGTTGAAATTGAGAATAAATATTATAAAGATTTTCTTCTCCTGAGTCTGAACTAGAGTCATCATCTTTCTTACTATTACAGGTTAATCCTTCTTTACAAGGAGTACATTCTGAGGATGAAGAAATATAATCTTCTTCTTTAAGAACTCTCAAATCATCAGAAGTAATATCTTCTGTTTCTGAATCAGATTCAATAAATAATTTATTTAGAGTTTCTTTTAAATTTTCATCTATATTTAAATTATTTATTTTCTTTTTAATCCTAGCCCAACATTTGTTAGCATAATGACCAATCTTGCCACATTTATGACATTTAATTTTATCAAGAAGTATTTGCTCTTTCTTCTTATTTTTCCGCAAATCTTTTTTCTCTTGTCTTTTCTTATATCTTTTATAATTTTTAGGAGAAATATATTTTTCTTTTCCCTTTTTATCTTTTGTAAAAGAAATAGAATTATTTTCTACTCCAAATTGGCTACAGAATTGTCCTAATTGCTTTTTCTCATTTAAATTATGTTTTTTAATTTGTTGATTAAGCTTTATTTCATTACATAAGGCTAAACCTTCTTGAATACAAATTCCCATTAATTTACCATAAGAATAATTATTATAATCAATATTCAAATCGTCATTTCTAAGAATATTTCTTATTCTTTCAGCAAAAAGAGTTGGTAAACCATCAATAAATTTAGATTTCCAATGAGTACTATTAGCCTCCGGGAGTTGCATAACTCTACTGAGAAAAGTATCTCGATACCATCTAAAAGAAGTAAGAGTAGGACATCTAAGATTTTGTAAAAGAGTCCTAATATTATTAGAGTTATCTGAATATCTGCCTGTAAAATGTTCTATTATAGTAACTGTTAAATTATAAACAGAATTTTCAACTTGAACATTATTCTCTATTTTTACAGTATTTATTATAGTATGTCTATCTTGTTCAGTAAGATAATTATCCCACCAGCCTTTTAATTGTCCAGAAAATCCTGCTATAATCATATTAGCTATAGCCTTTTCATTATTATTATTAGCTTTGCATATAGTACTATACATAAGCATTCTATGAATAACATTATTTATTTGTCTTTCAGTACAACCATCTATATTCCACTCATATATTTGATTTCCACTATAAGAATTGTTATCAACAAATTCACGCTCTTCTATTAAAACGTCCTGAGGGGTAGGTCTAGGATAATAATACATTCTCTGAGTCGGCCTATCAGCAAACTTAGTGAGTTTATTTATCTCTTCATGAATGACTCTTTTATAATTATTATTATGAGTTAGATTATCCTCAAACTCTTCACTCAAAGTATTAATTCTAAGATTTTTGAATTTCTCATCTAAAAGTTTTTCAAGTTCACTTATAGAACTTAGTTTGAAATTTTTAATTTCTGGAGGAGTTTGCATATTAGGAGTTATCTTTTTGCTAGTTGAAGCTAAAGCTATGTCTTCTTTACTAATTCCATCTTTTAACTGATGAATCTGAGAAATAATTTTTTCTACACGCTTATGTAAATAACTTATTTGTTCACCTAAAACAACCAAATAGATATTAGTAAAATTTTGTTGTTTTATTATATTATTAATATGTTCAGTAGTAACTGTCAGAGTATTATTTTTCAAAATCTTTTGAAAAGCATTATAATACCTTATTTCCTTATCTTTTTCTATTTGAAAAGGATGAATAAGGGGAAAAACAGTTTTTATAATCCATCCATTATGAGGGAGTTTATAATCTCTCTCAATAACAGAAATATATTTTTCTAGATATTTAGATATAAACCAAGGAACAAAAGATATTTTCTTGTTCTTTTTTGAAAGATCTTTATAAAATTCTTCTTGAAAATGTTTTTTATCTTCTTTATTAAAATTATCAAAAAACCATTTTCTAAATAATTCCCATCTAGGAAGATTAAACTCTTTTTGAATTAATTTTCTACCCGGTGAACCCGGACTAAAATCTAATTTTGGTTGTAAATCCATTAAATAGAAAAATTCATTTCTGAAGCCGTCATTTCGGCCGGAACCCTATAAATTCCTTGAACTATATCATCTTCATTAATTTTTAATTCTTCAATAATATTATTTTGAGAAACTTCCGGAATCTTCTCATTTATTTTTTGAGACGTAGAAGCCTCTCCTATATGGGATATAGAATGTCTATTTAAAGATTTATCATCATAATCCATTGGAGATATATGAAAATAAGAAGAATTAGATCTAGTTAAATTAGATCTAGTTTTTTGTCCTAAATAATTCTTAGTTTGTTCAAACTTTATTAAAACACTTCCTTCCGGAGTCTGAACAATACTAGTAGGAGTATGTTGACTATTAGGAATAACTGGAATAGCCCTATCGATGACCCAATTTTCTGGGAATTCTATCTCATCCCATTTAATAGACCTTCTAGTTGATATTTCCGATCTACCAAAATTCGATTCTATTAAAATAGTTTCATTGACAGGTTTATCCATTATTCTACAATGAGGATTTAAAGTATAAAGGGGTTTATAATATATCCTATAACAGACACATATGACTTCTGACCCAGGGGCATAATTATAACCATGGGTTTTAACATTTAATGTTAAAGCTTCTAAAATATTAACATCAGATAAAGATAACTGTAGATTAGGATAAACATTAAAATAAACTGGACCATGAGCCAGACTAGACTGAATAAGTCCTATAATAGATTTTTTCCAATTTAAATTTCTTCCATCACGCAAAACTGCTATAAAGCTTTCAGGTAAACCTTCTAGTGTTAAAGGTTTAAAAGCAACTTGAATTAATCCAATATGAAGAAACTTATATAATCTTCGATATTTATTAATATCATCATAAGATAGCAATTTAATAACCATTTCATCTTTATTTAAAGAAATTGTTTCCTCCGTTGTCTTAACAATTTGTTTTAATCCTAATTTTTCAAAAGTTCCATACTTATAAATAACTTTTGGATCTATTTTCAGAATAGTCCATTTATTTAATTGATCTATGTCTTGAGGAATTTCATATTCTTCCTCCATACTATTCTTAATATTATCAAAATTTCTAATGATATTCATTAAAAAGAGATTGTGTTGAATAACATCATGCTTTAAGATCAAACTACCATGGCTCTGATACCAAATTTTTTACCTAATACAACGGATTTACACAAACTATCACAAACTAACAATAGTACCTAAAACAACGGATCTACACAAACTACCAATAGTATCTTAGAATTAAAATTTTTATCAACGGCATATGGAACATTTTACAAAATTAAAATCCTTAATGATTATATCAGAAACTGGTCATGGTAAAGAATGTCCTAAGAGTGCCTAACCATCGGCTAAAACGGGCGAAAGCCAGACTAAGTTTCTTACCTCAATCATAAAGATTTTAATTATCGACCATTTCAGTAGATAAAAATTGATAATATATATATATATATATATATATATATATATATATATATGTTAATATTTTATACTAATGTATTAATTAATCATTATAATATTTTATTAATGGATTTAAATATAAATAAAATATCAGTTTTTATATTAAATTAATATATAATATTATAAGACAAATAATATATATATATATATACACATACACGCACATATATATATTGATATATAAACTAAAGTAAGATTATAGAATAATATAAAATATAATAAAATAATATTATAATTTTAATAAATGTGAATAGCGATTTAATATATTTTCATTAAGATTTCTTAAATATAAAGAAAGAGATTGAGTTTAAGAACCGTCACGCTTGCTGTAACACGTATTGAACCGTAGCTTTACCAGGCTTTAAATGGAGATAGAGTAGATTGATCTGGGCGTCATTTCATAATCGTCCTCCTTTGTTTTGAGCCCTCTCCTATTATTATATTTTTTTTGAAAGAGAGCGTTCTCCCTTACGCAGAATTTTTCAAGAAGTATTCTAAAGTGATATAATAACTAGTCAAGATCGATGTTTGAATTTGAAATGTTGATTTTGATTGTAGAATCTCACTTTGGAAATTGAGAAGAATCTCAATTATATTTATTATAATTAAGAAGCACACACAATAACTATGTGGAACAATTTTTTTTCCTAATCATTAGAGTGCATGAGAAACTTGATAGGATGTTTTCAGTGTGTACCCTTTTTTTCTCAAAAAAAAGTTACATTTCAGTTTTTGACAAATATTAATATTACATTTTGTTATTAATCACATGTTCAAATAATAATTTTTTTTTTAAATTTATTATAAATGTTCAACTAATGATAAGATAAAAAAAATTTATAATGACAAAATTTTAACAATATAACATTATAGAAAAAATTTTAACAATATAACATGTGTCCTTTCATCTTTTGGTTAACTGTCAATATTGTTTTTTTTTTTTAACAATGTTCTCCCTCCATCTATCAGTTAGCTGGCCATTGAGTCATTCCATCAATTTTAAGTCCCAAATTAATCACATGACTAGCACATGCAATATCTAAGAAGGCAAAAGTGTCTCTTCCGATATTTAAATGCACGTTAAAAAAACACTGATTAAATTTATTATCAGACCTTCTCACTCTCTCTTTGCTCAAGTCACTCTCAGTTCAAAAAATTAGTTAGGGTTCATTTGTACAAGAGATTTTACGAGCCAATGTCAATCCTTAAGTCAAATTTCGCAAGAAATTGGATTTAAAAGTGTTTGGCCCCAAAAAAGATGATATCTTAGGAACTCTATTGTATGATATGTAATTTATCATCAATAGCTTCGATATTGTAATATTTAATATTTTATTATGTAAAATGCAAGATGTATATCAATCATAGTTGATCTTGAAAGTACACATCTTACATTTGTTTGATGTATTCATTATATAATGTTTCTCTATCTTTTCTGATAGTGTTATTAAATTTTTTTTTTTGTTTATTTATTGTCGTTTAGTTATTGAATAACCCATTTACACAATAGATTTACTGTTTTTTTATTATTTGTTACAATTTTATTGTGCTTGGATCACATGTGGTTGACGACACCTTTTTTGTTCCCTCTTGTGTTGTCTTTTCTATTTTTGTTTTCTTACAAGAAATTTGAAAAATGATTCTCATGTTATCTCTATCTATTCACAGAATTTGAAAGCCAATATATGTTTACAATAAAATTGTTTCATGAGGGCAAATTTGTCTAAAACAGGAGCATTTATATCGGTGCATATGTTGGATATATTGATTACTGTGACATTGATGAGCTATCTCTATTAGAGCCAAGCTTAATAGCAATGTAATATGGTGTTCAAGGAAATTTGAAATTTTGGCACAAGGTTCCTGGAAGAATACTGATAGATGGGTTGAGACAGTTGACAAGTGACAAAGATGTGCTTGATATTATGAACTACATCTCAGAAGATAGGGAAATAGATATATATGTAGAGGTGACAGAAATTTATGAAGAACAACTAGAAATAGAGGATGATGGACACAACACACATGAGCTAGAAACTGAGAGTGATGAAAGACAGAGAGTACAAGTTCTTTTATGATGGTGATTATGTAGCAAAAGAAGATGATAAGATGTTTGAGGTATTTGTTGACCATAAGGAAGATGAGTTTAGTGATGATGATGGGATCTAACTAATACTTAAGCCAATAAAATGATCAGCGTGCAAGAAAAGGAAAATAACATACAAATGAGATAGTCATAAAGAAAAGGGCAACAACAGATAAAGGTAAATGTAATGCAGCACCTTTAAAAAAGGATAAAGGTAAAGGGAAATAGATAGAACAAGAAAAGTATGATTCAGAAAAGTTGATTGTACCTGATACTGAAGATAGTAAAACAATTTGAAGAAGGCGGCTACAACAGTTATGTGATGTCTGAGTTCATGAGATCTAATGATGAAAGTGAATGTCTCCATATACAAATAATTTACCAAGACTGATCTTGTAGACCCCAAGTTTGAGATTGAAATGAAGTTTGTTGAGAATGAAATATTTAAGGAAGCAATCAAGGCATACTCAATCAACATTGGAAAATGGATTTAACTTTTCAAGAAAAATGAGAAATATAGAGTGAGAGTAAGATGTGGAGGGAAAAGATGTAAATGGACGTGCTTCAGTACAATAATACTCTACGGATTAATAGGCTATTCAATGAATATAGGGTGGAAATAAATATAACTATGTGCCTATTAGGTCTGACTGGTTAGCTAAGAAATTTTTGAAAACATTTAGGACCAAACCCGATATCAGTGTTGTTGAGTTTGTTACTAAAGCGTATAATAAGATTGTTGTTAACATTTCAGAATCTCAAGCATAAAGAGCAAGAAGGAAAGCACTAGAGATTACTAGAGGACAACAATGGAGCAGTTTTCTAAGCTTTGGGACTACAAAGCTAAATTGTTGAGGAGCAATCCAAGTTCTCCAGTAAAAACAAGTTTGCATACACAACTAAATTCCACTACAGAGTTAAGCGCAAAGAGAAAGTTTTAAATATTTTGTTATCATGTGATCAAATGTTGGTTGTTGCACAAAGGGCAATGAAGGCAAATGAGGCAAAAAAAGTGACTAATGAGATGTAAACTGTGTTATCTATTTATTAGTTAAATCTTTTGTAATGCAATAATTTTCTGGGAGACCACTAAGAACTATGTATTGGTACTAAACCCTCTGGACTCTTAGATGTTGATGGTGCTATGAACTATGTTAGTTCAAATGTCGATGATGGATGGTGTTTGGACCTTATATGTAATTTTGCTTATTTGTTGATGGTGCTATGAACCATGTTGCTTATGGTGTCCAAATCTCTTACATTTTTATTTGTTGGTGTTAGATTTTATATTTTGTTTTGTTATACATTGTTAGTCACTTAACGTGGTTTTTTTTTTTTTGCTCTGTTTATACTTTTTCAAGACTTGCGCATATTGCAAGTCCAAATTTACATCACCCAATAACCAAATTTACAGGGTATCAACAATACAAAGAATTCATTAATGAACACATTGAATATCCATTGTTTCTTCATTCATCATGAACAAAATACTTCATTAAACATAAATAGAGTAAGTACTACGGACATAGTTCCCACATAAATAGTAAAAACCCTTGGTTCAACATAAGCATCCACAATGTGCTAATCTTTTACTGTACATTCAGGACACATGCATCAACTATAAATAGAACTACAACCAATGAATCAATAAGTAATTTTGTGAGTTTTTTCCTTTTCACTTTTTTACTCATTCGAACTTCTTGAATTTCAAACTCTACCGAATTGATTCTACGGAGTAGTCTTGATATCACTTGTTGACAAGACCATACGTGGGTTGATCACACCGTTGGTCTCAACAGATTTGAACGACGACCATAATTATGGGCTACAACTACTAAATAAATTATTCATCCCTAATTAAAATTACTTACATTTGTATAATTTTTTCTTGAACAACCGAAAAATTTTCTTCTTGGGTTTATCTCAATCCATGTAATTTGTAATACGTCTCGAATTCCATATTCGCAAATCACTTGATTCATTTTTTTTTTTGAAATAGAAAGTGAATGGGAGTAATATATTCAAGGTATCATATGGGAAGATGGACGTTTATTTATGGAAGAAAGAGAAAGAGACTGTTGTTAAATATTGAACGATATAATTTTTCCCTCTTTAATATCTCATGTGCTAGTCTTGATTGATTTGAGACTCAAAATTGATGGAAGGACTCAATAGCCAGCTAATCTATAGATGGAAGCTAATCGATAGATGGAGTGAGAGCATAGCAAATAAAAAAAAGGATGATGTAAACCGTTGACCAAAAGATGATGGGGCAAATGTGTAGTTTTGCCAAAAAATTATACAAATACAACACTTTTGTTCAAAACAAATCTCATTTTCGAGTGTTACTTTTTTTAAAACAGATGAAATATTACTTAACTACAAATGATTGCACAACAAAACATGCTCATTGTAGCATCATCATTTTATCAATCATTATATTAGACTTTTAAGCTCTTTATTATAATAACAAGGTAAGCTTAGAATGATCTGTTAAGATAATATGTAACATGCCTCTCATAGATTTGTTATCAAGAAACACAATGTTAGAACAGCAGTGATCAGGCAAAAACATTGTGTGAGACATTTTATTCAATTTTATAGTCATGATACAACAAGTGCAAGATAAATCATGCACAGATGCAAGATCCTACATTCTTCATTCGAAGAAAGACACACGAAAGAAGACATAAATTACTAAACTTCCACAGGCAACTGAAAAGACGGTGAATCGTCTAGATTCTGAGAAGTGCCATCAACGCTGCATGCTTGAATGATGAAATTGAGACTAGACGAACCAGCAGGAACCACTAGATCAGAAACATAAAAAGCTTCGACTAGTGCTACTCCAAGATACTCCTGCTTTTCTTCAATCATCCCATTTGGTTCTCCGGTTATTCTGTTTGATAGCTTCTGAACATAGATATTGTATTTTGGGAATTGTGAATCCGTTCCATCTTTCAATGTCCAGATGATCTTAACACTGAGATTCTTTGAGCCTTGAGAACCTGAAGTCCACTCAATATATTCACCCTTAATTAGCCATGATTCAGCTGGTGGGAAATCCAAATTCACTGCAGAAGTTTTAATTTCCACATGTCCAAATACTGCATAGTATTCTGACAGACTACGAACGATATCTAGGTTATGGGGATCGGATTTTATTTCCTGTTTATATCTGTCTGGTATTGACTTGTAACATACAGCGTGAATTCCTGTTAATGTGTAACCTCCCATTGCTATGTTACTCTCCTGTATGACCCACCCTGGCACTCCATCCAGCTTTGTAACTCGATGTGGCATGATTACCTTACTGAATTTGCTTGCGAACTGGTTCATGGTTAGCAATGCATTTCCCCAAGACGCAAGTAGTACTGATGTTTTCTCAAACGTTGATGAAGAGAACTCTAGAGAGAGGCCCACCATAGATCTCCCATCTGATTTTACCTGCGTAAATTGTACTAATCAGCAGCTAGAAATAGTTCCGTGCAGAAACTGAGAGACTGGAAAAAGGACTTCTTCCTCCTCTGTTACTAGCCAACTCAATTATATGAATGCCTTAACATCCATGTTTCTAAAATTCAATTCTTCAGATCGAAATAAATGCAATTAGATTTGCTTCATCTTGGTATATATTTATATTATCCTTTAAGAACATTGAAGCATTTGACACCATCTCAAAGACTAAGCCTCTTATAGTCAGACTAATTATTGTTGGTGTGCATGTTAAATTTAGAAATAAGATGGCTTACAGAATACGTAAAACAGAGTGGTAAGTTTTCCAAGAGCAGCTCTCCCTGAAAAAGCCTTGTTATGAAATATGCATTGTCTTCTAGAGATCCTTTAAGTGTGATGTTCCCCCCTCCGCTATAAGACGCTTCCTTAGGACTACCATTTTGGAAGGTAAAAAAAATAATATTTAAGTGGCACCAAAAGATAGTTTCTATCTAGTAAAGAATACAGTAAAACATTATGGAAGCAATCAAAAGCGGCATGGTAGTCCACTAGTCCATTATATAGACAACAACATGGTGATTTTCTGTGAAAGACAAAAAATATGATGAAATAATTTTTATTAGGTCTATAGATAATGAAACAAAAAGATGCATATTCTTAACCAGGAGATAGCATTATCCACTATGATTCCATACTTCGAAGTAAAAGTTTTCATTATTGTAATCTCAGACTCTTCCTACCTTAAAAAAACCCATATTCATTCTTTCTGGTACGTATAATAACTGAAACATGGGAATAAAGCTAATGGTTATCAGAGGCTAAGCACAGAATATTCCCGTCCAATCAGACTAGCCAGCCCTTAGAGGATGGGCATTGAGGAAAATATAAAAAAATGAAGTTTAGCTAGATATTCCCAAATTGGCCTCAATATATAAGAACTCCAACCCTTTTAAATTCTTTTTCCACCTCAAAAAGGTTCTTTAACCATGCCTGGTGGCCTACTTTTTCTTTTGAACAACAAAATTTGATAGGATTGTTCTAGAAAAAGTAGTATATGGGGTTCTTTCCTTCAAGCAAAGAATGTCTGTTGACTCCGCTCTTGTTTAATTTACAAACTGCTTCCAGAGAAAATGTCGAATTCATGCCACAGAGAATTTTAATAAGCATACAGGGTTGGTAACAGCCCCATTTCCACATCTACTGGTGCAGCAAAATCAAAACCTAATGGTATGGGGTGGGGGTTGGGGGGGTAAGTTCTCCAGACTTCCAGGCTCTTCAGAGAAAACATATCAATCACCATTTAAACTTACCCGTTGCTTAAAGAATTCATTGCCAGGTTCTTCAAAACTTTTGAAGGTCTACCTATATTGTCATGTAATATGACCACAGTAAAAAGACTATAAAACAGATCAGTAGAGCTTACTTTACAGAAACTTGGATCAGGTTAGGGCCGACACCTCCAAGGCACTCGAGGAAAGGCTGTCAAAATAAGTACAACTTTAAAGGATCACAACACAGAAGCATAAAACTCAAAATACCATACACACAAACATGCACGAACACGCGCTCGCACATATATATCCACATATGTATACATATATAGGATAAGATAGTTAACAGTAACACTTCAGCTCAAGTAATAAACATTAGTATATTAGTATGTCCAACTATGCTTATTACATATATGTCACTCGCAAAGGATGGAAACATCAGAAATGATTGAAAATGTGTGCCATACATTTTCCAGGATAGAAGCCAGAACTTGAAGAAGGTCATATATGATGGCATCTAAGAATACATTCTGTGTCAACATTTGTACAATAAGTTATGGGAGTACTGGATGTGTGGTCAACCGAATATAGACGATATGCAGTTCTGTCGAAACAGAGTAAGACTCACAAAAAGCGGAAAATTAGCAGGTGAAAGACCATATCCTCTTTCCAAAACCATTCCCTGTATCGGTTCCATTCTCTTCGGTTGTAACCCTTCTCATCATGAATTCATTCTCCTCTCCATCAAAGACTGAATTGGAGAAGATAAGTATTCTAATGTTAATATCTTGTATAATTCAGGTGATCTCTGTTTGTTAAGAGGTAGTGACAGATGGCCACAGCATATAATAAAATCCCATCAACAACTTAGCTTTGGACGTTGTGTCAACTCACATTGCTCAAAGTTTAGAACTTCATTACATAAATACTTACATAACAATTTAAATATATTTTCGAGTATCTTGTCCGTAAAAATGCTTTATTACTAGATTCTAGCCAAATTATCAAGTTTTCCAGAAAATTTATTTAAGGAGGGAGGGCAAAGAATCACCTAGAATCACATAGTGCTAAAAGTAGTCGACTACTGAGTAAGATCGTGTCAACCCCTACAAACATCACACTATGAAACCACTCCAAAAGCTCTCATAGCTTTGCTGGGCCAGACTGATTTATTATCACGTTTCTGATATATTCTCAAGTCTCTTCATTTTCCTATGTCATCCTTGGCATGCAAAATATATGCATGTGTTTCACAGGTGACTAGAAAGATAATCAAAGACAAACTTGTAGTAAAATAAATATTGATCATGTCATAGTAGTACAAGTATACAAACTGTCTCGAACCATCCATTTGCTAATGTAGGATGAAGGTGGCACGTAAAGTCTAATTAATTGCCACGTGATTTTATATAATTTGTTCTGAACACATTAATTCCAAAAAGAAAAAACTAATACAATTTAAGAAAACTAAATACATGTTATGTTGCAAAGATGGAAAATGGCAAAACTGCCAAAATCTAATACCATAGTGAAAATCAGATTCAAAGTAAAGAGATGACAGATCAGTTGTCCATACCTGAAAGCTTTGGCAAGAGATGTTGTTCCAAGGAGCATTCGCTACTTGACTTCCATCCATGGAGAAGTGGAGACTGTGACCCTGGAAAATATAAGACAAATGTAACTGTTCATATCTGGGATCATGATTGAATCATATAAGTACCAACAAATGGCCCTGTAAATTTTGAAGATGACAGACCCATTCTTTTGATGCTCCATTGCAAGCGCCAGAGAGCTAAATAACAAGTTTTTTCACCAAATATTTTCATTGATTGAGCTTTTAATCTCATTTTATGTCCCCTACCAACAGGTGAACTCTTTTTACCTTCCAAGACTAGGACAGCAGCTCAAAATGAGGTGTCAAAGTTTTGTGACTTTCTATGTTCTTGACTAATAACTACCACAGTCAATAGAAATGGAAGAAGTAACAAGTTTCTGTCTTCTGACCTATCGATTAAGGTGTGCTTCTTATCCTATCAAAAGTGTGTGTAAATTTCAAGAAATTCAACCTGTCTTGAACAAGCATATTCATATGATCAGATCCAGTAGTTTAAAAGTTTGGGGAAGAAAGCAATTGGAAAGATGCAACCAGCTGATGATGAAATAAGACAGTCATAGAGCAAAAGAAAAATTGAAGGCGTGATGTCAAGTACATACCTGATCAAAATTCGAATAAAATGGAAGTAATTTAGGGTAATTCTGTGATATTCCCCATGACTTCTCAATAAGATCCCACCATCTGCATAATCATATACATACTAACAAAATCAATTAACAAGAGCTACCAGATACTTTGAGAATTAAAAAAAAAAACAGAAGAAAAGGAACATAACATAACTGTTGTAACAACTATGGTTGATCTTATTAGGGGCCATAATAGCTTGTTCTTCATATGGTTTGAGATTAACGTATTAAACTACCAGAAATAATTACAGAAGTTCACCAATTTCACAAGTAAGCCTTACAGAGTAAAATCTAGCAGATATCTTTTCCATAGGAAATTCACATCATCATATGTAAATATTGAAACTGATGCTCAAGACACAAGGACAATATCCAAAAGGTATTCAATGCATAAGCTATTCCCAGAGAGAAGTCTCCATGATCCAGATCCTCATATGACGATACATGAGCATAGTTACTTTAAAAGGTCAAGTGACAAACAAGATAATTGTGCAAGTTGAAATAGTGGAAAGAGATGTGTGAGTCACCGATTTTGAGCAGTCTGAAAGTCAGGTGGTTGCTTAGTCTCATAGATCCATCCAGGCGCAAATATAGCAGCTGATACATCATCTTTCTTTACTACGTCAAGGGCAACATTCATCTGATGTGAAAAAAGTATCACAATGAACGGGTGATTTTAAATATTTTAGCAAAACTGTTATACCTGAAATTTGATACTAACTTGCTTTGGTTTAGGTCGTAAAAAGTTATGATTTTTGGTAACACGTGTGACAGTAATACACATCTATATAACCCAAGGTTTTGAGAATGACTACATCGGGCAACAATCCACACTTCTCTATTGTGATCGAAGTAGAGGGAATCAGTAGATCCCAGGTAAAAACTTCCGAGGATAAGCATTCTCGAACTGTTGATATGCTAAATGCTTTGGTCTTTAAACTTTAGGGGAAAAACACAGATAAAACTAGCATACATAATGCATAAAGAACTCCAACATATCGGAGTTACCCCAGCGCTTAATAGATGTAATATTATATATTAATGACACAAGCAGCAACAAGAGTCCTTTCTTGTTGAGGCAAGGTGTTGACATATTGATTCGTCGTGTGTTTTATCTATTGTTTCAGCTAGCAACATAAATCTGAAAATTATGTGGTCCTAAATGAATCAACTCGCGAATCCAGAATATATGTTCACACATACACCATGTGAACAGGTGCATACAAGGAGACAAATAGCATTCCCTAACAGAATAATATCTATATTGGATACGTACTAAAAAAAAGTTGACAGAATATAATCTCCTTTATACATAGTTTACTGTTGAATCAAACCACAATTTCTAGATTGAACAATATAGATAAATGTTTGTGTAGTTTCTTATTGTAATTTTCAGAAAAAGGAAGAATTTTAACTATATAAGGTTGTATGTTAGGTAATGCATTGCCCTCATTCCACTGCGATGTCTCCTTATGCAATTATGTCCTAATGGATAAAGACACCTTTTTTTAACAACCATACGAAATACAGGAGATCCATAAAATCCAGGCCTCTTGTACATAAAAGGCACATATACTCATCCAACAAATTTGATACTTACGGTCCACTGCCCACCACCATAAGTTCCCCTTCCGAACACATCAATGCCCATGTAGACGTCAAACTTTCTGTTACCAGCAACCTCAGCTGAGAGCTTAGGATAATTTTCCTGTGTAGCACAGAAGAAAATCCATTGGATACTATAATGTCAAAAGGCAAATTCGTAAACCACATGAAATCAGAAAAGGAAACTGATATACCTTCCATGTATAGTTTATAAATATGCCATCACATAAATCAAAGAAAGGCTTGTTACTATAATTTAGTTGGTCTTGCCAGCTAAGCTTACCTTCAATGGTAATACTATCATACCTGCATCATTGATAAGCAAATAAATAATTATTATAGACACAAGCACACATGTATATATAAAAAAAATCCAAAAAAGGGGAGAAAAAGACGCAGAAGAAGAAGAAACACAGGCATTTGTAAAACTTACCATATGACCAAAGATCCAGCCTTTGAAGAGTGCATAGTATGAGTTAAATGGCTGACAAATTCTTTTAAATTAGGGATTTTTCCAATATCCAATTCAACCTCCATATTGATCTGCAAATATATTGAAATTGCACTATAAACTTGTGACAAAATCAAAAGGAGGGATAGATTTTCAAATACAAACTCCAATGTCCATGAACCACCTTGTCTACAGAAAATTTTTAAAATCTTTTTCCTTACTTCATGTACTTTTTTCCACATATTTGCCATTAGAGAACAAATAGTACACAGATTATCAAATATATTTTTGATATATGTGCCTTAGTTTGAGGCAACACGTACTTTGCCAACCCAAACATAATTATTACTCATCTTTTTTTGCACTTTCCTTAGTCTCATAGCAAAGTACTTCTTTCTGTCATAGTATATAGTATATACGAACTGAAATACATACTTAAAAAAACAGGTATAATATAAGTATATAACTAAGTATATCGCCTCAGGAATTTTACAAGTGAACTTCAGAGGATGCTATTGTCATATTTTTTTTTTCGAATTTGAGTCTATTTTCTCTATGAGATACTTGGGTTTGGGACTTGCAGAAGATTACTTGTTATCCAATGAAAAGCTCATGTTTAAAACTAAGTTGATCACTGTGACAATTAACTAGAAAAGTCAAATTTCTAAGCCATTCAACACAAGAGTGATACACTTTTTAAAACATAAAAACATTTTACTCAAAATGATGATTGGCAATAACCTTGAAAATATTTATATGAATATACAATCAGAACTCCTATGGTAAGTGTTTGATTATTGAAAAATGAAAAGCATAAAACGAAACGTAGAGTCACAAATAAGAATAGATGATCTTCACCAGCCACCCATCAAAGCCCAAGCAAACAGCAAGCTCCGTCAAGCACTCGGCATACATGTGAGCAGACTCCTTTGTTTCAAGCAGTGCATTGGCAATCACTTTCCCTTCATCCCACTCGGTGATGAAAGTTCCCAATACCTAATTTCACATTGTCACATAAGAGCTTCAATCAGAAACAACTCATTTGTCAAGTAACAACAAGCTACATGAGAATATAGTCCATACTCAAAAGATAAAAATCTAAACAACAAGATTGCTTATATATACATAACACATTATGTACACCGTATATGGGGAGCTGATTCCCAGCAACTGTTTGCTAGGAATCTTATTATATCAACAGCATACGTAAAATTGAACGGGCACAGGTTAAGTGCCTCCACGCTAACATAGAGCAGAAGTAGAACGAGCGTGAAAAAGTTGGTGCAATTGGATCCTTCTGCCACAGAGAGAGAGAGAGGGGGAGAGAGAGAGTAGTCCTGAAGAAAGAGAAGGGACTAGGGAGAAAAAGGAAAAGTAAAGCAAAAAGGATAATCATAAGTTCACCCACTTCATATCCTTCTCATAGCTCAAGCTCAGTTCACAAGTTCTACTCTCTCAATATGGAACTTGAAAAGAGAAAGGGTCATCATAGCAATTAACCAACATTTGGCGCTATACGGTCAATCAAACCCCGAAACGAGAACCCCATATGACAACTGCAACTCAAAAGGCACATTCGTTCAAAAAATTATTCACAAATTAACGAGAACAAAAACAAAAACACACCGAAACACCATGCTTGTGCGCAGTATTGACCCAACAAGGAGGCGGCAAAGTGACCAAACTATGCGAAAAATACACAAACACATCAATCAAATACCAGTGCCAAATCGCATAAGCATCAGGATTACTCCCACCTTGTATCCATTTATCATCACCATACCCACCAGCCATATCATGACAAACCAAAAGTCTCGGCCGCGAAGGCAACGAATTATCACCATTTGGTCTAATTTGAAGGGGTACTGATGATTTGTTAAAAGGGCAGTGAAATGAATCAAAATAGGACCTCGATTTGAGTTCTTCAAGGGTTTTGATTGGGAAAGAGACTGGTAAAGAGGGTTGAGTTGGATCGAAAGGCGGTGGGTCGGAGGTGGATTTGGGAGTGGTGGGTGCAGTAGTCATTGTGGGGAGGAGAGAAGAAATGGTTGTGTGAATTGAAATGAGCAGGTTTTTGATTAAGATTAGCGTTCGACGATTTATATAATCGCGAAATGGAATCAGCATATGGAACAGCGGGAGTAGAGCTTGGGGAGAAGAAGAAGTTGACGACGACGAGCCCACTATTAGCAGGTAAGTCGTTGGCTTCAACTGTCAGTCTGTCACTACACACAAACAAAAGCAAAATAAAACAACTTTTAACTAAATTTTTTCATCTTCTAATAATTTACAAAATATTTGCTATAAAAAAAATATGATCAACTCCGTCAAAGAAAAATCATAAGAGATGGAGAGAAAAATTAATTACATAAATATAAGTATGTGGAATTTTTAATGCACATAATACAAACTATACTCACTTTGATACCTTCAAACTATATTTATCCAATTTTCGTTTGGACTGAGTTGTATTATTAGTTTTTGGGAAAAGTTGGTTGCAATTATTTTGTTGGTTACACTGATGGAGCATTCCTTACATGAGCCCGACAAACATAGATAGAACTAGGTGAGGAGGTACGTTAAGTCGGTGGTTGTTTTTTTTAATTTTTTAAAATATTTTATTATTTTTAAAATTTTCATATGTATCATGCATTTTGTTTCGTTTAATTGTATTTTTTCTCTCTCGTTCTCCTTGATATGTCATCTAATTCCATCCTTCCGCAAAAATATAAGTATAAATTAGTCAAAGATAATTGGTATCAGAAAAAGAAAAAAAAAATTCTTTCCCGCTTCATTTATTATATCAAAATGATTTTCTCTGATAGTTAACCCATATATGTTCCGTAAATTCTTGTTATATGAGTACCATAAATATACATCCACATGTCCACATGGTATTCACAATTAATAAACATATATGTTCCGTAAATTCTTGTTATATGAATATCACCACTTGACCACATGATATTCAAAATTAATAAACAGATATGTTCCGTAAATTCTTGTTATGTGAGTACCATAAATATGCATCCACGTGACAACATGGTATTCAAAATTAATAAATGGTGATATTGAGTTTAGCACTTTAATAATTATCTACATTCACATTCTGTTAAAGACAAACAATCTAAAGAACATTCGAAAAAGATAAAGAGATTGAGTTAAGGGAAAAGAACCAATTCGATTCTCTTTCTCTTACTGGTTACCAGCTTGAACTTTCCCCTTTTTTTTATATTCTTTCGTTCCATGTTCAAAAAAGGTGCACCGTACAGGTTAATATGTACCGACAGTTACTTACACCCAAAAATGTATTGACAGTTTACTTCTTTCGTATCTGTTTATCGTAACTCTTTATGAGTAATTTGATATAAGAAATTTAGAAAGTATTAGCCAAAATTTATTTAAAAATTAGTTTTGGAAAAAAGGAATTGAAGTGCGATAAGAACTGAAAATTGAACAAGAATACGGACTCACCATTTTTCATTTAACAATATTTAGTTTTTTGTTTTTTTTTTTTGGGAGGGTGTGGGTTACAACTGCTTTGTTGTTTCAATTTTAATCTCTCGTCCCTTTTCTCTTTTCTCCTTTTGCCTCTTTCCTTTCGTCTTTGTACCTACTCTACTTCTTTTTTTGGTACTATGCTCTAGGATCTGTAACACGGTGACAGAGTCGCAGCAACATAATAAACAGAAATTAAACAATGAACCAGAAATAGAAAATCTAATAATTAATTAAATCAAAAATGCTTCAGAGCAGTTCTTCAGTTCCTGTTGACATTGCAAATTCATTTTCATCAATTGCCCCCTTTTTCAGCTTTTTTAGGAGACGGTAGTCCCTTGCCATCTCATCTTCATCTTCAACAGTGTGAGCAGCTCTTCTCTGCTTGGCTGTTTGCTTCCTCATAACGGCAGTTGCAGTTTTTGGTTTTCTGGGCTTCTGGGGTTTCTCTTCTTGCTGTTGCTTCTCTTTCTTCTCTTTCAAGTTCTTGTTTCTTTGTTTCTGACGAGATTTATCCCTAACGGTTGCAATTTTGCAAGAGTAAGAAGATTGCAATGTTAAAGTAAAAGATACAAACAGTATGCCATAAATAGCCTAGGTAACTAAACATGATTTTGCATAAACCCAATCATCAGGCTACGTGAAAACTTCAGTTTGGGGCTGACAAGTATAAAAAATTGCAATCATGATCACCAGCGTAGAATTCTACTTGGAACTATAGATGCATTTTTCGATTTTTTATTCACACGAGTGCGCTTCGATTGAGGCGACTAGATTTATTGTGCCTAATGTGGCTGTGCAGTCCCTAACTTCAAGACAGAGATAGCAAAAAACATAAAGAAGACACTCACTTGAACTTGATATCCTCCAGATTGATGTTTTGCTCCGGTATAAAACCCTTGATAGAGAGTGAGTGACGCTTCACCTCAGACATTGATGGCAATTGCAACAAGCCAAATCCCATGCCTAACTTTCCAATCTCAAGTTCTTTCCACCTACAGACAATAATAGTCAAACATAAACATGACAAAAAGACTTATTCCCAGACAAGGTATACCACTAAATCCTCTGATTACCTGAAGATGTAAGAACACAGATGTTCTTTATAAGCACGGATGTAGGATACAAATGCTCTGAGTCCTTTTTCCATAACATCACGGTCTTTTTTGGCAGCAGACCGAATCTGAAAGAGATGTTAATACTTACAATTTTCATGGAACTCACCAATAATCAAAACTTTGGAGCAATTAAAGCTTCCTCGTGTATAAAGAATGTGACACATGATGTAAAGCTTTCCTCACAAGCTTCATGACAAAATAAGCTGTCAAAATTTTAAAGAGTTCTCATTTGAAGTAACAATTAATTGCATAAGTTCTTTTAAATTAGCTTCATCAACCAATACAAATTGAAATCCTCTATATCTTCATTCAATTACGGCAGATTCATATGGCAAAAATGTTGCAGATAGAACATACCAGTATTAGAAACAAGAGCATTTGGCATAGAATTGGTTACTACTTACACATAGCATGACTACTAATAATACGTAGTACAAGATTTTGACATAGATCCTGTGGTACAAGGTTTACTGCAGCTTCTCAGAAGGCAACAAGGGTTGTCTAATTCTTTTCACATCACAGTGGTATTGATATCTACTGCTTGTATCCACCACAAGAAACTGAATTGTGACATTAAATAGAAATAGAGTTGGCATAACACAGCAAGAAAAATATAGAAAATTATATAAGCTTTCGCCTATGAGCTAGAAAGAAACCATGGACAATCTAGAATATATTCAAGGAATAACGGTACTCACCTCCGGAACAACATCAGGAGCCTCATCAGAGCTTTTTCTTTCTTCAAGTGGAACCTTTCTAATACGCTGAAACTCAACATATGCTTCCTCCTATGCATGCATAGAACACAATTACTTTTATCTCCTAAATGCATAGTCTACCCTCTATGAAGACCCTCAACAATATTGTCATGTGATTATTCCCTTAACAATAAATCCTATCATCAAAACAAACCTTCGGTAATAGAAACACAATGGAACTCCCTTGGCATCCCAACCTAGCAGTTCGGCCAACTCTGTGTATAAACACATCTGGATCCTTTGGGGGGTCGTACTGCATAAGCAAAAACGAATATTATCAAGTAAATCTAGGCTCTGCGAAAGTTTTTATAGTTGAAACTTTTCATAAAAGTTCTAAAGTAAAGAAAGTTGCACTAAAAATTAGAACACAACACGTGTTCGACCAATTTGAAATTGATCAAAGGCAGAGAAACAAATAACTGAAGCATGATTAAGAAATAGACATCACAGGAACTGAAAAATAAGGAGTGCACTAATAAAAGTTTTATCTATTTCTAATAAGTAATAAAAGTAAACATAAAGTGTCAGAGAGAGCCCCATGTCTAGTGAGGGTAGTGTAATAAAGCATAAAGAATGAGAAACTAGCAAAAACCCAAGGAACACATATGCTTATTAAAATAAAAATAAAACAAGGACCTATACATAAACCGGGGGAAAAAGAAACAAATACACATAGTTACTCTCCTTGACCTGACTCCTCGAGAATCTGTAGTTCCTCTTTATCAAGACAATCATAGTCCAGTTTTCCAACATAAGCAATGAGGAATGACTCCGCAACATCCACGCATCTTCCTGACTAGTAACTACCTTAAGGAGCACCCATCAGTACCATAGGTATTAACCCCTTGAGCCACATACAAAGGCCTTCTTTTTCGACCAAATCCGGATTTCATTTTGCCAAAGTTGCAGCAAGATGTCCAGTTCACTAAAAACTTAATACGCAACTAGATAAACATAGTGAAAAAGTTACCTGTACCACACAATCAACGCCTGGAATGTCCAATCCCCGAGCTGCAACATCAGTACATAGAAGAAGGCCACTTGAAAGAGACGTAAATGAAGATAACGCTTTCTCCCTAGCAGTCTTGAAGACAAAATGCAAAACTGTAAGAATGAAATCTTGTCCACTATTGACAAATAAAAACAATCATTTTTATTAAAGACAGGTATACCTGTTTCATCTGTCCGTGAAGAGATATTATAGAATGACCCTGAAGAGAAGCAAGACGTGGAAGAACAACCCCCCAGTAATCAACACAAGCACAAGTCATGAAGTAGCTGCGTAATATGATGAAAAAAAAGGAGGAAAAACATAATCTAGATCAGTCATATTGAATGTGTAACCTTGTTTAATCATGTATGACTACATGTAACCAATTTCAGAAAAATAATTATGCTCGACTCACATAATAATCTTTTTGGACTTGTTTTTGATAAGGAGATCTACAAGCTGTGACGATTTCCTATCAGCTTCACATTCAAGATACTGCAAAAGCAATATAAGGCCAAAAATGGTTGATTTCACTACCTCACGCCAAGCATCATTAACATAAAGAGCTTCATAATCTATTCTTTTATTATTATTTTCTTTTAACAAAGATATACTAATAAGTTGAATGCATCTTGACAATACAATACATACTTCGAGTTGAAGACCTGAAGGAGTTTTGGTGGCTGATGACGATACGACATCGGTTGAATTTGTTTCTGCTCTAACTTCAACCCTCATATGATTCCTCAATCCTGCCTTTGATAGCTCCTCAACTGCCTCTGTCTGAGTAGCTGAAAAAAGACCAGTTCTACGAAGCTTTGGCAACCGAGATATAATAGCATTTATCTGCTTCTGAAATCCCATATCCAATAACCTATCGGCTTCATCCAAAATTAGAATCTGTACAAATAGAAGCATGAAATGATAAAAGTACCCCTTATCATGTTTAGTGATGACAAGTGCTTAATATAGTAGTAGAAAATGTCAAAAGCGTTCAGCGTTGAAAAAATTGCTCATCACTTATTGCCTATAAAATTACAAAAATTGCTAATGTTTTTTTCCCAAAAGGTGGAATATTAGCACTTTAATAAATTAGGGAAATAAGGATGTAATGGTAATACATTTGGTCCAACAATATTATCATATTATTGCTTATGCCCGCTAGTAAATTAAAGCTTCTGATTATTTGCAATAAATGATTATATGCCGGTTCAGGGTTGAAATAAAAAGGTTATCAAATGCTTACTCCTGTTTACATAACACCTTTTGGACAATCAATTACAGAAAAACATAGCGTGACAGTATGAAATCAGAAAAAAGTAACACAATAGTAGATCTATCTACTGCTCCAAAGTAGAGCAAACCTATGGTTCTTATATTCCCCTGCATTATATCTTCTATGTTATTTCATCTGTTTGGCTAAAAAATAGATTAATAATGGATATCAAGAAAAATGACATGTAATGAATACCTCAAGGTTCCGATAATTTAATATATCCATGCGATCCATTATATCATATAGCCTTCCAGGTGTGCCAATAAGTAAATTTGCTCCTTCCTCCTCTATTTTCGTCATGTCTGTTCTTACATCTGCTCCCCCAACAAGAAGAATGGGCTTCACATTTGATAATGTTGAGATGAAAGGTTGTGCAACATGGTATATTTGTGATGACAACTCCCTTGTGGGTGATATAATTATCCCCATAACCTGGAAGCATTGTTAGAGGTTCTATTTTAAATAAAAAATATACAAAAACAAACACAACCCTATTGTTACAGATTCTATATATCATGGGAAAAAGTTTCAACAAGCACCCACAGTGAAAATCTGATACATGTTAAACCTTGACTCATGATTTAATACAACCTAAATTCTTTGGAAAAATCATAATTAAACATGAACAGAGAGTTCTTATCAGTAAGTTCTTATCAGTAAAATAACTACACTTAAATCATCTAAATACAAAAGTACTAGTCCATGCCAAGCATCTAACGATAAAAAAAAGAACAAATTGAATCATTTGGAATTATATTAAAAGAACTAATGGAACTGTAGTAAAATCACCCAGTCATCACCGACCAATTTTTCCAAATTAATAAATAGTATTTTCAAACTGAAACGATTGATGGCACCATGCCACCATAATTTCGAACCATGTAAAGGTTTACTAGAGGCCAGTACAGAGGGACTTAATTATTTACACATCATCCGGCTGATAACCAAATGGAACATGCATCAATGCTACTACCAAATTGTGAGTAAGCATAATTTGTAGCACAAAGAGCTATAAAATAAAAAATTAAAATCCCAACAGTCCTACAACACATTACCAAACCCATTTCTCAAATGATCAAATGAATATGGATACTGAAAACTGCGGGCAATCGGAGCTACAAATGACAATAGGAGCTACACGGGTACAAACTTAACTTTATTGCTAGGTTCGAAATTAATACATCAAATTTGCGTAAATGATGAGTGTATGTATATATTAGCAGGGGAAGAAAGAGGACCTGGTGAGGTTTGGGGGAAGTGGAGGAGCGGCGGAGAATCTCGACCAGCGGGACGACAAAGGCTAGGGTTTTGCCTGAACCGGTGGCGGCGTCGACGGCAACATCTTTGAAGCTGCATAGTAAAGGTATGGTGGCGGCCTGAACCGGAGTGCAGAACTTGAAACCCGATTGTGTTAGGGCTTCGAGAACTGGCTCCGACAGTGGTGGTTTGAGGTCGGAGAACCGTGTTTTTGTTAAGGCCTTGTTTGGATTGTAGTTCTCCATTGCTGCTTGCTAGGGTTTACTGCAACGAACTCTGTTGAGGCGGAAGTTGGTTATAATGATTTTGGTCGCTAAGATATTTTTCCACAAAAAGACGTTAATAAAATTTAAAAATAAAATTGGTTATAATATATAGCAAAAGTAAAAGAGAGATAGTATAATATAAAACAGAATTAAAGAGAAAAAGAATAATATTATTTCTACTTGAAAATGTGTGTCATTTACATTCTACAATGCCTCTATTTATAGGCAAAAAAGATGAAGGAAAGGATGGAGAAGTGGAGAGGTGGGGAAGTGGAGTAATGGAGAGGTGGGGAGGTGGAGTAGTGGAGAGGTGGAGTAGTGGAGAGGTGGAGTAGTGGAGAGGTGGAGTAGTAGATAATGTAAAATGTATATATATATATTACATAACACTCCCCCTTAGACATTTTACCTTGTATTATACACAATTAATATGTTCTGCTGGACAAATTATAAATTAGGTACGTTAGGACCAAATTAACTTATACTTCTGGATCAGTTATGTTGCCTCATTAAAACCTTACTAAGAAAACTCAGTGAAACAAAACTTAGTGAAGGAAAAAGAGTACAACGTGTATAATACTCCCCCTCATTTTAATGTATATCTCTAAAACGACGGATACCAATCTTCTGTATAAGTTGTTCAAAAACTTTTCTCAGCAATGATTTTGTAAATAGATCTGTCAAATTATCACTTGACTTAATTTGACAAACTTTTATCAAACCATCCTTCTGTAGATCATGTGTTAAGAAGAATTTTGGTGAGATGTGTTTGGTTCTGTCACCTTTAATATATTCTTCTTTGATTTGAGCAATACATGCTGCATTGTCTTCATATATCACAGTTGGGCTTCCTTTGATTGACTCGAGTCCACATTCCTCCTGGATGTGTTGAATCACTGATCTCAACCATACACATTCTCGTCCAGTATCATATAAAACAATTAATTCGGAATGATTTGATGATGTTGCTGTCAGTGTCTGTTTTGTTGATCGCCATGAAATTGCAGTATCTCCATATGTAAATACATATCCAGATTGTAACCGAGCTTTATGTGGATCTGATAAATACCCTGCATCTGCATACCCAACTAATTTGGATTCCTTATTCTTTTGGTAAAATAGTCTCATTTCACTTGTCCCACAAAGGTAACGAAACACATGTTTAATTCCGTTCCAATGTCGACGTGTTGGATCAGAGCTATATCTTGCCAATACATTGACAGAAAATGCAATATCAGGTCTTGTATTATTAGCAAGATACATCAAATCCCCAATTGCACTTAAGTATGGTACTTCTGGACCAAGACCTTCTTCATTCTTTTCTCGGGGACGATAAGGATCCTTTTCTATGTCAAGTGATCGAACAACCATTGGTATACTTAGAGGATGAGTTTTGTCCATATTAAAACGTTTTAACATCTTCTGGATGTAATTTGATTGATGGACAAAAATACCATTATTCAAATGTTCGATCTGCAGGCCAAGACATAATTTTGTTACACCAAGATCTTTCATTTCAAATTCTTCCTTTAATAAATTTGCAGTCTTTTCGATCTCTTCAGGAGACCCAATGATATTCAAATCATCAACATATACTGCAATAATTGTAAAAGCCGAGATTGTTCTTTTAATAAAAACACATGGACTAATTTCATTTGATTTATATCCCACTTTTATGAGATATTCACTTAGTCGATTGTACCACATTCGACCCGACTGTTTTAGTCCATATAAAGATCTCCGTAACTTTATAGAAAACATTTCTCGAGGTTTTGATTTAAATGCTTCAGGCATTTTTAGTCCTTCAGGGACTTTCATATAGATATCATTATCAAGTTATCCATATAAATAGGCTGTGACTACATCCATGAGACGCATTTGAAGTTTTTCAGTGATTGTGAGACTAATTAGGAATCTGAGAGTTATTGCATCCACTACAGGTGAATACGTTCCTTCATAATCAACTCCTGGTATTTGTGTAAAACCTTGTGCTACAAGCCTTGTTTTATATCTTACAATCTCATTTTTCTCATTCCTTTTTATTGCAAATACCCACTTGTAACCTACAGGGTTAACATCTTTGGGAGTAAGGACTACAGGTTCAAAAACATTGCGCTTTTCAAGTGAATCTAATTCAGACTTTAGGGTATCTTTCCATTTTGGCCAATCATTTCTATGCCTACACTCTTCAAGAGTTTTTGGCACATAATCATTCTCATTTAGCACATCAGTTGCTATAGCATATGCAAAAATTTGATCAACACTTGTTTCATTGCGGTTCCATATTGTACTATTTTGTACATAATTTATTGAGATCTCATAATCATTAGGTATCTGAGTTTCTTCTGGAACTTCATCAACCTCTTCAGGGGTTTCATCGACCTCTTCTGGAGTTTTATCGATAACCTCTTCTGAGATTACACCAACTGCTCTATTCTGTTCTTTCCTTTTTCGTGGATTTCGATCTTTGGAACCGATTGGTCTTCCACGTTTTCTTTGTATAGAAACCTCTGCTGAGATTACATCAATTCGAGCAGGTGCATTTAAAGCTGGTACATGTGATTTAGTAACCCTTTTTGTATCCACAAATGCATCTGGTAATTCATTTGCTATTCTTTGCAAATGTATAATCTTTTGAACTTCTAGTTCACATTGACCACTTCGAGGATCAAGATAAGATAATGATGATGCATTCCAATTTACTTCTTGTTCTAGCTTTTCTTTTTCTCCCCCTAAGATTGGGAATATTGTCTTATTAAATTGACAGTCAGCAAAACGTGCTGTAAAAACATCTCCAATTTTTGGTTCTAAATATTTAATAATTGATGGAGAGTTAAAACCAATATAAATTCTCAATTTTCTTTGTGGTCCCATTTTTGTACGTTGTGGTGGAGAAATTGAAACATACACAACACAACCAAAAATTTTAAGATGAGACAAGTTTGGTTCTTTTCCAGAGACCAATTGTAATGGAGAAAATTTATGATATGCAGTTGGTCTTAATCTAATAAGTGCAGCAGCATGTAAAATGGCATGTCCCCATGCAGAAGATGGTAGATTACTTTTCATAAGTAATGGTCTAGCAATCAGTTGTAATCTCTTAATTAATGATTCTGTTAAACCATTTTGTGTATGTACATGAGGCACCGGATGTTCTACCATAATCCCAATCAACATACAATAATCATTAAAAGATTGGGATGTAAACTCTCCTGCATTATCAAGTCTAATGCTTTTAATTTGATAATCTAGAAAATTTGCTCTCAGTTGGATAATTTGTGCTAATAGCCTAGCAAATGCAACATTTCTTGTTGCCAATAGACAAACATGTGACCATCAAGTTGATGCATCAATTAAAACCATAAAATATCTAAATGGTCCACACGGTGGAACAATAGGCCCACAAATATCTCCTTGAATTCTTTCTAAAAATGAAGGAGATTCATTTTCAATTTTATTTGAAGATGGCCTAATTATTAATTTTCCAAGAGAGCATGCTGCACATGGTAAATCTTTTGATAATAGGATCTTCAGGTCCTTTAGGGGATGCCCATTTGCACTTTCAATTATTTTTCTCATCATAGTGCTACCTGGATGACCTAACCTGTCATGCCACAGAATAAATGTCTTTGTGTCAAGTAACTTCTGGTTACTAACCATATTTGATTTTATTGGATTTATGTTCGTGCAATATAATTCAGAGGATAAAGTTTTCAACTTTTCCAATATGATCTTCTGACCATATTCAATAGATGTTATGTGAAAATACTCAATATGATTTTCAGTCATGGTTTCAAGATGATAACCATTCCTTCTAATATCCTTAAAGTTTAGTAAATTTCTTCTGGATTTACTTGAGTATAATGCATCGTTTATAAATAATTTTGTTCCTTCAGGTAACAAAATACAAAATCTTCCAGAGCCTTCAATTAAATTACTAATGCCAGATATTGTATTCACATGTGTCTCTGCAGGAGACAATTGAGAAAAATATCTCTTACTTTTTAGTATAGAGTTTGTTGTTCCACTGTCTACTAAACATTAATCTTTACTATTTGCCATAGCTTTTCTTGAGCCTCCAATCATATTCTATTTCCTTGGAACAAGAAAAATATATATAAGATCAAATAAAAGGAAAACTAATTTTATTTCATGAAAAACTAACTTACAACATATGTAAAGAGAAAAAGAAAATTAAACTAAACTTATTATTAAAACAAAAATAACAAAAACTACTTCACGACATTAATCTCTTCATTAACATTTTTCGAAGAAATCAGAAACATCTAGGTGTGTATCTATAAGCATATCATTTGAATCATCTTCAACTAGATTTGTTTCTACTTCTTTTCCTTTTTTCTTGATGGAAGCTTAGTAGAGTTCAACCAAGTGTTTTGGAGTACGACATGTGCGTGACCAATGATTTTCCATACCACATCTAAAGCAAACATTTTCATGTTTCTTATAAGATGAAGAATTATTTCCCTTTTCATATCTCCCAGCATTGTTTTCATTTGATTTAGGATTATGACCATCACGTCGTCAAACATTAGTGCGACCTCGTCCACGGCCTCTTCTGGGGCTGCGACCACGTTCTCGTCCTTGACCTCCTTTAAATGATGTCGCATTCACTTCAGGGAATGGACTAGAACCAGTGAGTCGTGATTGATGATTTTTCATCAAAAGATCATTATTTTGTTCCGCAACAAGAAGACATGATATCAGTTCTGAATATTTTTTAAAACCACGCTCTCGATATTGCTGCTGCAGGAGCAAATTCGTGGCATGAAATGTAGAGAATGTTTTCTCTAACATGACTTCATCAGTAATCTTTTCTCCACATAACTTTAATTCAGAAGTTATACGAAACATTGCAGAATTATATTCACTTATAGATTTAAAGTCTTGCAACCTTAAATTAAGCCATTCATAACGAGCTTTTGGGATGAGTACTTGTTTTTGATGGTCATACTTTTCTTTTAAATTTTTCCACAATTCTAACGGGTCTTTCACCGTTAAATATTCAGTTTTTAAATCCTCGTGGAGATGATGATGGAGAAATATCATTGCTTTGGCTTTCTCCTACAGGGAGACCTTATTTTCATCTTTTATTGTTTCTCCAAGATTATTTGCTATAAGGTGGATCTCGGCATCGAGAGTCCATGGGAGATTTCTTTCCCGATATATCAAGAGCATTGAACTCAAGTTTAGAAATGTTGGCCATAAGAACTACAAAAAAAAAATGCTACGAATTTAAAATATGCATTTATATTCAATAAACATAAATAAAAATGACTAAAGAAGGAATCTTAATAACTTCTGGTTATTAAGAGAATTAAGTATTGGAGACACATATATATAATGCTAGGCAAAGAACTTCAGGTTCTCTTTTATAAAAATTACAAATAAGAACTTCAGGTTCTTTTTGTTTATTGTACGTTAAGAACTTCAAGTTCTTTTGTATAAAAATTACAAATAAGAACTTCAGGTTCTTTTTGTTTATTGTTAAGAACTTCAAGTTCTTTCTTTTTAAAAAAAATCTAAACTATAATAAAAACTTCTGGTTTTATCATGTACTTAATTTATCATTCTCTTCTGGGAATGAAAGTACTTAATTTATCATTCTTTTCTGAGAATGAAAGTATTACTTTCATACAATGTTAAATAAAATAAGGTATAAAATAAAAGTAAAGATTAATAAGATACAATCTAAAAAGTACCTTCTTCTCGAAACAAAATCTGATTGTAGAAACCTTGTACTTCTACTCGAATAAAATCCAATCGCAATTTGACTAGAGCAAACTCGTACTGATAACGTGTTATAATATATAGCAAAAGTAAAAGAGAGATAATATAATATAAAGCAGAAATAAAGAGAAAGAGAATAATATTATTTCTACTTGAAAATGTGTGTCATTTACATTCTACAATGCCTCTATTTATAGGCAAAAAAGATGAAGGAAAGGATGGAGAAGTGGAGAGGTGGGGAAGTGGAGTAGTGGAGAGGTGGGGAAGTGGAGTAGTAGATAATGTAAAATGTCTATATATATATATATTACATAACAGTTCTTACCGTCCGTATCCGATATATCGATTAATTCCGTACTTTGATTAGGCCTTTTCGACGATAATATTATTAATAATATATTTTATATTTTTAAAATCAAAATCACTCATTGAGTGAACAAGTCGAACAAGTCATTTTTACTTGAACTAACAAATGTTAGTAATGAGTTAATTTAGTCGTTCGATTGTTTTTTTATCATTTCAACATTTAGTTTTCTTATATATTTTTTAAGGTGCATTTGTTTTAATATTACTCTTTATATTCAAATTTTATTGTCATTTGTTGTATATATACACTAATTACTAAATTGTATGCAACACATATAAGTTAATATTCAATTTTCCTACAATTCACAATTGATATAAAATTTAAATACGTTAAAAATAATTTTGTCAAACATCTCTTGTTGTATCATCCTTTAAATATGTTTACCTTTGGAATTTTTTGTAACATTTTATGATTATTGTATTTGTTCTATTCAATAGTTCTTTAAATAATTTTCATAATTATAATGATTATCACATAAAATAATCATGATTAAATATGTTTTTTGTTTTCAATGTGAAGGAATATTATTTAGTTCAATAATATTAATATTTTTCTTATTAATGTTTTCATTATATTGGTTTTCTTTAATTTCCTAATTTTCAACAGGAAAGTCTCTAGTTTACATTTATTGGTCATCACGGTTCCGTTTGTTTCATGAAAAATGATTTTTTGAAAAATATTTTTCGTATTTTTCATGGTTTGTGATATTTACGGAAAATGAAAAGAAAGGAAAACGTTTTTCGATTTCTTTGTATTTCCTTTAATTTTTTCGGAATATAACTTGCGGAGTTTAAAAGGAGAAAACATTTTTCGGAGAAATTGGTAGAGTTGTTTATCACTATATATATTTAATTATAATAACATAATAGTAATTATGATATAAAATAACATAATAACATTAAATAATAAAAATTACTATTAAATAAATAAATATTTATATAATAATATAATAATAAATTAATATTTAATATAAAAAATAAAATAATTATTCATAATAGTTGATAATAACCTTTATATACATAATAAAGTAATAAAACTAATAACAATAATAACAGTAGTAATGCTATAAAAATCTAATGATATAAGAGTAATAAGCATAATACGATAACATACTAATAAGATAAATAGTAATTATAAGAAATAATAGTTTAAATTTTAATCATGATAATTAATAAGTAATGTATTATCTCATAACAGTAATAATAATAAAAAGAATAATAACATAATAAATTTAATTTTCATTATAAATAAATAAAATCACATATATAATAATATAATAATTGTAGAATATAAAGATATATATAATTATATTAAAATGATCATCACCATCGATCATTATAAGAATATAATAATAACAACAACATAAAAAATTAAATTTTCAGTATCATTCTCATATTATCAATCAAACACCGAAAAATGATTTTTTTAAAAAACATTTTCTTGGAAAATGTTTTCTTCAAAAAATATTTTTCGAAAAATAATTTCTTTGAAACAAACGGATCCTTCAATTATTAAAGTTTTCAAAATTATTTTCTTCTTTTACTTTTAACAATTACTTGAAATTATATTTTATTATGTTTTGTTTGAAATTATTGTTGGAGGCAAAACTTCATAAATTACTGTGACTTTGAGGTTTTTCTACTTCTCCGAGAATTTCACTTTGTAAATATAACGTTGTACAAATGTGTGTGGATGGGTATATTATTGTGATTTGTCATTAATAGATTTGATTTTAATTTATAAGGAACAAATAAGCATGGGAAGATTGGAAATTAATAAAAATGGCAATGTGAGAATTGTAATACTTAATTTTATTATAAGGATAAAAGGTATACGTAACTTATATATGTGTGTGTATATTTATTTATTTATTTTGTTTTTTAGAATACTATTAAGAACATTACATCATTTTATAGAGAAAAAGAATTAAATTGTGTGACATTGGCTACGTAAGTCATGGGCATACCATCAGAGTTACACTGCAGTGGAAAATAAACGCATTTGTCCAACATATTGGAATTGTTTAAATAAGAAATATGATGATATTTTTAAATTATACCATTAAAATGTTACTCATATTTTGTCGAAAGTAATTTTAATAAGTTTATTAATACATTTAGTGAACTCGCTAATAACATCGAGTGTCGTGCTAAAATTACTTAATAAGACTTTAATCTTATTTATTGATCTATCAATAATTATTAAGTAGTTCACATATATATCTATTTATATCTATATATTAAATAAATAAGAAACGGAATGTATGGTATATACATACGTAAAATTTTAAAAAAAAAGTCTCAAATTCTAAACTAATTTTATAATAAAATTTTAATAGAACTCTAATTTTATAATATATTAATTTTATCCTATAATAATTTTAACTAACTAATTTATCTATATAATTTATAAACATAAACATCAAACACAAGCATATTTACACATAAGTTGACACAACACAGACACACGGTAAAATACACATACGTACACATATCTTCGTTAAGATAGACACATAAATTATAAGATACACATAATTTAAGTTTGTCATAAATAAAATTCACATATGTTTAAATAATTTAAGTCTGATCACATATTTTCGTCATCTTTTTAATTTATACATATGTTTGATGCTTTAGTTGTCATGTTGTATGTAATAAGATACACATATTTATAATTAAATTATATTATTCAATGATATTTATATTTAACTTTAATAATTTAATTTTAACATTGTTGCTAATTCTTAATTATTTTTATATTTTAAAAAATTATAAATTAAAAATAAAAACATTTAATAATACAACATGTGTTGTGCACAAGTATTTGAGCTAGTTCTATATTTAAAAGCACAAACATGTTTTTTTTATGTCATGGTTTCGTACTTTTTATTTTCAATATTACCATTTTCAAACCCCTTTTATTCCATTATAATCATTTCTTAATTAACTCCTATTTTCATCAAATATTCATAACTTACTTCTACTTTTCTCAATTCATATCTCTATTATGAGTTACAAAATTCATAATTAAAGAATTTTAAAATAAAATAAAATATAATAAATAACTTTATATGCATGACCAATGAAATTATGGACAAAAAATTAAATCCGATATTTGATAGTTTAATTAACATAATTATCAATATTTTTAATTAATTCCTTGAAATAACAAATTTTAAGTGTATATTAAGTAATTTTGAAGTATATATTATCATAATTACTGTTAGATATTATATCATTTGATGATTATGTATAATACTTAAAATTGTTAGAACTTGTAATTGTGATAGAACTTGTTGATGTGCATCGATAGATAAATTACAGCTGATTTTGTCTAACTATTATCATCTGACAGTGTAAATTATTTATCAGTGGATAATAGACAAACTAGTGGAAGTGATCGTTGGACAGTGTAAAATGTACATTAGAAGATAACTTAGACGATAAATCATCATAGCAGTCATCAAAGGATAATATGTAGTAACAGGAACTAAACTTAAAGATTGAAGATTGTTAAACTGAACTGAACTTAAAGAATGTTGTAATATCAAAGCATAAACACCTATTAATAGTTGAGTTGCAACAGAAGATAAATGTTTATCAGTAGATAATATGCTTCAATGAACAAATGGTCATCAACAGATAATCTACACCATAAGTCATCATAAGTTAAACTCATTAGTTGATATTCAAGATGACATATGGCTGATCACAACGGACCTTTACCAGAGTTTATCAGCAGATAAATTTTTCATCAGAAGATAAACTCTTGATCAACAAATATTGAAGATGACATATGGATGACGTATGACTGATAGCAGCAGACCACTAACTGAGTTAAGACTCTGAAATTAAAATAAGGAAGCTACTCTAATAAAGAGAGATTGAGTACCAAATATGATGCACAAAGATAATTTTAAACAAATATGATGCATATAGATAACTTGAGCACACAAAGATGACGTGCAACAAAAATTATGTAACTGAGAATCTATGTGACAATTACCAAATAAATTCATAGATATTTCTTATAAAGGTAATCTCTTAGCTGTTTACTATGAACAGATGAAAAAGGAAGTTGTGTTTATAAATAGAGATAAAGAGCAGTGAATAAAAAACACATCTAAGATCTCAAGACACAACAACATCTGAGAACAACATAAAGAAGATATCTCACCATATCTCAAAATCCTAAATACATCTCTATACATTTCGAGAAAAAAAAAATCAAAAACAAAGAATAATTGTGACGGCCCCAAAAATCCCATACTGGACTTCGGGCACCGTCAAAAATTGACAAAAGAACAATAATACATCCAAGCATACATAACATTAAATTAGAGAAATAAATATAATTTTCTATTACATTATCCAAAATAAATGAGTATTTGACAACGGAAGTCTATGAGGGGCCCACACAGGCCTTACAATCTAAATATTTCTAACATATCCTCACGCTTCACTCCTCCCTTGAAAGCCACCCATAAACGGGCGATCAGGAAGCGTTCACTATGCCATTTTCGTCTTGCCTTTATCAGACGATTTGGTCCTTTCGCAAAAACCTGTGAAAACATTTAATAGAAGTTCCATTAGCGATTTACGCTCGCAAGTATATAAACAAATATTGGGTAAGTTTTGAAATAGGGATAATTTAGTGATCGTAAGTGTTTATGAGGTTTGACGGAAACAAAGTCAACACCTCTTAATATCTTGAAAAAGATGGATTCTAGGATCTCCGAGTGATAACGAGGGGTTCTGACCCTTTTCTTAAAAGAATAAAGAATACCTTCACATGCGCCTTATAACCATGTCCGTTTGGCGCACGTGCCCTTAGGAACTCATATTAAACAGTTTATCAGCTGGCCAGCCTGACCACCGTCTGATTTCATCATAACGACATACGTAGTCGGTTGCAGAAATCTTTTGTCTGCGAGAGTCCGGTTACCGATATCTCGGTTCCCATTCCCCTATAAATCTTAGGCCTGTGGTGCCAGGCAGATGTATCCTACTAGTCTTTAGTTACTCATACGGATATACTTTATTAGTATGGGGTGAAAAAATAAGTTTTCAACATCCGTATAGGATTTTCTTTGGCGTGTTAGCGGAATTTAAATAGCTAACAACCGCCCAAAGATCATTTGATTCAAATATAACATTTTCCACGTACATCGGATCAAGGGATCGTACGTTACTTAACTTTGAAGAAATTAAATCATGAATATTGACAGAATAATATCTTGAATACATTACGTATATCGAAAGAATGATCATACGCATTAATTGAAAGAAAGCAGAGTGAGTATATACTTGCCTCAAGCCCTTAGTGATAATTTAACACTTGCGTAGAAATGCTTCTGTAAAACATTTACATAAAATAACGTGAGGAATCTCAACTTAAATACATATGCGGATGCACATGCGAAGTGTCTGTAAAAATCTCAAGTCCGTGTTAGACTAATTGAGTCGTCATTTGTTGAATTGGGATTTAGTTGGAACCGAATCAGAGTCCGAGAGATTTGTGGAGTTGATAAAACGTCAATCATAGGCTCTCGATAATTTAGATTTAATTATTAGAGGCCTTATATTAATTAATTAACATTAATCAATCAATTTTATTAATCAATTAATATTCACTAAAATTTGTTCCTTAATTATTGTTTAATCGTTTTAATTAAACAATAATAATTTCTTAATCAAAATCTTAATCATAAAAGATTTGGAGATCTTTTATCAATTATTAAACATTTGTTCTTAAATTATTATTTAATTGCTTTAATTAAATAATAATTATCGATTATTGAAGTAATTTATTTCTTAATTACTTTAAATTAAATGATTTATTGATCATTTAATACTCATGTAAAATTTATTCATTAATTATTATTTAATTGTTTTAATTAAATAATAATTGGTCTTGAATTCTTAATTTAATTAATCAAGAATTATTCCGTAATTAATCTTAGCTTGAATGATTTATTTAATCATTTAATAAAATTTTAGAATTTATTCTTTAATTATTATTTAATTTTTTTAATTAAATAATAATTATTTATGAATTAATGACTCGTCACTTAATCGTGGTAATTAAGAGACTTTAACATCATAATTAAATTTCAAATTTAAAATCACAAAATTTTAATCATGTAAAAGTTTATTTACATGTCAAAATAATTATTCAAAAATCATTTATTGAGTATTTAAAATGTAAAGGTATTTTATTTTGTTTTTAAATTGAATTGGGTCGGATCCGGGTCGGACGAGTCAAACCGGGTTAGGTCAGCAGTGAGTTAAGGTTCGGGTCAGACGGGTCAAACCGGGTCAGCCCGATCTGACCCGACCCGACTGCATCATCATCATTACAGTTTGGGTTTCTGGGGGGGAAAGCCTGCCGTCGGTGCCACGTTCGTCGGAGCCGCAGTTGGCCACCCCAGTACACATGAATGCGCACGAATTTATAAGGAAATGGTGTCGGCGTGATGATTGCCATAGGCGAACGTGTCCATTTTATGGCTGTCGTTGTCAAAAAGCAAGGAAACAAGGAAGGAGCATTCACCGAAGCTCTTCGTCGGCGGGTCCTCCATTGAAACCGACGTGGAGCTTCGGTTATACCCCAAGTCCCTCGAAACATCACCATTTTTGACGAGTTCAGCATGGAAATAAATCTGTGGTCTTCCAGAAACGCAACCATGGTGTTCAATTCGATTTTTATCAACAAACAAGCCTCAAAATTTGGATTCAAAGTTCATGCGTATAAAACCATTCGGGTGAATATGAACTAAGTGTTAGGTTAATCATTTCTCAAATTGTACGTACGAAAATGTAGCCCTCCATAGCAGAAACATAAACCCTAAGTCGGATATCCACGAACATTTGAGCACGATGTCTGATTTGTTGATTAAATATCTAGGGTTCTAATGTTCTTCATTATGATCTTGAATTTTTATTTTTCTTTTGAATAAACTTCAAAAATTAATAACTCACAAATTATAACTGTTATGCATACGTGTAATACATGAAAACGATATTGAAAAAAATAATCTATACAATGGTAAAATCAGAAGTAGCAATAAATGTAAAAATGAAAGGGCAGTGTGTATACCTCTTTAAAGGTTTAAATGAATTATTGCCCAAAACTTCAATAAATGCACAAGATCCGAATTTAATTTTTTGTTTAGTGAAAATGTTGGAAATATTTGACTGATGGAGGCTAGGGTTAGTGAATAAGATATATTTATATTACTTGCAAATCATTTTTGGCCATTGGATTAATTTTTGAAAAATTTACTTGGATTGGAAAGATTTTTCCTTGGATTGAAAACACCTCCTTGCTTTGCCACTTTGAGAAAATGCTGAAATTTTGAATTAATTAGTGTTTAAATGTTAATTGTTTATTCACTAATTACAATTTTAAATGGTTAAATATTGATTTAATGCATAAACCAAAAAGTTTAACCGTATAGGTGAGATAAAAATGTGTTTATGAAATTCTTGTCATGATTAACAACTCGTAAATATAAAAATATCATGTTCGTTTCGATTTATCGTTAGTGGACGTGCATGCATCAATTAGCGTGATTTGAGCGTAAACTAAAATCGTAAAAATTGTCGGTCAATTAAAATGAACGAAAACTTAATAAATAACGAATTTAATATTCATACATTTTATTTAAATTTTCTGTTTCTCACAATAATAGTTGTAATTTATTTATAAATAAAAACTGTAATTTATTTATAGAGAAATAGCAGCTGTAATTGATTTACAGATAAATAAGTTATTAGAACTTGAGAAGCTGTATCAATAAATTGAAGTTAAATATTGAGAGAGATATAGAGAAACAAGTTATTAGAATCTGAGAAGTTAAAAATTACTTTATAGATTGCAATTGTTCATCACTAAATAAAGTAAAAAAACTGGTGTTAACAGTTTTGATTATCAAGTTCTAATTCAGATTTAAAATCAATAAAATTCATTTTTTATTGATTGATATAATTTGTCTTACTTATATATATGAGATCTTTACATTGGGGCAAAAATTTTGAGATTTGTATTCAACTTCCCCCTCCCCCAACAAATAAGAATAACAATTACTTATTTTGAAGTATATATATAAACACATTATAAATTATATAAATAAAAGTAATGTTTCAGTTAAAACTATGTCGTTTGACTCGAAGTATTATTTATTTTAATAATTCAGTTATTTTTGTGCAATTATTATATTTTGGGGTTAGTAACATTTATCATAATTATTTCGTTATAATTATTTTAATTAACATATTCAATTATAATTGATTAAAGTATATTTTCTTTATTAAGCTTATTAGTTTAATAATTGTTTGGTGGATTTTATTATATGTATTTATTATATTTTGTTTTAGTTAATAATTGTTAAGTTTGACCTTATATTTTAATTTTAGTTTCTAAGTCCTATGATATAATGTTTCAAATATTTTTTATTTTTTATTTTTGCATGATCTCTCTAATTTTGTATTTGAATATTTGGAATACGTTTTTAAATTTATAATTAACATAATATCTATAATATTTATAGTAGGTGTAATATAATATATTTTAATTATAGTTTGAATTATAAATTATGTTGACTTTATTTTAATTTAATTAAAATTTTTAACTCTATTTAAATAAATATCAATGAATAATCTAAAATATAGTATTAGACATTATATTCATTGCAACTCTTAAGTACTATATTTTATCATCTTATTTTTTTATTTTAAATTCTATTGTGAAAATTATAAATCCTTCTTTTATTGATATTATAAGTTTTATGTGATAAAATTATTAATAAATATATTAACATTATATTAATAATAAAATATATAACGATAAATACGAATAAAAATATTTGATATCAAATTTGAATTTAAAAAGTCAAATGTCTTTTTGGTTGGGGCCTTTTTCTCTCTTGGGTTTACTGCGGTATGGGCTTACTATTTGGATACAAAAGGGCCCAATCATTTACAGTTCTTCACAATCACAAATTGTAATCACGGTACGTCGTCGTTAGTACCGCCTGCAAATTCAGCAAGTGTTACTGTTTCGCCATTGTAGACCTAGTTTCAACTTCCCGGGAAGATGATCGTTGCAAACATGATTTCTCAGAATCGGTCATGAAATTGTTGTCGCAGAAATGACAATTGCCGGAGATTTTCTGAATCTGCGGCGTCTTTACATTTTTCTTCTGACACTGCTGAGTCTACACCGAGTTATCCTTGACTCAGTATCTGCAATTTGTGAATTCAGTATTACGGACAGCAGCAATCTCTACAACTACAGCTTGGGTTCTCCCATTTCCAATTTCCCCCATGGCGTTCGCAGTGAAGATGGGTATTATACTATTATCTCTCTCTTCTCATTTATCTCTATATCTCAAAAATTTATCGATCTGTGTTTTGTTTTCTTTCCCCTAAATTTATTTTGCAAGTGTAAGTAGATGAGTTTCTTCTTGTAATGTTGGTATGTTTAGTTCACACACGTTTTGCTTAACTGATCGACATTATGTTCATCGTATGCTAATTTGTTTATCAGATGTTAAATTGTGTAGTTGAGATGTTGATAGTAGCGGTAATAATTTCTGATTCGAATCTGTAATTATATGCTGAAGTAATTCATAATTGAATCCTTGGTAGTTACTTGTTTTCGTATGTTTTTTAGGAGGAGCACAAATTATTTAAGGTTGAATACACATTTCCTAATTCATACCGAGTTGATTTGTGCAATTTGTATTGTTTTGAAGAATGTCAGTTTGAATCGTCAGTTTGGCTGAACGATGATATATGTGAAATGGGTATTGTCTAATTAATGTAGAATTTGTTCCTTACTGTCTTGATTCAGGTTTTATAAGGTGGCATTAAATGGGACGGTGCTTTGGTTTCAGGTTTGCTCATCAGGTTACTATATATTCTTTGTTGGTTCTTTAATGAAATTCCTTCTTAAGGGTATTTTGAGATCTGCTGTCAGTTCATGCCCCATGGGTTTTCCTACCTTACACCTGATCATGTTGCACAACTACACAATGATCACCTTGCAGCTGCAAGCAGTAAAGCTAGTTGTTTTAGATATAGAGAAAGACTCTCCAGTTATATCCAAATGTGTTGATTATGAAATTACAAAGTTCTAGTTCAAAGTTTATAAAAAACTATGAAAAATTTTGTGTTGTACATTGCTTCTGGACTTGCATTTGCCCATTTGAAAGGATTTTATTTACCAAAAGTAAAAGATTTCTTAATATCATGTTACTGCAAATTAATTTGTTCTTCTCTTCATTTGTGTGGAGCAGCTATGTGATGTGATGATTTTCAACCATGATCCACCTATATGTTTGGACTGTGGGGTGAGTGCTTTCCATGTTCCTTTTTGTAGCATGTTGCTTTTTACGAGAATATGGAATTATTTATGATTTTCAGTTAGAGAGCAATTAACTATATTGTTTCTAATTAAGCAAGATTGGAACTTATTAAACATGCTTGAGTAAATAAAAATTTTATGACATAAGAGTAGAATAGTAGATCAATGCTTAATTAATGGTAATGGTTGGTCCAATGATTTTGATTCTTGTAGGACTGTGGGGGTCCATCTCATTGTGGCATGGGTTGCAGTGCTGTTGTGTCCAACAACTTAGGAGGTAGTGATCTGTTGTTCACTTGTTCCGTACCTGCTTATTGATGTTCCATTTTCATTCTACCAATCTAGATTACCACGAACTCAAATATCTTGTAAAATCTAATTACATAAAATAGTTTGGGGTTGATTTTGTAAATGAGAGTATACTCGGGGTCAGTTTTGCAATTGACCTATCCTAAGTATAACCACTGTAATAATCTCATTGTCTTTCCCATGCAAGTTTGCGCCAGCCTCGCTGTCATGAACTTGAAACAGTAGCTTAGAATCAGAGGCATTAGGCACGCTCATATATTGCTAATATGAAATTATTGGTGAATACAGGTTATCATGTATGTACTACTGTTGGGCATACCTCCAGTATGACTATCGATCTTATTGGTAAGATATTCTGTTTTTCAAATTGAAAAATAAAGAACTGAATGGCTAATTTTCATTAGTTCCTTTTCCTTCCCTTTCTTTGTAGTTTTATTGTCTTCCTTTGGTCTCTTTTTTAGCATTTTATTCTTATGAAACTGATGTAGGTAGCCGGTAGGTAACGGCTTAGTACTATTTTTGGAGGTGCCCTGATGGCTGATGGTTTTTCTGATATTTCAGTACTCGTACACATTTGGTTCTAATTATGGACACAATGGTATTCTTAGTTCATGTTTTTTTTGGGTTCCATTTACATGCAGATAAGAAAGCTCCTCATGCTGGCGTTGTTGTCAAGATGTCTGGTGGGTCAAAGCTTAACTGCTCACTTTCTGTGTCCGTCATCTGTGATTCAAATGAAGTTCAGGTCAGAGAATAATCTTTATAATAGTTGATATGTGATTTTTCAAAGACTATAATTACTTTATGTTGATTTCTGCAGGGGCCTCGCACATTAGAGAGAGTTGGGAACTGTGGTTATGTGAGTAGTTTGATTATGTTTCTTAATTCTGTCAACTTGTTACTGTATATTGATGTTGGACTGCTTACATATTTTGCTTACTTTATAGTACAAAGTAGGGAGTATGTATTTGCTAGGTTTGAAAACTTGACACTGTAATTTTCTGTGCTAGTAATACATCTCCAGCCTCTGGGGCTACATAGCAACCTGGCCTCTGGGGCTACATGGCAACCTAACATTAGCAGACCTATAATCATACTGTAGACAGTTATCTCATCATAGTCATTTGAGTTTAATGTGACCATGTTACTAATTTAAACAAATCAATTGTGTTAAATATATATTACAGAAATGCAACCTTACTACATACAATTAACTAGACATACAATGCACATTCTCAAAGTCCTTCAGTTATTTTCAGAAAGTCAAATCCTCTGGCTTCACATCTATGATTTTGAATCTAGTTCCATACACTAAGATGGGTTTGGAGATGGGTAAGCTAAAAACTAAAAGAATATTTCCAAGCATTGCAAATGATCTAACATTGAAGTTTGCACTTTTGATTACACATTCCGTTCCTCCCTTCTCTCTTCCAGTTGACTTGCTTTCATTTTTTATATTCTTATACAAACTAGAAACTTTATAGACTTGTTTAGTGTTGTAGCATGTTTATGTAAAGAAGTCCAAAATTTTTCAAAGAGTCAGAAAATAAGATAACTTAGCAATTGCTTGGTGGAAGACGAGGCCCTAAACTGTCTTGCTAGAATGAGAGTGGGGGAGAGCTAGTGTCACATTACAGGAGATTTTTTCCCTGGTTCCTGAAGGTCTGAAATTTTCTTGAGAGATCGAGATTCGAGATGTAAGGATGCATTTCTTCCTTTCCATCTGCTCTTATGAATAGCGTCAGATGTATGAGAGCTACCTCTAAAATTATGTCCTAATTGGCTTAGTTTAATTACCGAAATACCACTAGATACGTGGCTCTACAGGACCTTGCTTCGGTCAAGGTGGAGACTGGAGACTAAAACATAGTTTTGAAGTTGTCTTCTTCTCCCTTCATCTTTTCATATCTTATGCTATAAGCATACAATATTCATTCCTCTTTTGGGAAATATAGATACACGATAGAGACTATGATTTTACAATTTGATGCTCTAAAATTTCCCTCATCTTTTGGAGATATTTCAAATGAGGTGGGTTGAAAGGTAATCTGTCACAACAATGGACACACCAATACACCTTAGTATAGTAATCTAACCCAGTCAGGTATTCCTAACATAATTACCTGTTGTAATTGACTTTTTTAGTGGACTTTATATTAGGATAACATATGTAAAACATTATTTTACTCTTTCCTCAATATATTCAGACTATCAGTATATTACATGAGTATGGCTGTAATTGAAAAGGTATATATTTCATTCATAAATGGTAATGTGGATCATTGCCTACATGTGTTATTTTGTTGCTTCAAGTTTTCATATCTACAATAGGTTACCCAACTAAGGCATCCTGCTGGTTGTGCTGAAATTGTACCTGCGCATGGTAAAGGATTGAGCTGGTTTGGTACTGTCATAATCATGTAAGACTTTTGCCTAAAGCCCTGCTCACCGGTAAAGCTTACATAGACTCACTCTTACTCAATGGTTCCTTTAATTTCAGCATTTTGTGTCTTTTTGGAGCTTATCTGCTGGTGGGTACAGTTTATCGATTCTTCTTCCTGCACATTCGTGGTATAGATGTATGTCTCTTTGACATTTCTTTTCATATCGAGTGTGTATGTATGTGCTCTTACTGGTCCTTAAACACTTATCCAAATAAATAAGTTCTTGAACAGTTGGCTCTGGTTCACCCTTATCCAAAAATTTACTCAATTCTTGTACTTATGTTCTAAGTTCAGATCATTTTACATTGTTTTTGTATTGGAAAATCCATTTTTCCTAGTATCAGCTGAATTTAGTGAGCTACTTCCTTTAGGTAAACAGCTTTACGTCCCTTTTACCTGAATACCAAGTGGATCCCATGTCCATGTGGGAGAACTTGTGGAATTAGTTCAATAATTTGTGGAAATAGTACAAGGCAAATTTCTGTAGAACTAACTATCATGAAAATAAAATCAAGAAAATGCTCTGCTATTAAGATCTTACATCTGAATGCTAATGTAAATTTAATGCATATTTCTTGAATAGTTGTTGCCCCAACTATGAATTGAGATTTGATTTACAATTAGTTAAATGAATACCTGGGCCAAGTCCCACTGCATTCTGAATTTTGGTATCTTGTCTATTTATTTGTCGTTTTTTAGTATGTTGGACCATTTGTAGAATGTTTATAAAAAATACTTGGTTCACCGTAAATTTGATGTTAATTAATGTAATTGAGATGTTCCTTTTTTAATTTCATCTGTGTAATTAAATGTGCAATACAGTATAACAAATATTTATAATTAGATTCTAGTGTTGGTGAAAGTCTATCAAACTGAAGTTTTTATTCAACTTGATTATTGTGTATTATTCCAATTTGGGTTTTATTCGAAACTTTGGTTCCAATATGTCAAAGATGAGATAATCATGGATCAGAAATTGGTTCATTGCCATCCATAACAACCTTGGTTTACAGTGTAATATTTTTTTTGTTAAATTGTCCGAGGTGATGTCCACATGCTTTATGTAGGGGGGAAAAAAAGAAGAGGGTGATGTAGTTTGTATCGCATGCTAATTCATGTCCCCTTTTCATAATCTATCTTTTGTGTCATAGTGCTTGACTATGCTAGATTGCTAGCTTTGCTTGGACTCATTCTGGTGCTTATTGTACTGCTTTGTAATTTTTTCTTGCTGTCTCAGATCATACCAAACTTGGAATTTTGGGCCAGCTTACCTCATAGAGTCCAGGTGTGCCCCTTTGCTGTTAATCTAATGTGCATCTAAAACTGTTTATGCTTATTGGTTGCTGTCGTGTGAAATCAATAATTGCAAGTGCAAAGTATTTTGTACACTTCAGGAAATACAGAGACTACTTATTTTTTCATCTTGTGTTTTTGCATCTGTGAAATTTTAGAAAATTCAATATTTTCATCAGATTTAAATGATTCAATTGCTCCTTAATCCTTATACCCAAATTAGGGCAATGATGAAGAAAGAAGAAATCTTTATGCGAGTTACAGTAGACGTTGGGTAAATTGGTAGGGCAACTGGCTCCGCACCTGAGTTTACATTATATTCTAGCCACCATATCATTATAGAAAGTACAAAGACACAAACTAAGCACAGCGTTTGGTTTGATTTGCAGCTTACTTGTAATTACTAAATCAGAATATTATAATAACTATGTACTAAATAAGACCATTTCTACACCATCATTCTTTCCTGTCTGAGACTGTGGAATAAGAACTCGGGTTAAACTTTAGAAACTGACTCTGAAGTTGTCCTTTCCAAATCAAAGGATATTAGAATTTATCTTCTCATTTAGTAAATTTCAACAATCATTTTCCATTTTTCCTTGAATTTAGAAACCAATAATCTTTAAGTTTATTTTGCCAGTGCAGTTCTCATTGGAAGCAAGCCCTATGAGATGCAATCTCTTTGATTATAGGAACGTAATTCATAAAGTTTTATTGAAGTAACTAGGGTGCGTTGGATTTGTGGTTGGAATGAGAATGAGAGTTGGGTGAACTTAAGGAATAAAAAATGATGGAAGGAAATGATGATAAGAAATTGGAGGGGGTCAGTGTTGGAATGGGTTATCTGTCATGTAGGGGGCAAGGATAGCCCATTTCCACACTTCACATTTTTCATTCTAAACTCCATTTTATTCTCATCCTGCCCTTCCACTAGCATTGTTTTTATCTTAAATTCATTCCATTCCCATTCTCATTTCAACCACTAATCAAGCACACCATATTTGCTCCACTGAACTTAAGTCTCTCTCTGGTTGGCCCTTCCTAATATACAGTTTGAAATCTGTGTACTTACATAGTTTGTGCTCCATATGTCAAAACTAAAATCGACTGAAAGAGAAATAAACCTTATGCTTTTGTGTCCATATGTTTGTGATATGGGGCTTCTGAGATCCCAAATCCCCCTGCTCCACACTCTAGGAACTGCTAACTGAAAGATTAATCCTGACTTTGTTTTGTTGTTTCAGTCTTCATTTGTTAATATTCATATTGCTTTTGTTTTGTAATTTTTATGGCTACGGACATCATAGTTATCAGAATCGTGTGATACATATCGTACGGTTTGATAGGATACATAGATAATTCGATACGTATCGTAAGGTGTATCAAAATTATTACCGTATTGCAAGTATCAGTCATGATACGATACCGATACATTTTATGATTATGTTGGAAGCAATAGCAAGCTGTTTAGAGTATTTTAAATACTATTTACCTATTTATAAATCTTTTTTAGGTCAAAGAAATAATTTGAAGTGCACTTTTATATTATGACAAGATATTATGCTAGATTGTCCAATAAAATTTGTTATTTATATGGTTAAAGATAGATTAGCCGTCTACGTTTTTCATTATAATCAAGCGAATATGCTTGTTTTCCCAACATGTTATGTTACAAATATGTCTAAATATATATTATCATATTTTACATTTATTTTGCGTATCGTACAATACAATTCACGATATGATACATGAAGATTTTTGATACTCGATACGTTTACGATTTAATAACTATGATGGACATTAACTTGTCCACTTTACTGAGAGGTGTTGCAATGAAATATCTATATTATTAGCTAAGAATGAAGCTTTCTGGCATATGGTAAAACAAATTTTGAATCAGTTGCTTAGATAACAAGTGCTGCTCTGCCTGTGAAGTAAGTTTATTTATTTCTGTGGTCAACCGGAATTCATTTGTGTGCTTCTTAACTTGTTTCAGAGTTTATTCCTGTCTTTGGTGCGGAGATTTAGAGGACCTTCTGAAGGCTACAGAAGCTCTTACTCTCCTGTGGACTTTTGAGCAATCACATCATTCAACTCTATTGGCGAAACTCTATCTGGCACTTTGTCCTCACACATGCAACTCTGTCAATTAATGTTAGTTAGTGAAGTGACATCAGGTCAACCAAAGTTACTAACCACATTAAAAAAAAATTATTCTTGGCTACATGACATACAGTAACCATGTTTTTGTGCTTCAAGATACTATACGATAATGGATAGTAACGCCTGTGCTTAATTGTGGATGTTGGTTATTTCGTGACGTTCTTTACAGATTCTTGTTGCAAGGTGCAGAATCTGGGGTACAATTTATGTCCTCAGAACCTGTCAGTAATCACCCTCACTTGGTCAGGGATGGAAGTTGCAGCTAGTCAGCTACCGAAGTTGTCCTTTGTGAGTGCCGCAAGTACTAGTCACGTTTAGAAACTCTTTAGTATACATTCTATTCTTAACTTTTATATGGATCCTGATCTTGATCTGATCGGTGCTAATGTCCGTGTATCCTTTGTCATGTTAATTGTCTCTGGTTTTAAACTGTCTAGACAAATGTCTAGCTGATTAAGCATAACCCCCGTTATGTGCTAAGCTCGAGGATGTTATTAACTCATTTCTGTATGCTTAATTCAATCTGGAAATTTGTATGTTGTACCTGCTGATACTCGTCTCTTTTTGTCAACATGTAAATGTAAAGTTCAATACTCGTGTTACCTAACCAAAATAAGAAAGAGAGGTCGGGTGTCAAATTTAGAAAATAATGCTGGAGAAACTTGTGATTGCTTTGATAAATCATGATATTTTAACAAAACTCTTTTTTAATTAGACTTTTCCCGGCTAATGATCCATTGGTGACAATTTTCGGGACCAACTCTTGTGGCTTTTATTTATCGTGGTATTTGGGAAGGTTGATTAGGTTCAATTATCTTATAATTATCTCGGTCGTCTTATTTTGGAGAAAATGAAAAGATGGATATAATTCTAAGAGAAAAGGAAAAATAAGTGTGTTTTCGTTGGCAATTAATTATTTACACTTGTTAAGGAATTCATTTTCCGTTCTCATTTCTTTGTATTTGTATCAAGTTAAATTTTATGATTATTTTCGTCGGTTGTAGTCCCTAATTCTAATATTTGAGTCTTCAAAATTTGGTTAACTATTAAGCTAATTCTTTTAATCCTGTCCCTAATATGTTTATGAGCCTAATTTGTATGAGCTTCCATTCTTGTCCTTAAGCTCATGCTCAAACAAAGAACTCGTTTTTTCCCCCTTTTTTGTTTCTTTTGCCACAAAAAGTTTAAATTGAGGGATAACTCTTACCATCTGGATAACTCCTATTGCCTTTTCTCATTTCTCTTTATTTCTTGTTGCTCACAAACACAGTAATAATCATGTTCGGTATTACTAATGCATAGATAATATAATACATAATGTTTTTAACCGATTATTACTTATGATTAGAAAGGAATCAATAGCATCCCAATAATAGACCATAACGTCCATTAGTTTGTAACATAATCAAACACGTTTTAAACTAATACAGTAGTAGCATCATGCAATAGTATTTGATTAGTCAATGCTATCTTGTTAACAACTTTAATTGTTTTAGGTGATTAAATCTTAGACCTAAATTATCCTTTTTAATCATAGTTTACACTAATAACAAGGTTAAATTATGCAATAATATATTCTAAGACAGAGCTCAATACTAGAGGTCTTAAAATTCTATTCCCTCTGTTCTAAAAAAGATACATTTTGAATTCTTGGCTCAAATCATAATACATTAAACTTCAAAATTAATTTAATTTATTAAAAATTTAAATGCAAATGTGTTTGTCACAAATTATAAAATTATACAGAACAATAACTAAAATCAACTAAATTAGCATTAATTAAAAGTTTAATACACGGTCATTTGACTTAAACAATCAAATTGTATCTCTAAAATTATAATGGATGATAATAATTAACTAAAATCTTGGTTTGGATTTTTTATTTAATTTATTAAAGTTGTTAGTACATTCCAACTGCTCCATCAATCTATGTTAAAAGTTGGAGTGGGAGTGTGATGTATGAGCTTGCATAGTACCAACCTTATGATGTTGAAATGTTACCAAAATCAATTTACAGTTCAGCAGGACCATTTGAAAATTAAATCATATTTTATCTACTTTGTGAAACAACACAATCATCAATAAAATTTCATGAAATCATTTTCCCATCTATGAATGAATATCTCTTAGCTTATAAGCCAAGCGACATAATAACTTCCTTACAATTATGCATATCACCTGCTACAATTAGGCATGTTCATCTTTAAGGAAAGAATTGCTATAATGGACCACTATATAATTGGTAAAGCTACCTCAGTATTAAATTTTTTAAGGAATAAAAATAAATGGGAAAAGTTGCGATTTTATTAATGCGTGAATACACGTATATTTATTTGATTATGATATTATTGCTTGAAGTTAAGACTTTGTCTTAATAAAAATACTCCTCTGCTTTCGGAAGTTTATAAGTAGTACCTTTAATTGATTTGTATGATCATAAGATTATTTTATAAGTTCTTTTTTCCATTTCAAAATATTCCATAAGAAATATATTTGATATTTTTTCTTGATTTGCAAAAAATATCAAATTCTACGTATTTTTTCATGATTGAATCCCTTATAATATCATCATTTGATAAAACAGTAAAATGTATATTTTATTTTAGAAAGGAGGAAACAAAACACTAAATTCCTTTAGAAAATGTATATTCGAAATTTATATTCTCACATTCGTGTACATTTGTCCGTAACCCCTATCCGTGCATAAAAAGTCATTGATTAACAGGTAATTAGTTATTTTCAGATCGATATATATTGTACAAATTAAACTTGTGTGTGTATATATATATATATATATATATATATATATATATATATATATATAT
>CM025787.1:26980416-27007800 GCA_014636745.2 Centella asiatica
TATATATATATATATATATATATATATATATATATATATATATATATGTTTCTGATATAATTAACCAAAAGTCCTACAATTTACCAACTCCATTTTATTTTATCTTGCATATTCTTCTCATTTCTAGTTTACACCTTTCACTTCCAAAACTATCAATATATATATATACATTTGTCTAGACACCATGAAGCTCCAACCTGTATTTAAATTATTGATTAATTATTAAATATATAATTAAACAGCCACCAACTAATTTTCTCACTATTGTTACTATAAAACCGTTAAACCAAAACAAAACCAAACTATTACTTACTATACACAAATGACATGAAGACACCAACTTCTTCTTCTTCTTCATCATCAACCTCCCTCCTCAACAGAAAGTCTCCTCGTCTCTCTCCGTACCTATTTACCTTATTAGCCTTCATCGTCTTCGTCACCGTCCTCTACGGTGAAGATTTCAGCTGCATCTTCAGTCAACTCGACTCCCAAACCAATCCGATCCGACCCATCTCAAAAACTGGTATGAAATTACAGTGAACATTTATCCCCCTAAATTTTAAATATTTCTATTTGGGAAAATGGAGTTACACTATCTTCTTTTTTTTTTTTTTTTTTTTTTTTTTTTTTTTCGAATAAATGATGTATAATAGTTGTACATTCAACATTATACGTAAAATATTTCATTAAGGGTGTCACAGATATTGGACATAAAAGAATTTATTATTTCTTCGGTAACGGATAGTGGAGCTCCAATTTTCTCATATAATTTTATTTGTTTATATGCGATCACGGGTTGAAGTGATTCAATGAGTTGAGATATTTTGTATTATTTTGGTGGTAGAGAAGAAGGATGAGAAATTGCCGTTTGCCATTGGGAAAAGTGAAGAGGGATGTGATTTGTTCAGTGGGAAGTGGGTTTGGGACGAGTTGAATCGGCCGCTTTACGAGGAATCGGAGTGTCCGTACATTCAACCGCAGCTGACGTGTCTGGAACACGGCCGGCCGGAGAGTAATTATCAGCATTGGAGATGGCAACCTCATGGCTGTTCGCTTCCAAGGTTCGAATTAATTAATATTGGACTTATTATATTGTATACGTACATTGTTTCAATTGCCATTTTATAGAATAAAACAGCAAAAAATCTCCTAATTTCTGGTACAAATGGAGTATCAATATTTGATTTTGTTATAATAATTCCGTTTGTTTGAGTTTAAAGTTTAAAAATTTTAAATTGTAGTAATATAAATTAAATTATTAGAATGTAAAATCTTTAAAATTTAATGAGATTAATATATATATATATGTGTGTGTGTGTGTGTAAATTCAATTTTTATAATTATACAATTATAATATATATGTATAATTTTGAAGTTAAAATTTGGTCAAATTAATCAATTTACTAAATGATAATTATTCTTTCCAAGGAAGGGGTAATTATTATGAATATGGCACATGTTTGACTTAAAATCTTGGATAGAGGCAAAATCTACACAGAAGATCCAGTCAAACTATAATGTATTTTTAATTTGTTAAAATTATTATATACTAGCTTGTCATTACCACCTATCTTTCTTTATTTTTTACCCTCTCAAATGGAGTCATGTTATGAGCTTAGCTAAGCATGTGCGGAATTCGTAGATGACGGGCGACGTATCCACAAAAAATAAAAGAAGTCGATTAGGTCGAGTTGTTGATCTAACATACAATGCCGTCACTATAATGAATAGTATTACTTCGATACTACTCCTCCGTTCTTATTTATATATGCACCTAGTTTTAGATAAATTTTTATATTGTGTTAAATATTTTATTTTAATTTAAATAAATTAATTAAAGATTTTTTAAAAAATAATGATTAATATAAATAAAATATTAATATTAAATAAATTATTTAACGCATAGAAAAATATATTTAAAAATATATTACTCCCACTAGTCTTTGACTCTTTGACAAATTCAACTATTTGACCTTGACACCTTCATAGTCAAGTTCACTTTGAAAATTTCCCACGTGATAAAATGCTATGCATGCTAACAAACACAAACATAAGTACATAACTACATAAAAATAAATGACGAATTTTAAATCATTAAATTTTGGAATATTTCGTGTATGAAGATTGGAAAGATCTAGTCACATCAATTTATATACATACATATTATGTCTCAAATACCTTTTTCTATTGTATAACAACATTGACATATCTCCGCATTAGACAAACGGTTAGATTGAGCTAAATGACCATTAGAGCTTAATAACATTCATAATTATGTTAGTTAATAAATCATGTTGGCCATCGATAGTTACTAATGTCAGACCAAAAGCTTACTGTTTAAACGAGTATATAATTAGCCACACATGGTGATTATAATACTGTTACTAAGACACAATCGTAATTTTTAGGTTGACAGTATAAACATCTTACAATAATTATTAATCTGATTACGTTTGGTTACAGCTTCAATGCCACATTGATGCTGGAAACACTTCGGGGGAAGAGGATGATGTTCGTTGGGGATTCATTAAACCGAGGGCAGTATGTTTCCATGGTCTGTCTCCTTCATTCACTTATTCCAGAACATGCCAAATCCATGGAAACCAAAGGTTCCTTAACCATTTTCACTGCCAAGGTCAATTTTAATTGATTATTATCAAGTACTATTTTCAATTATATGATACCTCTAATATCCATTACAGAAATGAATATTTTTTTGTTTTTGTTCAAAATATTAAGTTACATTGAGGTATATATAGATGGTCATACCTTGTAAGTACCACCGTAAACCTTCATAGATATATATAGGTAATAATATCCTGATCTTAGATTGGAGAGTCTTTCCTCACCTAAATTTCGAACCAAAAAAAGAAATTTTTTTTTATTTGACTAAATTGAATTACCTTGCAGGATTATAATGCAACCATCGAGTTTTACTGGGCACCATTTCTTCTCGAATCGAACTCGGATGATGCAGTGAAGCATAGGATATCTGATAGACTTGTAAGGAAAGGTTCCATAAATATGCATGGAAAACATTGGAAAGGAGTTGATATTATGGTCTTCAATACTTACCTATGGTGGATGACTGGCCTCAAATTCAAGATCTTGTATGCACTAAATTACATATAAATTAAATCATTTTAATTTGTTTGATAAAGTTCATGACTTTTTTTCCTAAAAAAGTTTAATTTTCATTTTGTTGTTACGAATTTGATTCATGTATTGTACAGGCAGGGGTCATTTGATGATGAAGTACCAGAAATTGCAGAGGTGTCAACAGAAGAAGCGTATCGAATGGCTATGAAAAGTATGTTGAGATGGGTAAAAAAGAACATGGATCCTAAGAAAACAAGAGTCTTCTTCACCAGCATGTCTCCATCTCATGGAAAGTGAGTATGAATAATGGCTCGGCTTCTATCATTATTCTCAATTTCTCAAGGGATACAAACGCCCTAATTTATTTCAGCTTAAATTTTAAAAGTTATAAATTCTGACGGTATAGTTTATACTACAATAATCTAGAATCTGTAAAGTTTAAGTTAAAACAAACGTGGTCAAATTTTATCCTTCAAAATAAAAATGAGTATAATATGCATTTCCTTAATTGATTCTTGGCAGGAGCATAGAATGGGGAGGTGATAAAAAGGGGAATTGTTACAACCAAACAAGCATGATACAAGATCCAAACTATTGGGGAACAGATTCAAGAAAAAGCATAATGCAAGTAATAGGAGAAGTGTTTAGAAAATCAAAAGTTCCAATTACATTCCTCAACATCACACAGCTTTCCAGCTACCGGAAAGACGCTCACACATCCATCTACAAGAAACAATGGAGTCCGTTGACCCCGGAACAGCTCGCCAATCCGGTGAGCTACGCCGACTGCGTGCATTGGTGCTTGCCGGGGCTTCAAGATACTTGGAATGAGCTTTTGTTCACCAAGCTGTTTTATCCTTGACAGATTGATTTTTTGATTGAAGAAAATGTTTTTCACTCCGGCTTGTTTTAGTGTTTAAGCCGGTCACAACATTTGGAAATGTAAGAAAATGGGTTAAATACTGAATTGAACATGAACATAATATTTCTTAGTTTTATTTGAACATGAAGATAAATATAGTTCCATTTTTTTCGGTCTAATGCCACTTCATTGATAAATATTGATTAAGAAAAGATAAAATGAGAAATTGTATTCCATACAACAAAAATAAGAGAAGCCCTGTAAATAAATACTCTGTCCGTCCCAACCCCATTTGCAATCCATTTCGTACAGCTGGGATGAGAGATACACATATACTCTCTCCGGTTAAGGTAATATATAGCCTCAAAAAGAATAAAGAAAAAAAAAAATCAGTAATACAAGTACTGGTGCTTGGAAATCTGGTATATATATACACATATACTCCCTCCATTCTAAAATTAAGAAAATAGAGATGTATTTAAATTTTTTAAATTAAATGATAACATATTTTGCTTTAATTGATCTATGAAATTTTAAAATATAAAGTATATCAATGAAAGGCTTTTGTCATACGGTATAAAACTATAATAATTATATCAACTAAACTGACATTACACCAAAATTTAATATGTGATCGAAAATTAAAATATCAAAATATATTTATAATTTTAGAACGAATGGTAGTATTGTACGTGCTTGTAGATTTTAATTGTTAACAGGAAAGCTCAAGTTAATTTTCAACATCACTGGGTCATCAACAACAATTACGACAAGGTAATTTATGTTATTCTTCTATTTGAAAGTGCCGTCCCCAATATATATTAGAAACATCTAATTGTCCTTGCGAAATAACATGCAAAAAATAATACAAAAAAAAAAAAAGAAGTAATGGGATGGACACCAATTTATATACAAATAAATATATACATAATTCATGTAGTTAGGGACTGGTGTACTTTGATGGATCCACAATTAAAATTTTAATAGTTCATATTTTGTTACATATATTTATGTACATTTGTTTGTGCAAGTTGTTGGTATTTATGAAAAAGGGAGTGAGATACTTTGTTTACAAAGTCCCTTATTTACACTATACAAATATTAAATTACACAATTAGCCCCCTATTTCAAGTCAATTACAAAATATTAATTTTGCACCATTACGAAAACAATGTTGTACACCGGCTAAAAAAAAAAAAGAAAATTTGTATACACAGCTTTTCCGGTAATTAATTATTTTTCAATGATTTGTTTCAGGTTAAAATTGATCAACTTTCTGGTAAATACATTGTGCTCCTCTTCAAGTGGCTGACTAAAGATGAAATCTATTGTGTTGTTCAAGATGCAGTAGAAGAAGTGCACAACATCTTCCATCCGCAAGGAATGTTTGAGGTTGTGTTTGTTGCATTCGATAAAGACGAGGATGATTTTGACAGTTATTGTGTTGTTCCGAAGGTTATGCTAGGTTCAAGGAGGAGTTAGGAGATATCCCTTGGTACCGACTGGCTTGTGATGGTGGACATTTGACACGTTTTTTCCGAAATCAGCATAGAGACGAAGGAGGTGAATTTGAGCCCAATAAGCCTCAGGCTTTGAATTTCTTTGCCTACGACATCATAAATCTGTACAGAATTGATGGATATCCGTTTGTGGAAAGAGCTGTGACGATAGAGAGGAGCAAACAAGAGAAAGAATTGGTACCGGATAAACTCTTATCTCCCTTGGCTCCTTTACGTCGAGGAGGCTCTCCACGCCTTGAGGTATGTGTTGATTTATTTCTTTTTGTCATTGTTGCATTGCTCAGTTAATTTAGCGACATTTGTACAATTAATTCAGTGACAATTGATCTCTGACAATATAATTTCATGTCTCTAAATGGTAAAATGAATTTATTCTAAATTGCTGGTGTAGGCTGATACTACTGTCTCGGAGCTCTTAGAAAGGCATGTGCCTGCTATTTTATTGTTTGCCACACATTCTTCTTACGGATATGGAAAGTTTTTGACCGAACTGAAGAGGATTTATCTTGAAAAGAGGGGGGCATGTTCAAACTTTGAGATTATTTACATGTCATTGGATTGTAGTAAATCCTCGTCATCGTTCTCAAAATGCATCGAGGAAATGCCATGGCTAATCCACTCGTACAAGCCTGATTTTGCAGTTGCATTGGTCCGTAAACTGCTTAACAATGAGATTAGTTATCTTCCGTGCATTCCGATCATTGCAGCCTTTGGAACATATGGGCAACTTGAAGGAAAAGAATGTGACTTAACTTTCAAGGAAGCATGGGACTATAAATATATATCCTTTTATATTTGATTTGAATGAAGGGATCCGAAGGTTTCTAACTAAGAAGCACACATGTCGTCAATTAGAAAATGTCTTTGGCGACTCCACATCACCACACTAGATTCATGGCATTTGGTTCTAAACTTTAGTGTGCGAGAATCTGTTATTGATACAATTTTGTAGTGAATTGATGAATAATATTGTTATATACCACCCCTATATCATGACATGCGCGTGAAATAAATGTGAAAAAAATCAATATCAGTTTTCAATTTAAAATGTCATCTTCCTTTGAACTTTGAATTATATATCTTAATTTGATCCATGGAAGTATCTAAACTAATTTGTGCTTCTACTTGTGAGCGGTGAAAAAATAGGTTCTTAAACTAGAGAAGCTAAGACTAAAGGTACTTGGAACTGCATGTTATAAGGAATTGCTGCAATGACATATTATTGAATGGTGGTAACTCTGTTGGATCGCATAGAGCTTGGATGGTTTTGTAGGTAGGGGAGAACAACTATGATGCTGCTGGGCTAGAACGGATGATGGGGAATCAATTAATGAGGATGTAACCTGACAAATGAGTAGCTAAATGAGTCATACATAGGTAACAAATGATCATTGATGTGTAAAATTGTTATCCATGAAAACACTGGGTAAGGTATAAACGAGGAATATAGGGAAAGTGGATTGGAGTTATCCACCTAGGGGCTGGGTCATATTGAACGTACATAGATGGCGTGGCTAGCTTGCAGTAATTCTGGGGTGGCTGGTTGTGGCCGTCTTATTACAAATGCTTCTGGCAAGTAGCTGGGGGTTTCAAGATAAGAGTACCTCTATATACCAAAACAGGTAATTCCGAATTGGCCGAATTGATTACCAATGCACATGATTGGTGGATGAAAAAGTGGGGCCCCTTATAAATTTAAGTTGCTCCCTATAATCCATCCTTCTTCATGTCACGTATGTAGCAAATTTTAGTCGGACTATAAATCATTATTCTTAAGATAAAGAAGCTACTTAGTTACTTACGAGGAGTTGAACATGGAGGTGGATTGGGAAGTGCTGAAGGATGCTGTTAGCTTGCAATGTAATCATGATATGGTAGATCATAATCGTTTCAATTAAGTGTGTAGCCAGTTAGATTGAGACATTTGTGTGAACAACATATTCCTTTGAAAACATGTTTGCAGACTGACTTGCCAGTTGAGCTATTGATGGTAAAGCTAATCTTTCTTGGCTCTTACATCTTCCTCATCATGAGTTTCTCACTTTTAATATGGGGAATTGGAGGATGAAGAAGTTATTTTTAGGAGATAATTTGGACGTGTTCCTTAATCGTCGCTTATAGTAATATCTAGTTCCTTTAGTTTTCGGGGGAAATGCTCCTATGTCTCCTACAGCTCCTCTGCCCACAGGAGGTTCTCCCTGCCGTAAGGTAAATGGTCTTTTTTGTGTATGTGTACGCGCGTTCTTTTCTTTGGTGATGATTTGAGATTTTTGGGGATATACAAAGTAATCTAGTTAAGGTCTCTAAGGCACTGTCTGGAACTAGGAAAATAAGAAGGAAAAGGAAAAAGAAAATAGAATTCTGTGTTTGGAATTAAGGAAAAGAGAAGAAAAAGAAAAGGGTTCTCCCAAAACAGTGAGGAAAACGTGTTCTCTCGCTCACGCTGTACTCTCTCGCTTCGTCTTCTTCGATCTACCCTTTCGCTTCCTTCTTCTTTGATCGACATGAGCTCGCGATTACCAGCTTGAAGACGGCATCTGTAAGAACATCAACCTCCAAAATTCCCCCCGCCGTGCTTTTAGCGATGGAGAGCGAAGACCAACACTGGGTTCTCGGTTCTCCTCGTCATTAAAATTTAATAACACCATTTTGGATTCTCAAGCTAGTTTTGATGCAAATGAAGTGGAAGAAAATAATGAAGTATAACCTAGAACTTTTGTGAATGGCGATTTCTATTTTTAATTATTAGTTTTGGAATGATTTTCATTTGTAATATTTGATAATATGATGTGTATTAGGCTCAAAATGAAGCTGAATTCTATAATGTTTGCATTAGAACGCAAAGTTAGCACATCTAGAGTTGGATTGAATTGTATTTTATTGAAAATGGTGATATTGAAATACCCATTTGAAATTTGGGGCTATTTGCATTGTGTGAAATGTTAATTTCTTAAAATCTGTATATGTTAGTTTATGTGTATGTGGTGATGGAAGTGTGAAAATCTGTATATGTTAGTGTATGTTGGTACGTGGGCAGATCTCTTGTATCCCTCTTTGCAACAACTTTCTAAAATTTGAGTTTGCACATGCACACAACAATCTATTTCTTCACTCAAATGTTTCTTTTCTGCTGGGTAGATGGACAGGAATAGTGGCCTGGCAGTGATATATGTTGGTGGTCACATGACTCAAATCTGCAACTAGACAAATGGCTACCTTATACAAATGATGGTAATCAGATTTATCTAGTAGGATGTCAAATATCAAAAGTTGTAGTTCATGTTATGAACTATACATGCCACTTTAAGTATCAAGATTCAATCAAGTAATTGTGAGTAACAAAGACCTGCAGCTAGTCAGACATACCACAAAACAAGGTAAAGATTTTTTGTCATTTGGTATTGTGTCCTTGTATCCTCTGTTCATGGACATAAAATTTACATAGTTTCTATAAGACTCTTGATGTTAACAAAATTTTTACAGTTTTTGATACTTGAAGTTGTGGGATTTTCTGTTTCATTTTTTACTGTTTTTGCAATTTCCAGATCTTGATGCTCCTTCACTATCTACATAGGTTGCTGAAGCTTCTCTATGTGTTACTGCCATACATTTTAGATCTATGTATTTTGCTGTTTTAGAATTTTTTTTTTTTGTTATTTATTGTTTTAGGTGCAAAATTTACATGATGACGACAAAAAGAATTTGAAATGGAATCGTGAAAAGGATGACGTTCTTGTTGAATCATTAGTGGAGCAGATGCAAAAGGGTCAAAAAAATAGTGGGCACCTTCACTGGAACAACTTATAAAAGTGTTGCTAACAAGGTGAATGAGGTATTTAGCTTATGTTGCGATCACAATCACACAAAGAATCATGTGAAGACCATGAAGAAGCATCTTGCACTTGTTAAAGATATGTTGGAAAAACAAAGTGGGTTTGGTTATACTGAATCGACTAAGATCATTGAAGCTACACCTCAAGTTTGGGAAACTTATCTCAAGGAACTACTTTTTCTTACACTTACGCTGTTGAACATGTATGTTACTTGTACTAGTTCTTATCCTAGTTCTAGATATGATTCTTTAGTGTGTAATGTGTTAGATAACATATGTAAGAAACAAAATGTGGTTGCTTGGAATATTATTATTTCATGGTATGTTAGAAAGGAGAGATTTTTGCAAGCATTTTTGCATTTAGTAATGCTGCTAAAAACAGGATTGAGTCCCACTGATGTAAGTTTCATGAACGTCTTTCCAGCTATAAGGGACGTTTGCACTGCTAATTGTCTTTATGGCATGCTTATTAAAATGGGTAGTGAGGATGTTAATGAGATGTTTGTGGTTAGTTCTGCAATTTTTATTTATTCTGAGCTTGGTCAACTTACACTTCAAGGAAAGTTTTTGACCAATATTTGGAGAGGAATACCGAAGTTCGGAACACCATGATTGGTGGGTATGTTCAAAATATTGGTCTAGTTGAAGCGCTCGAGCGTTTTGCTAAAGTAACTTTACAGTCGAAACGGCATAATACTGTTATTTTGGTGGACGATGTGTCATTTCTTTCTTCTCTGACTGCAGCCTCCCACTTGCAGAATCTGGATGTAGCTAAGCGGCTGCATACTTATACTTTAAAGAATTTATTGAGTTCATCTGTCATGGTGTTAAACGCGATTATTTTAATGCAGCCATCGGTGCATTGGTGCAAGTGAAAGTCGCCATGAAGTTGATATTCAAACATGAAAAAATGCAGCCACATCTTCATTTGTGAATGAGCATTTTTCGACATTTAAGGAAAGTTAAAAAAACACACAAATATTAGTAGATGTTATCACCGAAGAGATGAAAGTGATTACGAGTGGATTGATTAGTGTTGTAGAAGCATTAAAATGTGGTAATCTTTGCAACTATACGGAGGAACAATTGTTTAATGAAATCATACAAATTGAAGGGATGAACGACATCTCTCACATGAAAGTATATCTTGCATTGACAAAAAATATAAATTAAAATAAATGATAAAATTAGGTACGATACCAACAATTGTGATATAATTATTCTTCTCAAATAATTTTTAAAATAATTACAAAGAAAAATTTTATGTTATAATTTCAAAACTGATTGAAATAAAAAAAAAATCATCTAATATTAGTTGTTCTTTTCCTTCTAGTTTTCTATGTTCCAAACATAGTTAGTTGCCAAACAACCTAAAGACCGTACTACAACATTCAAAACATTGCCTAATTTAGTACAATTTCTTAGAACATTACCATAGAGCACACCATCTCCTTAGATTATGATCATGAGGATATCCGATTGATCTCCCCCAAATCCATAGAAAAGTTAAAAGTTACAACACAAGTATAATTATCTGCATCTTGGCCTTGTTCAAGTTGCTGCCAAACCCTTATCCCGTGAAGGTTTAGATACGTCTATCCTTCTTTGCCTTAGAGACAAAAGATGGCTTGAGTTTGACAACTCCCTTCTAGGGATGGTTGAAACCAGCCTTTGCAGTGGGCCAATCTATTTTGATTGTTTCCCAAATTCCACTGTCTCCCTTAGAGATAGAAATATCCTTGACTCCTTAACACTTAATGTTAAGACCAATAACTTTAAGACCAAGGCTGGAACCCAACCAGTAGCTATTATCTATAGAATTCAGTATAAAGCCCTGAATTCTGCCTTCAACACAGGAGCCATGAGAACTCTTCACAAAGGCGAAACTGTTCTTTTCCAAACTGACCTACAAAAGTCCCATTTATCTATCCCTAAACCCATTTCGTGGAATAAGGTTAGTTTACCCCAAAGTTGGCTTCTCAAAGACGCTGCTCCTGCTAAAAAATCGGAGAATATGACTGTCTCTAGAATACAACAGTTTTCTAGCGGCATAGTCTCAATCTCCTTCCAAAGGTCCAACAACAATAGGTCCTTTAGTCAAAGGATTAATAGTCTCCCGACTGAGATCTTGGCAGACCACCAGCCTTCTCGGCATTCGGTCTCCACAGTTATCACACAACTTCAAGACTTAAATCTTGAATCCAGGATTCTTCAAGCCCATTACACTGTTCAATCGGCACCAACGGAAACTACCCATCAGGAGCTAGAGGCTGATGGTTCTATATCGCCAACATATTCTTCAATACAATCAAAATTAAATGTTTTACAAACTGATTTTCAAATTGATAAAGAAAAGTTGAGAGCCCAGTTTAACTCTCCTCATAATGTTTCCAGAAAAAATTGGTTCTTAAAACTTTTCAAGGATCTGCTAGACAGGAGATCCAAGAACAATATTATGAGTTTTTAAACTTTGTAAAAGAACAAATTGAATTTTTTGAATGGTTTGAAGCTTATGATGGTTTCCAAAAAATTGATTATCCTTTTTCCAAAACCTTAAATATCTCTAGACTCTGGCAGACAATTCAAGGTGAGAATATCACTTCTGAATTTCCACCAGCAAGAGGGATTAAAGTGCATGTTGATCCCATAAATACAATAAATGCTATACCTTTCAAAAGAAAAGACGGAGATGTTCTTATTGCCAAAGACATACAAAATATTTATGAACAAAATAATTATGCTAATAAGTATTTACAAGTTATTGGAGAATATCTGGCGACTAAATCTCCTCAGCCTTCTACCTCGGCACAAAATCCAAGTCTTTCAAAGCCTACTCAATCTTCTAACATTCCTTTATTTAAACCCCATGAAATTCCCCAGAAGTATAAAAGGGAACTTTCGAAGAAGAGCACCACTAGTCATCAGATTACGGAGCTCCAAAACAAAATAGCCGAGATACAGGCTACCATTCCAGTCACTATCCCAGAGTCACCTTGTACTCCTCCCCATCACTCCACTAAGAACTCAGTTGCAGTTCTTAAAGAAACGGATTCTGACACTGAATCACAAAGTAGCCATCAAGAGCGATGAGAAGTCCCTTATGACTTTGGAATAGCTCCCCTAAGATTCAACAATCGGCAAAACTGGAGGACTTCCCAAAAGTTGTACTACCCAAGAGCTACTCACCCTGATGTGGCACTTGAAGAACAGCTAAATATCCTTCAGAATTGCTATAATGACAACAACATCTATGAATGGAACATAGATGGGGATTCTGAATACAATATCCTAAAAAAGCTCCAACAAATGTCTATGGTTGCCACAGCCTATAGGACAACCCACAATGCCTCTGACCAGCTTGCTGCTCATATTATCATTGCCGGTTTCACTGGCCAGCTTAAAGGTTGGTGGGATGAGCACCTTCAAGAGAATGATAAACATGATATTCTTCATGCCATAAAGCTAGATTCTGATAACCAACCAATCTTTCATGATGGTGAAAACATCTCTGATGCTGTAGCCACTCTTATCTACACCATTGTTAAAACCTTTGTCGGAAATCCAGGTATCTTCCGAGAAAAGTCCACAGAAATCCTCAATAACCTTAAGTGCAAAACCCTGACGGATTATCGATGGTACAAAGATACCTTCATGACTAGAATCTACTTTAGAGCCGATGGTAATCTCCAGTATTGGAAAGAAAAATTCCTTGATGGATTACCTAAATTCCTACGAGACCTGGTTTACGAGGATCTCAAAGAGCAATATAATGATGTCATTCCTTGGCAAGCCATCACTTATGGTCAATTATCCAGCCAAATCCAGCAGGTCGCCCTCAAAATTTGTCGTCAAGATAAAATGATGAGGCACTTAGCCAAGGATAGAGCCCAAAGAAACAGAGACTTGGGAAGTTTATGTGAACAATTTGGATTACCCTCCTGCAACACCAAAACCCACAAAAGGCCCAAGAACAAGCTCATGCATAATGAGCCTCACAAGACCCCCTATAAACCTTTTAGAAAATTCCAAACCAGATCTAGCTCTTACCCCAAACATAGTAACAATCAGGCTAGATTGCGTGATAACAAACCGACTAAGCCAGCCTTGCCCGCTCCCAACAATAACCTTTGTTTCAAATGCCATAAACCTGGGCACATAGCGAAATATTGTCACTTTTCCAAAAGGCTTAGAACCCTTTCAGGGATAGATGATTCCCTCCTTGACCAAATCCAGAATCTGTTAATCGAAGACAGTGAGAATTCATCCGAAGTTGATGATGAATGCCTTAACCATCTCCGAGATGATGGATTATACTCATCTTCTTCCGACCAATCCTCCGACAAAGAAGACCAAGGAACCATTAATGTCCTTACCAAAGAACAAGACCTCCTTCTTGAGCTAATAGGACAACTCTCTGATCCCGACCAGAAACAATCTTACCTTAACCAATTCAAAAAGACTTTAGAGAAACCTTCTTCTTTTGAGAAAACTTTTCACAAAGACCCAAGACTCAATAATACCTACAATTTTAAAGACATTCTTGATCGATTTCCTACTAAACTAAAAATTATCACCGTCCAAGATCTCCAAACAGAGATTGCCATCCTCAAAGAAGACATTAGGCAGATTAAAGCTCGTCAAGAAATTGATCAATTAGTTCTCCAGCAATTGGTCGATCAAAAGCCGGGTCCTTCTTGTGCTGCCCCTCCTGAACCTTCCAACAACCTTCAAGACAATAGTTTTTTAAACTATATGTCAAAAATGTCTATCCAGAGATGGCATGTTAGACTTACCCTACAGATTAAAGATTTTATCCTTGAAATTCCTGCCTTGCTTGACACTGGAGCAGACCTTAACTACATACAGGAAGGCCTTATCCCCACAAAGTTTTTTGAAAAAACTACTGAAGGACTCCGTGCAGCTAACGGAAAGAAATTAGGGATCAACTACAAAATTTCAGATGTTGATGTCAAGATTCCTAACTCTGTCTTCTCCCTTAAAACCACTTTCTTATTAGTTAAAGACATCACCAATCCTATTATCTTAGGAACCCCTTTTATCCAGCAGATCATCCCCTTCATGGTCACCAATCATGGTATCCAGATTGAGTATCTTGGTACTTCCATCGTCCTTCCCTTTGATAGACCTCCTATCCACAAAGATCTCCATCTGCTAAAGTCTAAGAAAGCGCAAATTAACTATCTCACGGAAGAGATAGTTCATCAGCGCATCGAGAGCCAATTGCAAAACCCTTCTATTAAGAATAGAATCCAGACTTTTGAAAACAAGATTATCACTCAGCTCTGTGCCGACGTACCCAATGCTTTCTGGGATCGAAAAAATCATAGTGTCAGACTCCCTTACGAACCTGATTTTGATGAGAAAACCATCCCAACCAAAGCCAGACCCATCCAGATGAATCGTGAACTCATCACCCATTGTCAAAAGGAGATTCAAGACCTCCTGAAGAAAAGGATTATATAGCACAGCAAATCTCCTTAGAGCTGTGCAGCCTTTTATGTCAACAAAAGCTCTAAAATTGAACGAGGAGCACCTCGTTTAGTCATCAATTACAAACCTCTTAACCAAGCCCTGAGATGGATTAGGTACCCCATCCCTAATAAAAAGGATCTCCTCCAGTGTTTATATGCTTCTCATATATTTTCAAAATTTGACTTAAAATCTAGATTTTGGCAGATTCAAATTGATCCAAGAGATCGTTACAAAACTGCTTTCACGGTCCCCTTTGGGCAATATGAGTGGAATGTCATGTCGTTTGGCCTAAAAAATGCCCCTTCAGAATTTCAAAAAATTGTGAATAACATTTTTAATGATTATTCGAAATTTATTATCGTTTATATTGATGATGTTTTAGTCTTCTCTGATAGCCTAGAACAACACTTTAAACATTTGCATATTTTCTTTAGCATTATCAAAACTAATGGTTTGGTTCTTTCAAGAACTAAAATCTGTCTTTTTCAAACAAAAATCAGGTTTTTAGGTCATATTATACAGCTAGGAACTATTGTCCCTATCAATCGTTGCATTTTATTCGCTGATAAATTTCCTGATCAAATTATTGACAAAACACAACTTTAAAGATTTCTTGGTTGTGTCAATTATGTTTCTGAATTTATCCCTGGTTTAAGCAATCTTTTGAAACCTCTTCATGATTGGCTTAAACAGCCTCCTCCTCTTTGGACTTCTGTGCATACTCATGTAGTTCAGGAAGTTAAAAAGAAAGTCAAGCATTTACCATGTTTATCATTATCTGATCCATCTGCATACAAAATTGTTCAAACTGATGCATCTGATATAGGATATGGAGGCACCTTAAAACAAAAGAAAAAGGATAAAGAGCATATCATTGCATTTACTTCAAAGCATTGGAATAGTTTCCAGCAGAACTATCCTACTATTAAAAAAGAAATTTTAGCCATTGTTTTGTGCATCACAAAATTTCAATATGATTTATTAAATCAAAAATTTTTAGTTCGAATTGATTATCAAGCAACAAAATCTGTTTTGCAAAAGGATGTAAAAAACCTTGCCAGTAAGCAAATTTTTGCCCGATGGCAAGCTATTTTTATCAATATTTGATTTTGACATTGAACATATTAAAGGAACCTCTAACCATATCTCAGATTTTCTAACCCGAAAAATTCCTTCAAAACAGATATGCTCCCACAGAAGAAAGATAAGGCTCTTTCCTTAAAAGCTGCTTCAGCTGAGAAATCAGCTCATCAATCTTCTCCAAAATCTCAAGATTCCGGAGAATCTTCGCAAAAGCCCAAGCCGGTTACATCTGCGGACTATGCTAATCAACCGGTCCAAACCAAAAACCATTTCTCTGCTCTTGTAGAGACGAAACCCTTATCTATTGATAAGGTCAAGAGATGGGCAGACATTGCTTCTGATGAGGATGAAGATTCTCAATCTCAATCATTTTACCCAGAAGAATTTCTTTCATGGTGCAAAAGCATGGGGATCCCTACCTCTCAGGTAATTCCTCAAATCCCAAAAATGGAGGCTACTGAATCTCAGATTCATTACCCCATTTCCCAATCCCAATCCTTGGTGGGTAAAAGCCCAGGAAAATCCCAATCTCTGGTGGGTAAAACCCAGACACTCTCATTCCTTTTGTCCCTTTTCCAAAATCGCTTCCCTCTTTTTTAGAAGCGCCATAATATTTCAAATCCCAATCTATCCAAACAATTATTTAAATGGAGTCAGATTTCTGGCATCCTGATCCAAACATTGCTGACAAACAATTACTTCTTGGTGATCACAAATTTATCCCTAGCCATCACCACAAAGATCAAAGGTTTTTTGAATTTATCTTGGTAGATTCTAAGTCTATCCTTCTCAAACAATATCAAGATAAAACTCAAACTTTTATCACCCATACTACCGTTCAGATTATGAAAGTCATTTCTTCCTCTGAATGGATAAAAAATCACCCAATCCTCAAAGGGACTCCGGCCTCTAACAAATTTAAACTTTTGTCTGATTCCATTCATTTTTCTCAAACCTTTACCCCCAGACTTACAATTACTGGGATTATATTGAAGCTTGGAAACTTGCTTTTACAAAACAAAACCCTATAGAAAAACATTCATGGTTTTTCTATTTCAAAAGAAACCAGCCTTTTCATTTCCCAAACTGGTTCCTAAACCAATGGTGGCCTGTCTTTGGTCCATCTTTTGAAATCCTTCCTCCTCTTGTCAAAGACGGATATCAATATTTCTGGCAGGTTTCAACCACCTCAATCTACCCCCATACCCGTGTCTCTGCAATTTTTCTCTAGATTTGCCCTGGCATGGATCCATTGTCAAAAGATCGAGTACCACAAGCCTGATGGCCTACAGGGTCTCCCTTTCCTCGCCCTCCGAGGATACACAAAATGGTGGAAAGATTTCTGTTAGAGTGTATGCCCTAGTGGCCAATTATGTAATGATTGTGACACTATATTTATGATATGTTTCTGGTTTATGTTAATTTATTATGTTTTATTTACTGCGTTATATAAATGTTAACATAATAAATGTCCTTAGAAGAATGATACTAATTATACGGAGTCAAGTATGAGACTTGAATATGAGATCATATAAGTATGTAATGTATCATTATTATTAAATATCCCTGGTCGAGTATCATTGTCAGCGGGACAACAATAATACATTGAGACTAGTATGTGATTAACTGATGGCCATATCTCATTGGTCATAAATATATACGAGATATATTAAGTTGATACATAGGTACATGTTAGAGAACATAGTCCTGGATAGACCCACCATGAGAATTCTACATGAAGCGTTATGCTATGTGTCATAAGTAATTCTCATATTGACAATGATGTAATGGTCCTTCGACCTGAAGTCATGACATTTCTACATAAGGAGTTATGCGTTTTGACATTATCAAAAGTCACCTTTAACTGGGTGGACGATAAAGATAATTGTTGGATGCATAATGAGTTATGTGAGAATTGGGAATGATGTAGATGGAATTTAACCCTCCTATAAATTAGGGGTGATATCTATAGGCCTCTTGATTGAGTGAAACTATGAAATGCATGGCTATGCTCAAATAGAGATTTGTTTCATATAGTTTACTCATTGATCAAGAAAACTAAGATTAAATTATGAAGAGGATGACACATCCATGCCTTGAATTTAATCTTAGATATCATGGTTAAAAGGATTAAGTTACATTGAAACATTGGTCACGAAAGGTAACGTCGAATCTATGACTTTATTATTACTTGGGTAACAGTGATGTATTACTAGATGCCGCTCACTGTTTATAATTTTATAATATGATTTAAAATTATTGCCAACGTAATAATAACCTACAGGGTCACACACAAAGAACATTCGTCAAGGAGATATAATTTAAATGTCAATGATTTTAATATATCAATAAGATTGATTTAATTAAATCATGGCTTTAAATTATATACATATATATTAATATATGTAATCTGTATGAAATAGAGTCCTTTGGAAGGAAATACGAATATATATTTATTTGTGCATATATATATATATATTAATTAAGTGAGACTTGATTAAATATATATATCTAATAAATATAAAATTCGGATTTCAAGTCTCCTAATTAGATTAGGTTTTGGATTTACTCTATGAAAGGCTATATATATATGATATATCAGTTATTCTCTAAAAACCAACGTTTTACGTAGCCGCTCATAAGAGAGAGAGTAGGGTTAAAAGAGATAAGAGATTCTGATCATACAGCTAGTACTGTAACTCTTCTTGTTTGGATCGTAAGACGATTCGTGGGTGTTCGTGTGGATACAGTAGAGACGTAGTTCTGTTGGATTGCGTTAAAGATTTGGAGACGATCAACACCTTCACCAAATCTTCAGATTCGCACAATTAATCGGTAAAATCTTAAACTATCTGTATTAAATTGTTTCGCATAGATCCTCGGGTTTGGGTTTCGTTTTGTTTTATTTTTAAATTGTATTTTTCCGCTGCGTTTTATCCTACGAAACCCAACAATTTCAACTCCAGTCATGCCACCACCCCAGCAATCCAACAGTGGTTCAAAACGAATCCATAATTTATTAAGACAACAAAAGTTGAGCAGACTCAGTTCCTTGCTCAAAAATCTGTTTTATCCGCCAGCCTAGCTACAGCTTCTACAGAAGATGACCTTCTCAAGATTATGCTCCAGCTCTCCAAAAAGCTCAGCTCCAAATCCACCGAAGCCAGTACTTCGGCCTCAAAAGAAGCAGAACCTCACTTCGACGTCAACCTAGAGGACGATGAAGACTTTCTCTTGTCTGAAGATGATGAAGAATAAAAAAAATAAAAAAATAAATAAAAATTGTTGACTTTCACTGTAGCATTCTACTGTAGCAAAATTGACCTTTTACTGTAAGTCACTGTAGCAGTCCAAAATTTGTCTATTTAAAGCAACCTCTTCTTTTCTGAAGAGACATGTAATTTTTGAGAGTTTTCTCTCCCGAATCCTCTCTCCCTCTGAAGGTAGTAAGCTTCTGTTAGAGATAAATAATGATGATGATGATTATGTAATAAATTGTGCAACTGTAAATACTTAAGGTATTTTATAAACCTTAAAATCAGCACAAGTTTTGCATCCACTGATGATAAGTTTATTCATCAGTGGATAGTTAATAACTTCACAAGACAAGTCAGAAAACAGGAACATTCAAAGGACTTGACAAAGTGAAGGAGAATGTCTGATGCTACTTGTAAGCAAACGAAGTATTCCGCACATCAGAAGTTCTAAATCAAAGTTACGTTGATTAAGTACCATCAGTGGGAACACATCAGGGGAACCCATGAGGGGAACCCATCAGTGGGAACCCATCAGAGGGAACCTGTCAGGGTATGACGAGGGCAGACCAATCCGTCAGTGAAACACTTCGGGACATATCAGTGTCAGGCAAACCCATCAGGGTAACCTGTCAGGGAGAATGACCAACATGACATCAGTAGAAGCCATCAGTGTATGCCGTCAGCTATAACCATCAGGGTCAAGAAGCACTAAGTATAACTCAAGTGAAGGACGAAGCCCTGATCCAGTCAATAACCATCAGGGGATCCAGAAGCACTGATCAAAATCCGTCAGGGCTAGCAGTCAGTGGATCGTTGTGACAGCATACATCCGTCATCAGTTCTTACACGGAAATCAACGTAACGTGTTACAGAAGCAAGAAATATTAACTGGATAGATATTTCTTGAAGTTTGTTAATGGTCCAATGAGAACTCTCACGCATTAAATGCACACAGATCAGGGGAGGAAAAGCAGCAACAAAGTTTGTAGCAGTCTGACACATAAAGTTTAGATGTGACATACTTGCGGCTAAGTTGAGAAGAGAAGCACGTCACAAGAACGTGATTTCAACCCACTGATTGATATATAAGCAACGGAGCTCTCATTACACAAACAACGATTGATTGAATCCATCCAACAGATCAAACAAGCACTGAAGCACAAAACACTAGAGAGAAGCTTTGCAATAGATCTTGAGAGAGATATTTCAAAGAATATTAGAAGCTAGTGAGTGTGAGAAGCTGTGAACTTTATTCACAGAATTTGTAGCTGTAAATCACATTTGTGATTATACAGATTTCCAGAAAAACCTAGAGTTATAATATAACTATTTTAACTTGAATCTGTGTGTTCATTCCATATAGTTTTTCTGGTTGTTTGACTGTTTTCAATAAGCCATATAAAGTTTTTAAGTGCGAAAAGTTTCAGGTGTTTGTATTCAACTCCCCTCTTCTACAAACGCTTGTGCTAATATTGCACTAACAATTGGTATCAGAGCCTCTTAGCAGATTTCACTTGCTAAATACGATCACTATCTATGGCTAATAAAGCTGGAAATAGTAAAGTTCCCATGTTGGAAAGGGGCAAATACTTCTTCTGGAGACAAAGAATGATAGTTCATCTAAGAGCTATTGATGATGAATATTTGCAGATTCTAGAGGAAGGACCTCACGTTCCCAAGAAGCTCATTCCTATAGAAGTCGTTAATGGAGTCAGTATTCCTGAAAAGCTTGTCTCAAAGACAACTGATGAAATGACGATAGAGGAAAGAGAAAAGGTGAAAAAGGATCTAAAAGTTACTGGAATCCTGTATAATGGTTTAGACGATGATATGCTGAATAGTATCATGAATCTAACCACGTCTAAATCTATATGGGATACCATACAAATCCTTTGTGATGGTACTGAGGAAGTGAGGGAAAACAAACTGCAGCTGTTAACACAACAGTATGAGTGGTTCACAATGAAAAATGGTGAAACACTTACTGAAATGTTTGACAGATTCAACAGGTTGGTAAATGACCTGAGATTATATGGGAAGGCATATGCTAACAAGGATGTGAACAGAAAGTTCATGATAGCCCTTCCCATATCATGGGATCCAAAGACTACAGCCATCAGGGAATCCAAGGACATGAATCTTCTAGACTTGGATAGGCTTTATGGCACCTTAAAGACATATGAACTTGAGGTTCAACAAAGATCTGAAATGTCAGAGGTTTATGTTCAGCATGTCAACAAGGGAAGCAAAGGAAGTCATCCTTTGTCAGGAAAGAAGCCACCATGATCAAAGATCCAATTCAATTGTTACATATGGATCTCTTTGGCCCTGTCAACATAATGTCAGTGTCAAAGAAAAGATTTGCAATGGTCATAGTGGATGACTACACCAGATACACTTGGGTAAAGTTTCAACATGCTAAATCAGAAGTATCTCAACAAATTTTTGACCATATCAAAAAGGTGGAAACAGAATCAGGGTCAGTGGTTAGAATGTTGAGAACAGATAATGGAACTGAATTCAAGAATGCAGCTGTTGAGGGATTTTGTGTGGAGAAAGGCATAAATCATACATTTTCTGCTCCAAGGACTCCTCAACAGAATGGTGTAGTGGAAAGGAAAAATAGAACCCTGATAGAAGCTGCTAGGACAATGCTAGCAGAGGCAAAGATTCCCACCTATTTTTGGGCTGAAGTAATTTCCACTGCTTGCTTTACTCAGAATAGATCTCTAATCTACAAGGCTTACAACAAGACACCATATGAGCTAATGACAGGGAGAAAGCCAAGCATCAAGTTTCTCCATGTCTTTGGATGCAAATGTTTTGTTCTGAGAAATTTTGGTGAAAACTTAGGAAAATTTGATCCTAAAGCTGATGAAGCAATTTTCCTAGGTTATTCTCTGTCATCCAAGGCCTTCAGGGTTTATAACAAAAGACTTCAAGTGGTGATGGAGTCTATAAATGTAGCTTTTGATGAACAAGAAATATCTGCACTTGAGGACCCTGGTTTTCATGAAGAACTCAGGTTTGAAAATGAAGTTGATATTGATTATCAAGAGAATGAAGCTGATGTGTGCAGAAAAATGGAGAATATATCAATTCCTGATGTCAATCCGATTAATGAAGAATCCCCTTCAACAGATAGAGCTAATTTCCTGGACAACAGATCAGGGGATACTTCATCAGGGGATCATTCATCAGGACATGCACCATCAGGGGATAACTTGAAACTTGAATTATCCACTAATTCAGGGGGAGAGTTTTCAGAAGCTGGGAGCACAGGCTTAGGGGGAGGAAATGATAGTCAAGCAAGCTCATCAAGACACATTTCTAATCCTAAATGGGCCAGAAGTCACACAACAGATCTGATTATTGGTGACCCGAGCAAAAATGTGCAGACCAGGAAAGCTACATCTAATGAATACCTATATGCTTGTTTTCTTTCTCAAATTGAACCAAAGAAGGTTGAAGAAGCTTTTCAAGATGCAGACTGGATTCTGGCAATGCAGGAAGAGTTAAATCAATTTGAAAGGAATCAAGTATGAAAGCTTGTACCCAAGCCCAAAGATAGGATCATAATAGGTACAAAATGGATATTCAAAAATAAGATGGATGAAGCTGGCATTGTTGTTAGAAACAAAGCAAGACTGGTTGCAAAAGGATATCTTCAAGAAGAAGGGATTGATTTTGATGTAACCTTTGCACCAGTAGCCAGACTTGAGGCTATAAGAATTTTCTTAGCCTATGCAGCACATTCAAATTTTAGAGTATATCAAATGGATGTGAAAAGTGCTTTTCTGAATGGGAAATTGGATCAGGAGGTGTATGTCCAACAACCTCCAGGTTTTGAATGCTCAAAATTTCCAAATCATGTCTATAAATTGGAAAAGGCACTTTATGGACTGAAGCAAGCACCTAGAGCTTGGTATGACACACTGTCAAAATTTCTGGTGGAAAACAAATTTACAAGAGGTATCATTGACAAAACCTTGTTCTTCAGACAACACCAAGGTCATCTGATTTTGGTTCAAATTTATGTTGATGATATTATTTTTGGATCCACTCACATAAGACTGTGTGAAAAATTCTCCAAACTCATGCAAAACAATTATGAGATGAGCTTGATGGGTGAGTTATCTTATTTCTTGGAATTGCAAGTTAAACAAGACTCTGATGGAATCTATATTCATCAGACAAAATATGCCAAAGAACTTCTCAAGAAATTTGATATGGAGGATTCAAAAGTAGCAAAGACACCTATGGCCACTGCAACCAAGATTGACCCTGATAAGAATGGAAAGAAAGTTGATTTGAAGACTTACAGGGGAATGATTGGATCATTGTTATATCTGACAGCAAGCAGGCCAGACATAATGTTTGCAACATGTCTTTGTGCAAGATATCAAGCTGATCCAAAGGAATTTCATCTTATTGTAGTGAAAAGAATCTTGAGATATATCAAGGGCACTGCAGAATTGGGACTTTGGTATCCAAAGGAATCTGGATTTGAATTGCTAGGATATTTTGATGCTGACTTTGGAGGATGCAGGATTGACATAAAAAGTACAACTGGAAGCTGTCAATTTCTAGGGGGAAGGCTTGTATCTTGGTTCAGCAAAAAGCAGCATTCTATTTCTACATCTACTGATGAAGCTGAATATATTGCAGCTGGAAGCTGTTGTGCACAAATTCTATGGATGAAGAATCAGCTAATGGATTATGGTCTGAACTATTCCAAAATTCCAATAAGGTGTGACAACACAAGTGCCATTGCCATTGCTAAAAATCCAGTACAGCATTCCAGAACCAAGCATATAGAAATCAGATATCACTTTATCAGGGAGCATGTCATGAATGGAGATATTGAACTACAATTTGTACCATCCAACAAGCAGCTGGCAGACATATTCACCAAAGCTCTTGATGAAGCCACTTTTTCAAATCTTGTGGGGGAGCTAGGAATGGTAAATTATGCGTCAGGGTCAGAGTCAAAATCCTAAAAATTCTGGTATCTCTAACTCATTTCATAATTTCTTGATAAAATCAAACTGATATGCGGTTATATATGTTCAAATTGTAAATATGTATATACTTGTACATTCTGCCTTTTGTTATTTTGTTTTTGTTTTTGACTGATGCATCAGGGTCAGGGCTTCCTTAAAGACGCATCAGGGTCAGGGTGTCCGGATCTAACGTAAGGGTTAGGGTATCCCACCTGTTCGTCAGGGTCAGGGTATCCCACCTGTTCTTCAGGGTCAGGGTGTCTGGATCTCTCGTCAGGATCAGGTTGTCCGGCTTGTGCATCAGGGTCAGGGTATGTACATACAGTGAATCATCAGGGTAAGATTAAATTTATTTTGCATCGGGTTTCGAGGCCAGTTAAGTGATGACAACTCATCATTGAATTCTTCTCTCACTGATGACGTGTCATCACAGAAACTGAACTGACACCTTGATAGCGTGTTTCAGGGAAAGTTTTTAAACGTCTTTAAGCGGGTATTTATATGTTATCTCTCCTACTTTTTGAAACTCTCAAACACTTAATCTAAACCTGGTACTTGCTAGAGTTCATTTTTCTCTCGACTTTACAAAAACCCTAAAATCTCAAATCTTCAAAGCATCCATGGCACGTCAACAAATACAGAGGAACTTGACAGTCCCATCCACAAATTTTGTGGGCTTCTCGGGCATTGATGAGGTAAGTGATTGCTTTAAACCTATGATGAACTATCTGCTCAAATCTGAGTATAGTAAAGCCATCTTTACCGATGAAAAAATGTCGGGAGAAGCACTGTCACAACTATGGACTAGTGCTAAATTTATGTACTCCACCACCAAGCTAGACGTGGTCAAGGGTATCTCATTCAAGGTTTCGTCTGAGAAAGGAAAAATAACTCCTTCCAGACTTAACTCTGTTTTGGGGTTACCTACTCAAGATCTGGTGGATGCTCCAAGTGATGCTGACCTACTGGATTTCTTGAGAGAACTGGGCTATAATGCTGCTCCCAACGCAGTGTTAAAGTTCAAAGATCTCAAAAGGGTGAATGTCAAGCGGGAGATCTCCTACCTGTTTGATACAATCACCAAGGCGTTCTCAGGTAAGTGTTCTAACTTTGAGGTTATTACCTCTTTAACTTTGAAAATAGCATATGCAATGATTAAAAATGTAAATATAAATATAGGTAAAATTATTTTTGATGATCTTGTAAATAAATTAGGTAATGTAAATAATAGAAAAACTGAAATATACTATTCTAGATTTTTATTTATGATTATTAAAGATCAAATTACTAATCTTTCTTTTGAGAATGATATACCTGTACAGACATACAAGCAAACAAAGAAACTGTTTGCAGAAATAATGAAGAAATCTTATACAACTGAATCATTTGTTATCCCAACGCATATGATACAGGTAGTAAATTCTACATCTTCCACTTCTAACACTGTACATTCTTCACTTTCATCTACTATGGCAAAGAAAACAACCACTTCTCTGCCTACCCAAGTAGAACAACCAATCTCTTCACAACCACTCTCAATAGCCCAACCCACAGTCTCCCAAAAGACTGTTGGGATTAAAAGAAAAGCATGTGAAGTTACCACATCAATTGAGGGGGAGCAAGGAGTGAGAGTGCTTGGCTATAGGAGAAGATTGAAGAAGAAGACGGGAGCCACAAGTGAAACCCAACAGCCTGACCAGGGCGTATCCTCTCAACAGGATACAACCTTTGATAAGGAATTAAACATATTTCTATCTAATTCCTCTCAAAAGGGATTAGATATTGAAAATAGTCCTCAACCAGGGACACAGTTGAGTGAGGCACATACAGTAACCATAGACACTGATGAACCTACCATCAGGGTCTTTGAGAGCCACTTGCAGATAGCTGACACAGTGAGGGCACACACTTCTTTTGATGAATCACCTCCTCATTCAGTGATTCAGCCAACACTCCCATCTACACAACTTCCTTCTTTCTCTGTTCCTCAAATTTCTTCAGATATAATGACACAAACTTTAAGTGCCATACAATCAGATTCTCCACATTCTCATTTCGTGGAGGAGCCAACACTCTCTGACACAGTGTTTGAAAGTCACCACACTCAAATGGCTGACTCATTTTTAATTGATACAAACACTAGTGATCAGGCAAGGGACATAAATACCACTGTACATACTACTGCAATAACACTTTATGTACCCCCAATTGTATATACATCCTATACAGAAACATACACTTCTCCAATTGTACATACACATTCTTTTTCCAATCCTTCTCCTATCACAACTGTTGAACCAGAAACTGTAAATACTTCGCTTGAACTGGTCACAGTTGATGATTTCCAAGCCCATAGGAGCCCCTCTAGGACAATTTTGAGTGAGAATGAGAAAATACTTAGTGCAGAGAGGCAAAGTCAATCCCCTGAGAGGACTTTGGCAAAAGGAGAGGAAGAGAGTACTGCCTTAGTAGGCAATAAAAAAGGAGAGGATATGAGTGCTACCTTAGAAGGTACAGAAAAAGGAGAGGATGAGAGAGATAAGGATGAGATCCTTGTAAATAAAGAACAGAGAGACAATAATGATACTGTAAATATTACTTCCACTTCTGAAAGTGATGAAGATGATGCTCCACAAGATGATTTTTCCCAGTTCATCGGAGTTGATTTGTATTTTCAGCAGAATCAGATGGCGAATACTGTACAGTTATTAAAGCAGGAGTTAGCAAGAACCACTAATCCAATCTTGATCAAAGTGTTAAAATCACAGATCATGATTGGTCAGTCCATAGACATAGAAAACAAAAAATTGTATACACATTTTTCTTCAAAGTTTCAAAATGTACAGACAGTTGTGGATTCCCTAGTCACCAGCCAAACTTTACTCCGAATGAAGAAGCAGGCTGACATTGTTGACCGCAAGCTTGCTGATCTTACTTCACAACTGACTAGCATGGCAACTCTGCAACAATCCATGGCTGGCACTCTGCAACAAATTCTTCAAGTCACATCCCTACATCCAACTCCTACTAATGATGCTGCCAAAAAGGGGGAGAAATCAACCCATGCGTCAGGGGATGTTGCTGGACAGTCAAGCAAAACATCAGGGGATGTGACTACTCCTGTTCCTGCTCCACAAACCAAGGACAAAGGCAAGGGTATTCTAATTGAGGATCCAAAGAAGAAATCACACAATCAATCAGGGCCTAAGCTGCTTGGAGATGCCATGAAGACAGC
>CM025787.1:27017800-27101033 GCA_014636745.2 Centella asiatica
AAAATATCCCCAGTGGCTATAAATAACGGGAGAAATTTTGAGACAGCCCAATTAATTCCATCCATTCTCATACATAAAGATGTCAACTGGATTGCAACCCAAAAAAAAAAAAAAAAAAAAAAAAAAAAAAAACCAAAAAGATGTCAACTTGATAACATAATATAACAATAGTGAGCGATAAGTCTGTTTCTGTTATTCATTTAATTGCTCATTTCATCACGTCTATCCATTTTTACGATTTCTTATTTTGCAATCAACACTATCCTTGTTTCTTCTTAAGTTAGTTTAGTTGTTGATCAACATATATATCCGGTCTTTGACTTTTTATTTATTTTTTCTTCAAATTGTTTTTATATAAACATAAGAAATTAGGTGAGAGCGTCCTTAGGTGCTACTCTCTATTTATTAAATTATTGGATAGAGTTAGATAGAAACTAAATTAAGGTTCCTTTTCATATATGTTGTTCGACTTAGAAGCTTAATTTAGATGCCTTTTTATAAATTATATATATATATACACACACATACGCACACCATATGTAGCTTGGTACATAGTGGATGAAAATAAATACGAAAATAATTGTTGGAGCGAAACTCGAAATTTGATCCGCCGTTACAATCGATGTTACACTTATGTAATATTTATCCAAATCATATCAGTTGGAGAAATCAAGAGTTGATGCTAATTAAATAAAATGTTATTTTATTTTTCAACCTTTCTGTATTGAGTAGTGTTACATAAAATGTTGCAACAGAATTAGCTTCACCGAAACTCCTCCTTCCAACCTCAATTGCGGCATGCAAGTCGTCACGCACATGGAAATAAAATAAGAATAAGTAGGAAAAAAACATATTTGTTTCGGTTAATACGTGGACGACCTATTTGTCAGACTTTTAAGTTAAAATTATGCTTGCTACTTTGTTAGTGGTTACTACCATAAGTCGACTGTTTTTACCCCAAAATCAGCACACAATTATAGAAAACCGCGTTCTTCGAAGTTCTGTGACGGCCTAAATATTGTGCAAACTTAACCAAGTAAATAAAGGGCTAGTTTGTAACCCCACCCCAAAACCAAACAAAAAAAAAATAAAATCTCAAGGACTAAATAATTAGTGTTTACTATATACTATATAGGCTGCCGAATACTCTTTTATTTGTGACTATTTCTATTTTAGTTTGTTCATAATTATTTATCTTTTAATTATTTTAATACTATTTTTTATCATATTTTTTCAATATTATGTTCATTTATAATTTAAAACTTATTGTTGAGTGCATTAATTATAATATTTGAGAATGTAAAAGTTACACTAGTAACATTTTTTTCAAAACAATGTATAGAAATTAAGATAAGTATTTTGAGAATACTTTGTTTTTACAAATAAATTTGGAGGGAAAGATACTAAATAAGTAAACTTGAAAAACGACAAATAAGAAAAAAAAAAAAATATATATATATATATATATATATATATATGGGAAGCAAATAAAATAAAGGCATAGTGACAGACGATGAGATGGAGTCAGTAGGAAGGTTACAAGAAATGATGTTGAGGAGTAGTTATTTGCAAATCCATCCCGACACAAGAAAACGAATGGCATGGGAAGTATTTCTCGGGAGGAGGTCAATAAAGAAGCCCTCTTGCCCACTTGCTAAACCAACTTGCATCCCCTTCTCCAACACGAGATTAATTTATTATTTTTCAAAATTTTATAAATAAATATTAATTATATATACACATCAATACACATCAATATATATATATATATATATATATATATATGCACGCGCGTGCGTACGTACATATGCATTAATTATAAATGATTTATAGTCACCGCTGGTTCTTCGATCATAACTTTAAAAATTCTAATCTGAACTTTCTCTATACAAAAGGAAAAACAAAACCTTCTCTTTACGATATAAATTGCAACGCAGATGTTTTTTTTTCTTCTTCTTCTTGATACAAAATGTTAGGGAGAGGATCAAGTTTGTGAGCTAAACCGCATGAGCACTAGGAGTTAGTTATATAAACAATTTGTTAATTATTACTAATAAGTTGTTATAGACTCCTTGTATAATTTATCGTCTATTTGTACAATTTGGGAACTTGGGGAAGATTGAGAATATTATTAATATTGATAATGCAATAAAATTTTTAATTTTTCAATAAAAATACTAAAGTTATTGTAAAATCATTTGTCGATATATTAATTAATACGTACTCTTAATATTTAAAAATATTTTAATCTAGTTTTCCATGTATTTAAAATCCTATAATTAATTTATGTTGTGTATATGTCAAGATATTTTGTATTCACAATTAAATTTGTAGTAGTTTTTAAGTTTATGATCAATATTAAACTTGTTCAAATAAATCTTATAAATGCATAAAATTTGGAATGTAAAATCTTAAAATTAAATGTATCTCTATAGTAAAATTAATATTTATTTTTTTCAAAATAAATATTGTACGTGGTTAAAATTCAAGTAAAAGAAGCTAGTTCGTGCTAGGAATAAGTGAATAATTATCCAACTTTACAAATAATAAAGAATTATTGCATCTATGCAAGGCAAAGAAGGCACTTGCCCATCCCTCCCTCTCAGTACATCCACCGTACCCTTCTATTTGTACTATATTAAACTACAAATTTCGTAGTGTAACTTTTTCCCTTCCAAAATTAAGTGCAAATAAAAAAGTTGATTTAATTAACATTAATTTTCTCTAATTTATAAAAAACATGCATTTCTTAAATAAAATAAAATGATTTAAAAATATTTCAAATTGTATCGATCACATACAGGTAATATATGCTTAAATGAGATGATTAGGAGTATTTTAGAATTAAAGAAAAACTTATTGATTCTTAACTGAAATGCATTAAAAATAATATGTACAAAGTGAATGCATGTGTGTATATTTTATATATAGGGAAAAAAATTTCTAACTGTCCCATAATTATATTAGTTACACATTTGGTCCCAAATATTTTTTATAATCCACAAATTTTTTTAAATCTATACAATCAGTAAATTTTGTCAATATCTAATTAAATCTGATAGAAAATACACTAATATGAGTCATACAAGTAATTTTTAGTTTTTATTTTATTGAGAAATAATCTTTGAATGTTCTTGCACAATCGGAAAAAAAATTTAAATATGATATAAAACGATAATTTCATTTTATCAAAATTATATGTGTGATTTGCATGAGTGTATTTTTTATCAAATTTATGAATAAGTAATGAAAATTTTAAATTGTACATATTTTAAAAAATTGTGTACTAAATAAATTAAAATGTATAAAATTAATATAATTTAGTAACGGACGATAAATTTTCCCTTGTACATGTGTACTGTGTATTTGTGTGTCTACATCAAGTAAGTTGGATTATCGATGTCAAGTTGAGGTCAGTTGTTGATTCCAACCACTTCATTTTGCCCGTGCATGTGCACCTTTAGTACGGATCAAAACTAGCGAGCAGTACTAGAGAAATTCTTTGTATAATAGATCTTGTACGATTAAACAATATTTAATCAAGTCATATTATTCAAAAATAAGCTTGCTTCTCTTCTTATGTTCGTACATTCATTTTCTCTGTATACTTTATAATCTCCGCAATATATGTTTGTACATATATATTTTATATTGTATGCACGCTATGATCTCCTCTATATCTCTTATTCTTTTCTTCCTGGAGATGAACAAAAAAAAATGGAAACTATATATAATCTGAAATAAGATTGACATGAAATCGGTGTAAAAAAAATTGGCCTCACTCAATTTGGACATAATAATAAAAAGATCGATCTGTGACTGGTATCATAGTTGGACGAAAACCAGGACCAGGACTTGTTAAAATTTTTATGTATTAAACTCATAATTTTTTTTTTTTCTCTCAAATTGTTACTATTTTCTCAATTATTTAAATACACTTTAAGTTTTCATATAAAGTTGAAAATTTTATATTAACACAATAATTCTAAATTGTTATTTCATTAAATTATATTTTTACATTTTCGGTTGAAAATTAGTTTGTAATAACTATAATTATAACAATTTGATCACGAAAACAAAAAAATTAGATTTTAATATTTTATTTTAAAAAATAAATTAAATTTATGTCAAAAAAAGAATTGAGATCGGCCTAAATCCATGACCAGCCTAACTTGAACTCCTCCATAATCATCGATCTAATCGGACTCAACTTAATCAATCTCAAGATCGATATAAAACTGAACCGATTAATGTCAGTATTTTTAAGCAACCTGATCACTCAATCCACAGTCATTCCATCGTTTTTATTACTGACCAATTAATTTAAATTTGCAGAGAATACACACATATATAGAGAGAGAGAGAGAGAGACAGAGAGAGAAGGGTAAAATCATTTATGTGTACAAAGTCTTATTTAAAGCATATCAATGTCAAATAACTTGACCACTCCCCACTTATAATTTCTAGTCAATTAAAAGACCATGTACCAAATTCATCATCTCAGACTATATATATATATATATGGGCCTATGGGGTAGCATACACTTCTCAAATATTTTAATCAAAGCAAAAATTGAATTGAACTTTGCATGGGTATCATATGAATACAATAACTTCTTCACTACAAGTTGATTTCTCCAACTGTCCATAGGATGAATAATCTAGCCAACTAACGAAAATATCAAATCTACAAATTGGTCGTGATCAAGTTGTTGAATAAAAATTTCCACAAAATTTGTATTACAATCTTGATATTGTCTTGAATCAGTCTAAGACGTACACCGGAATTAAAAATAAAAATTTCTTAGAACATTGTGGGTATTATTAATCATATTGCAAATAATGGTCCATAGATAATTAATTAAATTATAATTTCCAAAGAAAGGGTGTGTTTTATTTAATTACAAGTGGACTTTTTGAAGAAAATGAGATTTATTCCCTTGTTTATATCATCATTTTACTTTTCTTTCCTCTGATTCCTTGTCGGAGTGGAGCGTGGATGTCTATTTCATTGTATCATCTTATTATTCTCCTTACAGTCACAAATCAATATGTAAGATTAACAATGTAGACTATTAAAAAGTTAATTTTAAATAATATTTACAAATAAAGTTGTATAAGTTCTGTGTGATAATGATTTATATATTTACTAGGTTTGCTATCCATTCGTCGAAGGTATGCACAATGATTTCTGTCGTGTCATAATATCAGTATGTAATTTGCTTAAGCTCTATGTTACATAATTTAAGAGTTAAATTTTGGTAACAAAAAAAAAAAAAAGAGAGAGAGTTAATTTTTTAACTGATGTTTAGTCTTTTTTATTTTTTTTAAGAAATTCCTTTTCTAGGGTATAATGAAATTCTCAAAGATTTTGTTAGAACCAACTACAAATATTGAAGTGAACAGAGAGCAGAGGGATACAAAGTATACTTGTCAAGAGCATTTCACAAGAGTTTCACCTTATTATACCCTTTCGTTTGACAAGCTTATAGGCTATTAAGTTTTTTTTTTTTTTTTTTTTTTTTGGGATACATTTAAGAAATTACAATTTACAACCAAAGGTATCGGGAGGTTTGAATCCATATAAAGGTGATGGCCTTTTTCGTGGGAAACAATGCTCACTATTAAGATTATATTATTCGAAATTACATGTACTATGAGCTTGTTGTAATTCTAAATGTTTTTCTTATAATTTAATATAATTAAACAGTTCAATAAATCAACAACTGCATGCTACTAATTATGAAATTATATTCTCGTGATATGAAGAATTACACATTTACATTAAAGGGTACCAATTATTTGCAACAAACAACTCTACCCACTTCATTAAACCATAAATTAGGCACAAAAATGAAATAGTGAAGAGAAAAAATGGACAGAAAAAAAAAAACAAACTCATGTAGAATTAGTAGTGTTATTTTTGGTCAAGTTCTCCGAAATTCGAGCCAAAGATTGCAAATTGCACCGCACAATTGTATCCGCAAATCCACGCGTATCCTCCTTCGTATTTCCCGGCGGAACATCCACCACATACGACTCAACCACCACCGTCCCATTCCCCACCGGCGTCGGATGGAGCGTCGTCACAGACCGGTAATTATTCAGCCGATGATCGCCGCCGATGACCCTGAAGCTGATGACGTGGCGCTCGTCGTCGAGGATCTCGAGGCGCTCCGTGCTGGAAGCCGCGGGGAGGCCGGAGACCACGTGCACCTCCCGGAGGGTACCGATGTCGCCGTCGCCGTCGATGACATGACAGCTCTTGAGGAAGTGCTTGTAGGATTGGGGGTTGTCGAAGCGGCGGACGACGGACCACACGGCGGCGACGGGGGCGGAGATGGTCTGGACCACGGCGGAGCAGCACTGGTTTGGGCGGACCATGTGGGTGTGGTGGTGTGTCACGTCTTCGGGCACGGATACCGATGGCGGGACAACCGTCCACGTGGTAGTGTGGGATGATTGGTTGTTGGGGTAGATATGAAAATCTGTATTGGTGGTGGTGGTGGTGGTGGTGGTGGTGGGGGTGGGGGTGTAGATTCTCTGGAGTTGAAGAGATGAAGGCATTTTGGCCTTGTTTTCTTGCTTTCTTCCTTCCTTTATTCTATCTTACAAAGAAAGATAAGTTAATAAATCATAGATGAGATGTAGATATAGAAATGCTATATGTATATATATATATTGCTCATGGATTTGCATTTCTAGAGAGAGAGAGATAGGATTAAGGAGGACATGCAAGTGGATGGATCAAGTTGCAGAAAATATTGTGGAAGGAGTCTTGATTTAGATAATATAATCCCCTAGTTGTCTTTCTTTTTTATTAGCAAATTATACTGCCATTTGCTTGTTCCTTTGGTTAGTTTAATGTACACTTACCTAAATGTCCAATTGGACCAAGTTTAATATACAGTCGGTGTTCCAAAAAAAAATATTTGGCAGATTTAAACATAAACGTTCAAAATATAATAATAATTATTATATAAATATAAATTATATTTTATTAATTAATATTATATATATAGACAAAAAGTTGAAGTTATATGGATAAATGAGCAAATTACACCTAATACAGATTACACTAGAGGACTTATTTTACTATTATCTTTTGAATTTTTTGAAATCTCTAATTTGTCTCTCTATTTGTTTCCCTTCAATAGTTTAATTATATCAATTGTTAAATATTTACCTATATAAATGCTTATCAAATTTAACAAAAAAATTTGCACACGCATAGGCGTATGCAGTATGTTCAAGATTATAAATTTATATCATGGTGATTCAAAAAAAATTAATTCAAGTGGCTAGAAATTATAGTATTCTTATTAAAAAAATTAATAATAAGACAATCAAGAAAAAAGAAGTTATTGTGCTTTTCTATTATGCGAAGGAGTTAAACTATGACTGTGCGATTATTATTATTTTTTTAAACAAGAATCTTGTAATTACTCCAAAAACATTATAATTTCATAACTTGAGGCTCCTTGTGATTATCTCCATTCTCCACCATCATACCACATATTTATAAATACTTTACAATTAACAATTATATTATATATATACTATTAACTAGGAGATAACTCCGTGCACAAGACAGTTTTTTTAGAACTATTTTTTTTAGTATTTTGATTGTTTTTTTAATGTTTTAATATAATGTTTTTTTATTGGTAATGTTTTTATGTTTGACAAATTCTTTTCATGTATTATTATTTGGTAAAATGCATTACACCATCTGTAGTTTGACTCACTTTACATTTCACCACTTGTGATTTGAAAACTCCCAAATAAACACCTGTAGTTCTAGAATTTTAGTAAATTACCACCTATAATTGTAAATTTAAGGTAGTAATCTGCTAATCTTTTAAAACCATAGGTGTTTATTTAGGAGTTTTTAAATCACAAGTGGTGCAATGTAAATGGCAACAAATCATAAGTGGTGAAATGCATTTTACCCATTATTATTTAACTGTTTTACAATTGGAATATAACATTCTTTCTTTGTATATAAAAAGCCAAACAAAGATGTTATCCAAAATCTCCTAAAGAGGTACCTAAATTAACTCTATCACCGTTCCAACTTGGTTCAACATTTAATAAAATCAATTCCAAATGATTTAGGAAAAACCAAATTAAAATCACTTAAAACTTATCCAATTAAAATCTAATTTGTAATCAACTACAATTTTTATATAATAAATCAATTTATGTAGAATTCTAAATTCTTAATTTTTTATTGTAATAAAATTTTATTAAAACTATACTAAAATATATAATTATGAGAAATCATGTAAAAAAAACTTACTACATACATTCAAACAATATAAAAAATACTTACAAAAAATTGAAAAAAAAAACTAACTAAATTAACAAGTCAACATTATTACTATCTACAATAGTTAAAAATATACAAATTAGTTTAACTTTTATAATTAATTTATACAAATATACAATTATGAAAAATAGAACTCGTGCTTGTCACGGGAAACAAAACTAATAGTATGAATTGATGTAATATTCTACTCAAATATTTCTTTCTCAATTAACTAAAATAAATATTTTATGTTTTCTTTATTTTATTATTATCATTGTTCTAAGTAAAGTCTATAAAGAGTTAACAAATAATTATTAAAATAAGAACAATTTATCAAAAGTTATATTTTACATATGCAGTTTATGTTTCACACATTAGTATTTTGTATTATTGTATAAAAGAAAGTACAACAAAAATTTCTCACTTGACTCGTGTTTTGTGTCTAATTTAATTTGCTTAATTTGTACGGAGCATCATATAAAGATAATGTACGTTTCTATCACACAATTATCCTAAGTGTTGCATCTTTTTATTAATGTCAAATCTTGGTGAAATTTATTATTTCATGTTGCAATCAATTCAATAATCTTAACATTATTTCATATTATTCAAATGACTTAATTAGCTATTATTTATCTAAATTATATATGTACTTTACATTTAATTAACAAAACATTTTTTCCACCTATGCATATTAGAGATAAATTTGTGTCATGAGTAGAATTGACAGATGACTGATTTTGTTATAATATAATTTAATCGTAATCGATCAATTATGATAGATTATTTGATTATGTTCTATTATTATTTTAATTAAATAGGCTTAGTTAGTGATAAGGTTATAAATAATTTGATTATAATTATTTAATTATGAATTATTTATAATCAGTTAGATAATTATTCTTTTTTTAAACAGATTAGATTATTATTATTATTTATAATATCTATTTTGCAAAATTTATAAATAGTCTTTGGTTATTATTTATGAGGATAATTATTTTCACTGTAATTAAGGAGACTTACACATAAGGAATGGAGGAGGAGTTATAATTAGGATTATGAAAGAAACACCGAAAAGTACAATTGAAAGATAAACGTTAAAGAGTCTTTTTTACCGTATTATCTTCTTGTAAATTAATAAATAGTAATAGATAGATAGATACCAAACATGAATTAATAATTAGTTTGACATGGAATTATTTTTGTCGTCCGAAAAATATCGAACCAATCTTTTTCATTGGATAAAAAATGAAGAAATTGTATTCTATATTTATGGTACATCTTTAAGCATTAGTGCAAGATCTAATGGTATAACAGGCTTAATGGCCTGTGGCTTCCCGTAAATACCCATGTGAGTGTCTACATTACAAAGATAAGATCACATGTAAAATGTAAGTGCAAAAACAAAAAAATAAATATGTAATATACGTTTCATTAGTACCATTAGCAAAACTTACTCCGTGAGGATCAACCATGGCCAGTCTCGCTAGATCCGTCACGGCCACCATCATGGCCACCACTGCGGCCACCACTGCTGCTATGACTCATAATGCTAAGTTACTGCAAAATAAAATTGAGTCCCCACTATCGTAACTGTTGTGAATTTTCGTAAGTTAATAAATGAATAAATACTATTACCATCTTCATCTCCGATGTAAAGGGTCAGGCTTCTATCCCGCACCTAGATATGTCTTCTCACTAGTGTCAAGTACAATACACTTGAACACAATCCTCCTGTTTCAACGAAATTTCGGCGGCAACACCTCCCCATGGTCTTCAAGTACACAAAATAGGCCAAGACAATATATACTTGGTCTAAGTATGCACTCGAAGAAAATGAAAATGTGGCTCCAAAAGCCTATCAATACCTGCATCCTTCCCATGATCAAAATCATGTGGATCCTTACTATTTTCTTCTTTTCCCCACAGCAGTAAAATTCTGATTCGCTCAGCAAAATTTTTTCATCAAATTTCTGAAGCTCCCTTCATACTGTAAACTTACTAGCTCCTCAATGTGTATTTGTTTGGATAATTATTTTAGCTTCATCAACTTCTTTGACATTCTCTGTTTCCTCCATGACTGCTACCAAAGAACCCCATAAATTTGCAATATTATCCAACGTCTTTCTTGACCACAAACTAACCGGAATAATATGATACACATCAAGTTTTGCCCTGAATTCCTTCATAGTTAAAAACTCCTTGACAAAAAAAACCCAGCAATTATCCAAGCATTCCATAACTGTTACATTCGCTTCTCCTTGAACCACTTTATCCACTTCCTTGATAGCATAACTTTCATTAATTTTCATCTCTCTTCGCGCAAACTCTACCCTGACTCTTCTGTTCAGAATCCATCAAAGCTGTTTTCGAACTTTATGACCCCAAAATTTCTTCTAGTTTTGCTTTAATGTATCAAAAAATTTCCATCTCCCAAAGAAATTTCGTAAAATCTCTGATGAGAGAGATTGGTAACATAAAGAGTGCACTTTTTCTCCCAATAATTTGAAACATTCCCTTTTTCCATCCAAACTTTCCCACTTTTTTTGTTTTTGATATACAGGAAAAGGGAAACCTGGTGGAGGATCGACCGCGTTTAAACTCCCCTCCCCTCCCCTCCTGAGAAGTCACCATTATTTCACTCTACTCTTAAAGCCCCAAATCCACGACACAAACAACACCACCAAGACCCGATTAACTGTATTTCCAAAATAGACAAAAAGATGCGAGGACTGAGAACTCAAACCTGAATGAGGACACACTATTTGCTGTTGGCTCATAACTACGGTGGAAATTAAATTAAGCTATAATAAGAAAAATGACAATTAACCAATACAACGAAATTTAACGTGATTTGGTTTAATTGTACAAATATTATTAATTTTAGAGAAAATCTTTTCAATAGTCTCCAAACTATATCAATTTTACACATTTTGGTCCCAAACTTTTTTTGCTAACTTGTTTGGTACACAAATTTTTTAAAACATGCGCAATCAAGAAATTTTATCAATTACTCGTTAAATTTGATAAAAAATACACTCATACGAATCACACATATGATTTTTAAAAAATAAAATGGTCAATTTATGCCATATGTAAACTTTTTTTCCGATTATTATCGAATTAACAAGATATTAACGAAATTTATTAACTGCTTATGTTTTACAAAGTTCATGTAGCAAAAAAAATTGTGAAAAAAATTTAGAACCAAATGCACAAAACTGATATAGTTCGAAACTGTTAAATAAGTTTTTCCTTAATTTTATCTCATGCTTTTATAATTACAAGAGAATATTAATTTTATCTCCGCCAACGATGCAGGTACTTGTTGATTCAGGCAACTACTAGACTTCACGTACTCAACTCTATGAATCGCAGCTTCACACTTGCGGATTGCACCTGGGCTCAACTACTGTACTTGTATGCGTGAAGAACTTTGCAAAAGAATTAGATCTGAGACATCTCGAATATCCATCCCCAAATCTGCTGTAGACACGCGCGCCATCCATCTTCATTCGCCGTATAAATAGACTGTCATAATCTATAATTTCAAAATTTTCCAAAAATTTGTTTAACTTTACTATTTTATTTTCTCTTGTACATGTAATAGCGGTTGAATGAATGAACTCTCTGTTGCGCTCTTGAACAAACTCAAATAATGGAAAAAATTATGCCCCTAATTCAATCCTTTAAGATTAGCAACAAAAAGAGACTTATCCTTACTAATTGCTTTCTAACAACTTCTAAATTTCATTGTGATTAATAATTTGTCATAAATACGCATCATAAAATAAATAAAACAAATTTAGTTCCCCCGTTATGATAGTTTTGAGATTAAATTGATTTTACATTTTGTGACAATTTTGACTATTTTCATATCCACCGAAACAACAACCTAACATTTTCTTTTATTAATTTAATAACAAAGTACCCGTACAGTTCTAATTATAGCAATAAATTTCTGATACTATTTCTCAATACATAATTTCGAACTAATCCAAAAAATCTCTTAAATTCATTATTATCACAATTAATACAAGTATTTATCCAAATTCTATTAGTCCACGTAATTGAAATTTATTACTAATTTTGTATTGAGCTGTCAAATAATTTCTTGGGTTCAATATTTTTTGCACCAAATTTATAACTACTAAAAGATTATGCTAAATCTATAGCGCTAGCCCACCGAATTATTTTAGGTGGATCTAAGACTACAAATGCACATTTATTTAAGAGAATAAGTTATTGTTTTCATCAACAATCATATATTTATATTTATTACATAACCCACGTTTTCTCTCTACGTACTCTCGTATATAAAGTTAAACTCTGGATACAAAGCATTACTGATTTTATAATTACTTTAGTATTGCTTTAATTTCGTTATTAAAGTCCCCCATACTTATCACCGCCTTCATATCCACATATTGTCCTATAAACAATCTACAGTACTCCCCTAGTTACATTACATATCCATTAAAATCTCTCTTTCCTTGTCATAAAATAAATTGTGCGCCAACGCATATAACGGTCTTTGTCATCAGATAAAAATGAAGACGTGGTGCTCTATGTTTAGTGCAAGTGTTTTCGTAGCGAAGTTGGAAGTAGCCATGGCAGTGCAATGTGAACCGACGAAGCTCATGTCATGTCTTGCCATGTTTCAAGACCCCTCAAAAGATCCATAAGCGACATGCACGTTGCAATATTGCAATTGAACTAAAACCATGCTATTGTAATTACATGAAGGATCAAAAGTTTAGTCCTTATATTCACAATGATTAATTGTGTAATAGACTGTGAGAACTAAACAAATTAAACATTTAATAAATAAATAAATAAGAGACGTGAAATGTTTAGCCTTACTGCTTTACTCTGTTATGTTATTTTATAAATAAACATTTAATAAATAAATGCTAAGTGTGTGAATCAAAAGTAAAAAATGGTTCATAAAAGTAATTTGTATGTTGTCACAACAAAAACACTTACAATATCTACGATTTAATTATTACTGTTTGATGTTTCCTTGTCCTTTTCTTTTGGATCACTGGTAAGCTAATTTAGTTATTGAAAACGAGATTTTAAATTTTGGTTCTAATTTTAAATTATTTTTATCCTTACTATTTGATTTTCTCTTGTCCAAGTAATAGTGGTCGAATGAATTCACTATTGCTCGCGAACAAACTCAAATAATAGAAAAACATATGCCCCTAATGTAATGTTTAAATTTATATAAACAAAAAGTTTATCCTTACTACTTCCTTTCTCACATCCTTAATTTCGTTGCTCAATGCTTATTATTTCGTCCAAAATTATTACTAAAATATAAAACTAATTTACTTCCCGCGTTATGATAATTCTGGGATTAAATCGATATATTTTTGTGGAAATTTTGACTCTTTTTAAGTCCATTGAAATAACAATCTAAACGTTTTCTTTTATGAATTTAACAACAAAGTACATGTACAGTTCTAATTATATGAATATCTTTCCCATAATATTTTTCAATAATTAATTCCGCACGAATCCTAATAATTGTTTCAACTTATATATTAATGGTCATTATTATGCTAAATTCATAAAGATTATAACATATAAATTAGTGGTTAGATTAATAATTGTAATTAATAAATTAGTGGTTATAAAACCATTATGCCTTCTTTCTTTTAATTGTTTATGTTTTTTTAGGGTTATTCTGAGTTGATTCCAAAGATTGCCATATACACATTTTATAAAAATAATACCTTAAATTCATTATCATCTACTGCATAATTATCACAATTAATAGAAATTTATTGGCCCACTTAATTGTAATTATGTATGAAGCAGTGAAATAGTTTCTATATTTAAATATTAATTGCACCAAATTTGTAACTACTAAATCTAGGGGCCACCGAATTCTTTTAGGTGGATTTTAAATTACAAATGCATATTTTATCAATACTTTCTAAGAATTTCATAATTACTCAAAAAATATTTTGATTTCATTATTAAAAATCCCTCGTAATTATCACCACCTTCATCATATCCACATATTTCCCTATAAATATTCTGCAATCCACTTGTTGTATTACAAATCCATTAAAATCTCTCTTTCTTTCTCATTAAGTAAATTTTCATCAAAGCATAGAATTGCCTTTGTCATCAGATAAAAATGAAGAGGTGGTATTCTATGTTTATTGCAAGTGCTTTTGCGATGGTGGTACTCCTGGCGGAGTTGGAACTAGCAATGGCGGTGCAATGCCAACCGACGAAGCTTATGCCGTGTCTTCCGGTGTTTCAGGACCCGTCGAAAGATCCGACACCGACATGTTGCAATGCTGCAAATGAACTAAAATCATGCTACTGTAATTACCTCAAGGATCCAAAATTTGCTCCCTATATTCGTTCCGAGGGAGCTAAAAAAATTATTTCTTTTTGTAAAATCCAAGTTCCCAAATGTCTTCTCTCTTGAGTTAATTATTCTAGTATTCACAGGATTATTTGTGTAATCGTATTAAACATTTAATAAATAAATAAGAGACATAAAATGTTTAGTCTTATTTATCTCTTTCTGTCGTGTTATTTTATTTATTAGTACACGTGCATACAAACTGACTGGGTGAATCCAAATTAAGAAAATTAAAATATTTCCATAGTAAAAAGAAAAAATTGTTTACAAAAAACAAGAGTATACAAATCGTTCAATAAAGCACGTTGTATATTGTCACAACTAGAACACTTATAATACCTACGATTTAATTATTACTATTTGCTGCTTCCCTTTTCCTTTTCCTTTTCTTTTGGATTACTGGGAATTAAACTAATGTAGTTATCGAAAGCAAGATTCAACATTTTCAATTTACGCACCAACTTTTTTATAAAAAAATTATCTTTACAATTTTATTTTCTCTTGTAATAGCGGTTCAATGAAACTCTGTTGCTCGTGAACAAGCTCAAATAACAAAAAAGCTTATGACCCAAATTTAATTCTTTAAATTTACTTTTAAAAAAAGTTTATATTTACTTCTTGATTTCGAAGAACTCCTTAATTTCTCTATAATTATCCCCCTACAATAGGTAAAACAAGTTTAGTTCCCACGTTATAATAATTCTAAGATTAAATCGATATATTTTTGTATAAATTTTAACTCTTTTTAAGCCCACTGAAACACCAGTCTAAACTTTTTTTCTTACGAATTTAAAAACAAAGTACATGTACAATTTTGTTTGTATGAATAACTTTCCCGTAATAATTCGAACTAATTAATCACGTAATAATCCTTGTAACAACTTAAATTCATTATTATCTACTTCATAATTATCACAGTAGATATGAGGAAATATTCAAAATTTATTGGCCCACCAAATTCTAATTTATTACTAATTGTGTACGAGCTTTCAAATAATTTCTTGATTTCAACATTAATTGCACCAAATTTATAACTACTACAAGATTATGCCAAATCTAGGGCCCACCGAATTCGCTTAGGTGGATTTAAAATTACTTTATAAGAATTTTATAATTACTCAAAAACAATTTTGATTTTCATTATTAAAACTCCCTCGTAAATATCACCACCTTCATAACCGCATATTTCCCTATAAATAATCTACAATCCAGTTGTTGTAGTACAAATCCATTAAAATCTCTCTTTCATTCTCATCAAGTAAATTGTTCATCAAATCATAGAATTGCCTTTGTCATCAGATAAAAATGAAGAGGTGGTGTTCTATGTTTATTGCTTCTGCGATGGTGGTACTCCTGGCGGAGTTGGAACTAGCAATGGCGGTGCAATGCGAACCGAAGAAGCTTATGCCATGTCTTCCTGTGTTCCAAGACCCGTCGAAAGATCCGACACCGACTTGTTGCAATGCTGCAAATGAACTAAAGTCGTGCTATTGTAATTACCTCAAGGATCCCAAATTTTCTCCTTATATTCGTTCCGAGGGAGCTAAAAAAATTATTTCTTCTTGTAAAATCCAAGTTCCCAAATGTCTTCTCTCTTGAGTTAATTATTCTAGTATTTACAGGATTATTCCTGTAATAGACGACAAGAATTAATCATATTAAACATTTAATAAATAAATAAGAGACATGAAATATTTAGCCTTATTTATCTCTTTCTGTCATGTTATTTTATCTGAGTACACCGGCATACAAACTGAATGGATGAATCCAAATTAAGAAAATTAAATTTTTCCATAGCAAAAAGAAATTGTGTACAAAAAACTTATGACCCTAATTTAATTCTTTAAATTTTTTTTTTTTTAAAAATGTATACTTACTTTTGGATTTCTAAGAACTCCTTAATTTCATTCCTCAATATTGATTAATAATTAGTCTATAATTATCACCCTACAATAGGTAAAACAATTTTAGTTCTCACGTTATAATAATTGTGAGATTAAATCGATATGTTTTTGTATAAATTTTGACTCTTTTTAAGTTCACCAAAACACCTGCCTAAACTTTTTCTCTTACGTATTTAACAACAAATTACTTGTACAATTCTGTTTGTATGAATAGCTTTCGTGTAATAATTCTCACTAATTAAATACGTACTAATCCTTGTAAGAACTTAAATTCATTAGTATCTACTTCATAATTATCACAATAAATATGAGAAAATATTAAAAATTTATTGGCCCACCTAATTATAATTATTACTAATTGTGTATGTCCTTTCAAATAATTTCTTGATTTCAATATTAATTACACCAAATTTATAACTTCTAAAAGATTATGCTAAATTTAGGGCCCACTTAATTCTCTTGAATTATTCTAGAACACTCTGTTGTTTGTAAACAAACTCAAATAACGGAAAAACTTATGATCCTAATTTAATTTTTTTAATTGTATAAAATTTGATTTATCCTTATTTTTTAATATGTTCTATCCATTTTTACAGTTAAAATACATATAATAATTTTTTTTTTTAAAGTTATTAAATAGATTGGGAGAAACTAAGGAAAATGGGATAATGGAGAGTAAAGTCATAAATCAACCACCCATCAAATTCAAGTTCTCAAATGTCCCATCTCTTGAGTTATTCTAGTATTCACAAGATTATTTCTGTCTAAGTATTTTAAACATTGATAAATAAATAAGAGACAAAATGTTTGGTTTTACTGCTTTTCTCAGTCATGTTCTTTTATTTATTAATACTCGGTGCACACAAACTAACTGGTGAATCAAAATCAAGAGTATTAACATATTTCAAAAGAAAAGAAAATTATGTACAAAAAAAAATAAGAACATAAATCATTACTGCAATTTGTATATGGTCACAACTCAAACACTTATAATATCTACGATTTAATTATTACTATTCGGTGTTTCCCTTTTCCTTTTCTTTTGGATCACCAGTAAGCTAAATTATTGAAAGTGATAATCAAAATTTTCAATTTGGTTTCCAGTTTTTAATTTTTACTATTTTATTTTCTCTTTTACTTTTAATAGGGGTTTAATGAACTCTTCGTTGTTCTTGAGATAACTCAAATAACGTAAATTGTATGCCCCCGTTTAATGCTCTTATATTCATTTAAAAGAAAAGTAGCGTATCCTTACTAATTACTTTCTTGCGAATAATTCCTTAATTACATTGCTAATATTTGAATAATTCGTCCAAAATTATCACTATGCAATGAATGAAACAAATTTATTTCCCACACTAGAATTATTCTAGGATTAAATCGATATATGTTTGGGGGAATTTTTACTCGTTTTATGTCCACCGAAATAACAACCTATACTTTTTCTTTTATGAAATTAAAAACAATGTACATGTACAATTCTATAGCTTTCCCGCTTCTCGATACTATTTCTCACTAATTATTTCCGTACTAATCCTAATAACATCTTAAATTCATTACTCCTCACTTCCAAAATGCATAGTGTTTGAATTTTTATTTTAGATGAAGATTAATATATGTTAAATATTTTAATTTTTAAAAATAAAAATTAAAAACTAAAAATATTTTAAATGGAGATTAATATGATATAAACATTAAAATTATATAAAATATTTAACATATACTAAATTTTACCTAAAATTACGTTAAAAAATGTCCAATGTCTTGCATTTTGAAAAGGATGTAGTATTATCTACTCCATAATTATCACAATTAATAGGAGCATTTTAACGTAGGAATAATTGACCATATAATAATTAATAAATCAATATCATGATAATCAAACTACGAAACCAGAATCTATGCAAACGTCATATAAGAGTAGAAAAAATGAATTAGAAAATAATTGAAAGTAACTGATAAAAGTTAAAATCAAATTAGATACTAAAAAAAATACAGCCATATTAGGTAATGTGGAATAATGTATTAATGTGTACTATGTGAAATCAAAAATTAAAACGGTGTTGTGCTCTTAAATATGTAATAATAAACTTTAAGAAAAGTACTAGCTGTTACTAAATAATTTAGCAATTTATCATCTGTGTTCTAAGTGCAATCATACTGGTAGCTGCAGGTAATTGAATTTCTTATCTTTTTGTTTGTTTGATAATATAGTTAATTGTAATGTTTAATATATATATATATATATATATATATATATATATATATATGGTAGGAAAAAAAGTGAACCATATAATAACTCAATATCTTACAACAATCACTATCAAATTAGACAATAAAAAGTATTTTATTAAGTAATGAAAACTATAAAATAAAAATAATTAGGAAACCAGAATCGATGTAAATCATATAATAAATCAAATTAAGTAATAAACATTTTAATCAAATTTGCTAATAAAATGTAGAATCATGTTAGGTAATGTGAAACCTTATTTAGGCAATTGTATTTTTTCGCATTTTTCTTTGTTTCAGTATTTTCTAATGTTTAAGTAAGAAAACACGATCTAAGTTAAACTAGAAGATGAAAAATGAACCATACAATAAATAATATCGAAAAACGATTACAATCAGATTAGGTAATAAAAGGAATAACCAAATTAGAAAAATAGGATCGAGCTAAACGTTAAATTAGATTAGGAAAGCATGTCATATCATAAATCAAACTACTAAATATAAATTATAACCAAATGAGGTAATAAAAGGGTATCATCGCCATCACGCTCACATGTTGTCCTATAAATAGCACTCCACTAGCCACTAATTGCATTACGCATAGCAATAAAACTTGTTCTTTCGATCTTTCTCATAGAATAATTTGTGTATTGACATACATATTATTATTGTACTTAGGATAAAAATGAAGAAATCTTGTTCTATGTTTTTCGTATTAGCGGTGGCGGTGGCGGTGGTTGTCGTAGCAAATTTAGAAGTAGCTATGGCGGTGCAATGCGATCCGATGAAACTTATATCCTGCCTTCCAGTATTGCAGGACCCTACGAAAGATCCGACACCAGAATGCTGCAATGTTGTGAACGAATCGAAGCCATGCTATTGTGATTTTGTAAAGGATCCACGTTTTGGTCCCTATATTGGTTCTGAGGGAGCCAAAAAAATTGTTTCGGCTTGTAAAATCCAAGTTCCCAAATGTTCTTAATTAGTTATGTCTTTTAATTGATTATATTTTTCACATTTAAAATTTATGCAATAGAATGCTACAGTAGGTCAAATATACCAACATTTAAATGAATATGTAAGAGACCAAAATCTACGATAGCCTTACTCCTCTCTCGGGTTATTTAATTAGTAATTTTGTGCGTAAAGAGTCAAAATTACTAAAGTTTAAAGCAATTCCGAAAAGAAAAAAAATATATGTATGAAAAAATGAAAAACATAAATAAATAAGGTTAATGTAATTGTGCCTGCGGTATGTTTATTGGGAAAGTGTGCGCTTACTTTTCTATCACCTAGCAAGATTGTGCCCGTTGTGATTGCGCACTTTATATCGATTTGGTTTTTGTTTTTACACTACGATTTCTATTTTTGTTCAACTTGTTTTAATAATCTACATGCATGTTTCATTGTATAATACTCTCTCCCTTCTATAAAAATAATAATATTTTAACTTTTAAAAAAATATTAATATTATATGTTTGACTAAAAGTTACATGTACAAAAAATATGTTTCTCATGAAATTTATTAAATATTCAATTGAAATCGAGATAAGGAGATTGTAATATTAAATTTTAAAAAATATAACATTATAATAAAAAATTATTTTAAAAAATTTCTTTTTTAGAACAAATATTATTTTTATATATTATTTTTGTTTTGAAACGGAGAAAGTATAATATAATATTTCTGAAGTTTCTGGTAAATATTGGACTTACTTATAATCGAGATCACGGACTTCAATCGCTGCTACTACTATTGTTTAGTGCTAATTTTGTATTCACGCCATATTAAAAGAAATATTATAAATTTTACTGCCCACATTTATTGTAATTCTATCAAAAACTTCGTGTTGTTATATTGTTTACCGACTTGCTCCTAGGCACTTCAAAACTATACGTTAAAATGAATTTAGAGAAAACGGAGATAGATGGAAACCAACCGCCAAAAAGATTAATTTAAAAAGTTAAATTATGAAAGAGAGATGAGAGCGGTTTTAACTGCTATGTTATATATATCAAATCTATAATCTTGTGCAGTCCTACCATATAACGGATCAAAAGAGTATGTTATAAAATAAAAATAGAAAAAGAACATGTAAGCTTTTTGAATTCATTTACATGATCTTTGTAATTATTCTAAAATATATATTAATTTTTCTTTGGCGGGTTATAATAACGTGAATAATAATATAAGAGTATTCGAAAGTAATATAGTAATATTAATATAATAAAGTAAAGTGCATGAAAAGTTGTAATTTACCTTAAATATACGAAAATTATTTTCATTTTTTGATATTGACAAAAAATTCTTTTATGGGCAAAGACAAGTCGATACCATATTAAGCAAATATTGACATTTAGATACCACTCAATTTGATTTTGAACAAATAAATACTAATTTTTAATCAATTGTCAAAAATAACTTTTATTTAAATTTATCTCTCATCTCTCTCACTTCCTCTTTCTTCTTTTTCAACCCATCAACTCTCTCTCTCTCTCTCCCCTCATCCTCCTCCCCCTCGATCTTCCATGGCCGCCGCCTCCACCACCTCCTCATCCTCCTTCTCCGCCGCCTCCACTTACCGTCATCTCCACTGCTCTTCTTCACATGTTGTAGCCAGCCGCCTCCTACCACCTCCTTCTCCACCTCCATTGCTACCTTAGCTACCATTTCCTCCCTCTCCACCTCCACCTCCTCCTTCTGTCTCTTCTTCTTCACATCTATTGTTATTGCCGTCGCATAACCACCATTGATGACGTTATTATCACAACTTCCGTCTCTTCTTCCTCATCCTCCTTCTCCTCCATCTTCTTTTTTTATATTTTCCAGTTTAGATCTAGCCTTCATGGTCACTGTCGCCGTCGTCGCCGCACGACCACCATTGTCGTCGCCTTCTTTTCTTTTTCTTCATCTCCAGCCTTATATCTATTGTTTGTAAATCTGAGAATAAAATACCTACCGTACGAGAATAAATAACTACTGTTTGTAGGCATGATGATCGAAATATCTATTATAAAATATCTATTATAAAATTATTCAGCCTTATATCTACCGTCTAAAATTAAAATACATACAATTTGTAAGTCTGAAAATTATTAAGTGAAACAGAATACATATTTAATATTTGTCTTTTATATTAAATAAGAAATATTTGTGGTGTGATGAACATGTGGTCATGAATATTAGTCTTTTCAAATAAGTACTATTTTATAAAATTATAGACAGAAAGTAAATAGTATGAAAATTAATCGGAGATAGTAGGTAAACAATAGTTAAATTAATTTGAGACAATAAATAAATATGATAAATAAATAGTAGGTACTTACTTGTCAATAATTGGTCAACATTCATTTACAACCCAATAAATTATAGACAGTAGCCACGAAATTGAATTTTGTTGTTGGTTAATAAATTGAGACAGTAAGTTAATGGTATATAAATGAATTGAAAATAATAAGTAAATATGGTAACAATAAGTAAATATAGACAGTAGATAAATTGAGGTGGGATAAAATTGGTATTAATATAATATAATTTAAAAGAATAGTATTTTTTTTGTCAATATAAAAAATTGGTGAACTGATTTGTCTATAATGCTAATTTTTGATACTCACGTGTCATAAACCCAATTTTATGTATCCTCTATTCTATCAATTCATACCATTGAACTTTTTAAATAAACGTCAATTGATACTGTTGAAATGTGAATCGATAGATACTCCATAAATACTCCGTAATAATAATAGTAATAGTAAACTTAATGTGAAGTGAAGTTGTGCACAGATATACCCGGCAAATTGGTATAATTCATAGGTAACAAGTAATTGTTAATGAGTAATTGATCGTAAATGGGTTCAATCATAAATGGGTCACTTTTAATTGGATAACAAGTGAGTTAAATATAATAAATATGAGTCAAACTCGTGAACTCATATACGACCCATTGTATTAACGACTAAAATAAATAAAATCTAATTACTCGCCGATGATTTTAATAACTTTTTTTAATTAAACTACTAGATTAATAGTTCATGGATGTAATGAACTCATAGATGGATTATTGAACGCAGAATTTTGTTTTAAGAAATAACGATGCAATAGCAGATATACATGGGAATAACAATGCAATAATTTGATGGAATCATTTTCAAATTACTATTTAAGATTACTAATCATTTTACATGAAATAGCGATGCAATAACCAGGTGACCTGCATTAGTTGAAGACATTTGAAGTTGTTCAAAATTAAAACTAATTCCATCAATAGCAAATGGAGACATTTTATAACTTCTCTAAAACGCTTGAGTGCATTTAAACATTTAAATGTTTACATTAACTACAATTTTTTCATTGAATTTAAATTTTAAATACTTTAAATTTAATTTTACAAAAGAGATTAATTATTTGATACTATCCATCCGTACAATATATTTATATATTGCCTTTAAATTTTAAAAAAGAGAGATAATTGTGTATTTGAGTTTCTAAAATGTGTTTTTAAAGAAAATAGGAAAGACTTTATAGAGTTATAACTGGAGTTCAATTTTTAATTCATTTTCCTTTATAGATTTCAAGTTTTGTCTATATTTGTGTATGGATAATTGGAATGACCTGATGGAAGCGAAGAAGACGCACGCATACAAACCCACGTGTAGCAGCGAGCAGCAAGGCCTGAATTGAAAGCGTGCTGTACGGAGTATATAGAAGATGGATGAATGACCCACAAACAATTCGAATTATCACCCATATGATCTAATATTCATTTGATCCATTATTCACTTATGATCCACTAAAATATATGGATAACTCAAACCCATGATCGAATGGGTTGGGTTAATGGGTTACCCAATCCATCTGCCAGGTACATGCACAGACCAAGTTAAAACTGAAACTTCTAAAATGGGTAAATATTTAGTCCTAGTGGTTTCTCACTTGAATCATAAGTTGCAGTCTTATCTGATAACAGTAATTGCCATGCAGCAGCAGGAAACGAAAACCAGCATCTGCAATAGCAATGCACATATGTAATCTAATCTCTAACCCTCATTAAACCATTAGAAGCCTTCTCATTCTTCATAATCATATGGAACAAAGACCCTCTATCTTCTTCCACTATCTCCCTCAACAGTTCATCTTCGATTTTTGGCGCTTGCCATTGCGAAGGATCCTCAACAAGTTCCTCGCTGAATATCATACTTGAAACCCACTCTTTCCATGTTGTTCTTTTGTATTTCTCCTCTTCAAGAGTACCTGTAGCCAAAAGCTGGTACACATACACAACCTTGTCCTGACCAGGACGAAAAGCTCGTGCAATAGCTTGCTTGCTCTTGGAAGGATTCCATTCTGAATCCAGTAAAATCACCCGAGATGCAGCGGTCAAGCTAATGCCTTCAGCGCAGGCTGAAATGGAAGCTAACATTACCCTGGATGCACCACCTGGCTCCTCAAACTTATCCATCACTCTTCCTCGTTCGAAAAGCTCTAGATCTCCTTGTAGGACAAGAACTTCTTCACCTTTCTTCCAGCCATAGAACCTCTCAAATATTCCCAAGAATAGGTTAATAGGAGCAATATTGTGGCAAAAGATCAAAACTTTCTCCTTCCGAAGCAGACAACGAGGCACAAGGCTCATAACGAACCTCACTTTTGAGCCTAACTTGAGGTCAAACTTTAGCTTCTCAAGAGACTCCAACTCCTCCACACTGAAATATTGAGTTGCACATGCCGTAGTTCTGATTAACCAAGGATGTATAGAGCCGAGGGTGATCAGAAGTTCTAGCTCTAATGGGAACCCTTTATATATAGGCCTTTGATTCTGAAGTTTTAGCAGAATATCTTGTTGAATTTTGGTAGACTTCATCATCAGAGTGTAAATTTGTAAACCGGGAAGGCTATCCGAGTTTCCACCTTCATAAACATCAATAAATCCACTCGTCAGATTCTTCAACACATTTAGACCCTCAAATCTTTCAGCTGATATATCAGAATTGATCTTCCCTGAAATTTCATTAATGAAGAATTTCCTAGCACGATTTTCCAATGAGAAGCGTGTTTTTGTACCTTTCTTCTTTTTCTGGTACTTTGGATCAAGTTCATGTAGCACCTCATGGACAAAACTTGGTCTTGCTAAGCAGAGTGTATTAAAATATTCTCCAAAGTTGTTCTGAAATAATGTCCCCGAGAGCAAAACTCTCAGCCCCGTCTCAACTTTCATTAGACCTTTCCTTAATCTAGATTTAGTGCTTCTAGGGTTGTGCCCTTCATCAAGTATTAGAATCCCAGGGCATCGCCTCAACACTTGGGCCATGTATTGCCTGTGAGCATAGCTCGAATCTTCTCGGGTCAAAGTCAAAAATGATGTATAACCCATGAGGAGGACACTTGGATGAGCAAGCCACTTTTGTATCTTTTCTAGGCAATCCAGAACATGCAGAACATCTTGATTTCGAGGTAGCCCAGGAGGTAGCTTCACTTTCTGCCGTAACATTTCACCTCTGTATGTCTGGCCCCCATGGATCTGGTACACTGGAATAGGAATGTCCCACTTGATTATTTCTTTATACCACGTATATAGTGTTGTCTTCGGAGCAAGAACCAAAGGCCTTGACTCTGGGAATAACTTCAAGTAACTCTCCAAAAATGCAATTATAAGCAATGTTTTCCCAGCTCCAGGAGAATGAGAAATGACACAACCACCTCTTTTCTTACGTGCGGATTCCATATGTCCTGGTACCATTGAACCTGCAAGGTTTCGCCAGAGAAATTCAAACGCTCTTTTTTGGTGGAAACGCAGCTTCTCTCTGAGAACAGGTATTAAGGCCCACACATTGTCTTCCTCTTCTGATAAGGGTGTATCTGAGTATGTTGGAATGGAGAATTGATCAGATCCCCGAACCTCATCCTGCTTCTGTTTACACTCTGAATTATCTCTATATTCTTCCTTGCGTATACCCTTGTTCGTGGTCCAGCTTGGGGATGGAAACTTCAAAAACAAGTAAGGACTAGTTAGCATAATCGTTCGGCACCAAATGTAGGGACCATAAGGACCCAAAAGTATGAGATTACAATAAATAAAAATAATATTAAAAAAAACATTTAACATTTCCCAATTACAGAATTGTTTATTTAAGTTTCTGTTTATTATATATGTCAACTGGGGAGATGTTCACAAAGGTCTGCCTAGGCACCACAAAGTGTAATGAAGTACTTCTGCCTTCTCGAGTTGCAAGAAGACTTACAAAGGGTAGAGAGACATCTTTTATCTCAGTGCAGACAAAGCCACACAAGCGACATATGATTCCAATTTCTTCATTGAGTCTGTAATCATGCTGACAGACTTTTCGGCCAAATCCATTTGGTTTTTGCATTTCATTGGGACCTCCATCATGGGTGTTCTGAAAATTTCAAAGAAAAGTATGTCTGAAAATTTCAAAGAAAAGTATGTCAACTGTAAAAATATGTAAGAACTATCTGGAAACCTTGCATTATCAAGGTTAAAAAATTTTAATCTCATAATCCAAGTACATAAATACTCCCTCCTTTACAAAATTAAAGATACTTTTTTTCCAAAATGCCAACCACTAATACCATCATTAAATGCTCCACTCTTACATCCATTAAATCACTACGATCATAAAGGATATACTCCCTCCGTCCCAAATTATATGTCCTAATTTGACTTTGATGGTCAAATTGACCAAACTTTGACTTTAAAATTTGACATATATATATTTATATTTTCATAATTATAAAAATTAGGTCTTGTAGCTAATTGTATGAACTTTCATTTGATATAAATATTGTCATCTATATCTTTATAAAATATTAGTAATTGCGATTTTAAAATTGATCAATTTGACCTCCAAAGTCAAACTAAGACGTATGTTATGAGACGGAGGGAGTATTTTTTATGTAAAAAATTTTCCTTGAAGAACTTCATCGTAGAAATGTAGCACTAATTTTGTAACAGAGTATAAAACTATAAATTGCTGCAAAGACAAGCTTTTTAACCAGAGAGTAGTCAGGAGGCTGCTTCCTACATTTAAATGACAGTAAACAACAAAAAATATTGAATTTAGATGCAAGAGATTAGCGAAACCATGCATCAGATCAATAACCTATTAAATTTAGATATCAAACCTCATTATCTTCAAGCAGATAAGCTGATGCCAAGGCAAGATCCATTTCCTTCCACAACATGTCAATTTCTGAAATCTCTTCTTCTTCACTGTCCTCCTCTGACTCCACCCGTCTCTTATCCTGAGTCCTGTCACCATCCTTACTATAATCACTTTTCCCATCCCTGTCCTTTTGGTTCAAAGATGAAGCCCGAAACTCTTTCCACTGATCAATAATTGGTGGCTGTTCTTTACCAACCACAGAATCTATGTCTGTCATGCATCTTCGTATCATTTCCCTGTAGACGCTTGCACTAAAGGATCTCCTTGAAGAAGGAGCTGATCTCGTATCATAAATATTCTGCCAGTCTGTTTTAACACATGAATGCCTGCTCCTGACTCTAGGATATTTCTTATATGCAGCATTCCACTCCCAACCACCATGCACCACAGGATGCTTCACCAAAGTTTTCTTTCTACGTATTTCAGCTCTGTAATAGTTAAGACTAGAAGTTTTCCTTTTATAATCTTTACGAGAACTGTTTGTGTAGTACTTGGAAACTGTGTTACCAACATCTCGTGAATGATTTTCAGGAAGCTCAGTTTCAAGAGGATCTTCTTCATGAACAATAAAATCATTCTCAGGAGGCAAATCCAGAGGAACGATTGCAAGTTGAGATGTATCTTGATTATCTACATCCAACTTATGTTCTGCTTCATCAGATACAACAGATTTTACCTCCATTTTCTTGCCATGACTACCAAAAAAACGTTCAAAAATTTCTTTTCTATAGGAATTCACCATTTTGCCAAACTCTTCATGGTTGTCTGTTTTATGTGCATGATCATCCTGGACTGAAAGTGCCAATGGCATTTCTTCATACTCCAATTTGCATGTCTTGATTATACCCATACGGCGCACATCATAATCAGGATCTTCTACTTCATCACAACCCAAATAGCGTTCAGGTTGCACATATCGGCGCTTTGAGCGCCGCAATTCCATCGAATCATACAAAGACAATGATCCAGAATCATCCATTTCAGAACCAGGTGTCCCAATCAAGTTTTTAGTTGGAACAAATGGGACAAGGATGGGAACTGAAATTTCATTCTCTAACTTAAAAGTCACAGCCTTGGAGTACCTCTCAGAACTTTCAGAATATGTACAATGATCAGTATCACCATCACCATCCCATATTTGATAGACAATTTGATTGTGTATTGAACTTACATCAAATACAAGTTGTTTGGAAACAGATGCAACAAGTAGCCATGTTAGGTCAGATGCAAACTTTCCTGTAAACAATTTAAATATGTGGCGTGAAGGAGTATCCTCTGAGACACTCCAACGATAGTGCTTATCCTCACATGGATTTCGCTCAAGTTTTTGGAGGATGCAAATTTTATCAATATGCACCATGGTGGTCTCCTTAGAAAGAGCTTTCTTTATCATACCAATAGGACCTTGGGTGGCATAGAACTTAACGTGAAACTCGCATGTACAATTAGCTTCATGAGGTTTTCTCTCTATTGAACTTATTTTAGCATCAAGCCAGACCTATATCAGGAGAAAAGGAACAATTATATGCTGAATATACACAAACACACGCACACACAGAAATGGCTTGTCAAAAAAAATCTTTGTTATGATTTAAAGAATCATAAAATATGAAAAGGAAGAAAGCAGGACGAAATGACCGAAGAATTTCAGTTACAAACAAAAGAAGAATATATTTATGAGGGAATTGAGTTATCTAGACATTTAATACCTTTATTCGTTTAGTCTGAGAATGCAACTTTGAGGTTTGATGTATTTCTAGAGTCTCTTCAATGAAAGCTTTATAGCACAAGAAATAAGTTGACAAAGAGTAGTTTTAAGTCTAGAAATCATTCCACTTGAAATTTTTTTGGACTCAATAATATTAACATATGAACTTGAAATTAAAAAATATTTAAACCTTATTCAGATTCAAATTATTACAACTAATTACCTACTTGCTGGGATCAACGAAAGCTGGAAGGGTGGGGGTTATAAGTAGTACAAATGTAGAGAAACTTAATCATAGCCATGGAAATATGTAGTTTTAACTTTTAAGTGTGCACATGCAATCAAACATAAGCATACTAAAAGGCTGTATTGTTAACTTCAAACTTTATACTGCACAACATACAGATACCGACTTACAGGCTCAAGATCTTCATCGGATGAATCTTCTGTACTCTCTTTGGGCTGAGGAGATGAAAGCACGCAAACATCAACTCCAGGTCGCAAAAACCAGGTGCAATCAGATAGAGTTGCTTTTCTTGGCCTTATTCGAAGATTTGAAACGGGAACAGCCACCTCAATCACAGCTTCACTATCTATTAGATGCATTTGGATAGCACCATCTCTGATTCTTAAGCGCTCTGCAGTTTGCCATGACTGGCACCAGAATGCCTCAAAAGCTGTCAATGGCACACAGAAGAAGCAATTATAAACATATGTGGATTAAACAGTCATAAGTTATGGAACCAAAGTCTAACAACTTCTAACACATGCACAAGACATCACTTACATCAAAAACACCATGCACTAATGTCCCGTACTAAATCGATACAACTGCATTCTCAACTATGTCATCAGAAATACAGTAATACCAGGCAAAAGATCCAGTTCCACCAGATCTACCCATATATAGTTAACAATCCATATATCAAATTGAAAATGAAGTAATTGCATTATCATGCACAAAACTCATTACACGCCTTGAGACCCAAGAAGCAACTGGAAATTCAATATTGAACTTAAATAAAATCTCCAGTTTTGCCCTTTTTAAAATTTTCTTTTATTTTATTTAACGCAACATTAATTTGGTTCAAATGTAAACGCAGTATGCAGCTGGTATGATTGTTCGTGACCCAGCCCCCACCCTCTCACCCAACAAAAACAAACAAGGGAAAAATCAAAAGCAAAATAAGAAAAACTCATATTTTTCGACCACTTTTTTTTCCCAGTAATAAAATATATTATTTGGCTGGAATTAGGTTTAGTACTAACTAATTAGGGCTATGCCTCAAACAAAATTCCTTGCTCAAGTTGTCAATCCAACTCATTCAACTACATACAGGAAGCGTCATTAATCGAAGTGCTTCTATCCGCTCAAGGAGCTCGTAAGTTAACTGGGTTACAATAGGCATATTTGGTTTGTGGAGCAGTACGATTTACACAGAAATGACAACACTGGGACACGAGCAGCAGTTTACTCTAATGCACATGTTATGATTGACATATGAGAAGCAAATTTGCAACCAATGTATGTTGTGGGGGATCACTTTGAAGTTCAAATTGAGTGAGGAATAAACTTTACGGAAATTTTTTCAATTCTTAATGCCATGGAAAGATTATAAAGATGAAGACAGAGGCCTAAAGTTAGTACTTACGATATTGATCAAACGGATGAGTGCTTTGATGTAAAGACCGTCTCTTCATGATGCTCAATAAAAGATGCGTTGGGAGGCATGCACCTGAAACTTCTTTCTAATTAGCAACAAACATTATCAACATTAACTGCCTTGATGGGTATAATTTATTTTAACCATGTCATCCCAAAGAAAGGCATCATATTGTTCCATATTTGCAATCCTTTACCATATACTCCCTTGTTTCGGTTCTAAAATTAGAGATAAATTCATCTTTTAATGTAGTATATGAATTTGTGAAAATATAAGAGAATAGTTGATTTTATTATTACTAATATTGAAATTTTAACTTCAATTTTGAATTATAGGATTTCACAAACTTATTCCATATGAACTGAAATGTATCTCTATTTTATAATAGAAAGAGTATCATCCTATTTCCCAAACCATGACTAAAGAATATAAAGATGCCACTCGATGTACACATTATGACTTTGTCCTTTAAGTAGTATTAAGTATTCAAGGGAAAAAAAACTTAATCTGTTATTTAGCAATACAATATAATTAGACTAAAGTAAAAAATAGCATGTTAGACAGAGAACCCAACAGTACATATCACTTTCAACAGTCCCTTCGGGTTTACCCCATCTTTTTAAGTGAAGCAACAAATAATACAAGTATATAACTATCACATGAATGTGCTCTGTGAGAACCTTAATATTTGAGGAAAGAAAAAAGTTAAGGGGTCAACAATAAAAAGGTAAAGACTCTAATTTTAACCAACACAACGTGTTGCCTCAAGCCCTTTCACTTGAGTTCAGAGAAAGAGAGAAACTGACTCAAATTTTAAGTAAAAGGACTCAAAATGCTCAAAGTTATGAAATGCAATGACATTGTATCCCACTACATAATAAACAGAGCATATCTTCTTCTTTTTTTTCTTTTTTTGAGATTAGCAGAGCATATCTTAAACTAAAATAACTTTATACACTTGCTTTCTCAATTTTGTTGCCACCAAAACAAGTAATTATGCATTATAGTTCAGATTATGTTTCCAAAAATGCATAAAGTAAATTAAAAAAGGGATAACAACTCCTTGATTATAAAGGGTTCAATCTCCCTTTACCCTTTTGGTCCTCTGAATCTGCAACAGTCCCCTTTAAGTAAAGATTGATACATTAACTCATAGATACAGAGTAGAATAATTATTCAGAAGCCATATATATATAGATTAAAAAAGGTAAGTTTACAAAAGAAAATTATAACTGTCAGCATATTGTAAATAGAAGTAAATCAGAATAAAAAAAGAGAATTGAGGAGGTAAACAGAATCCCTAAATTACCGAATTGAGGTAATGAGAGAATCAAAAGCAGTAGGAGAGACAATAATTTACGCTAACAGAGGCAAACATCATTATCGTCATTTGCGCCTGAAACACAGAAAACGAGAGAGATAAGAAACAGATTCTCACAGAGCAGGAGCAACACAGCCGGAAAAGAGCTAAAGCAAGTGAGAAATGAGAATTTTCCGTTCAAACTTAACTACTCCGGCGAGTATTCCGGCGAATATGAGGCCGGAAAGTAGAGGGAATCCAGTGATGTACCACCAGTATTATTATTGTGAGTTGTGAACTAACTGAAGTACTGAACCAAGTAAGAGAGAGACTGTGTGTGTGTGTGTGAAGAGAGGCGAAGAGGGCGAAGAAATCAAGAAAAAAAGGTTAAAGGGGGAAAGTGAAATCGAGTACGGAAAGTGGTGAAAATTTGGACTTTTTTTGGGGTCATGACAACATAAAAAAGAGGCACGGAAAAAAAGGGGAGAGAGAGAATGAGAGAGTGGGGGGGTTGGGAATCGCGCGGGTAAAGAAACGGTCAATCGTGAATTTAGGGCGTAAGAGAAAAGTAGCCGAGCCTTGCGGCTTAGCTTTTCTCAAAAATTGAATAAAAGTGAGTTCGAACTTGGGAGTGGATTTTATTTTTTAAAAAAAACTTGGGAGTTGATTTACCAAAAAATTAAGGAAAACTCTGGAGGGTGTTTGGTTGATCTTTAGTTTATTGTTAGTTTTGATGCTTATTATTCGAATAAATCTCAAGTTTTGAATTTGAATTTTGTTTGAAATGGGGCATTGTTGATGTGGTTGCAGATATGATACTTTATCCATTAAACAAAGTAGCATTTAAGTATAAAATTTGCACTAAAAAGAGTTACATTAGTATAATTTTTTCGTTATAACGTTATATTTTTAAAATTTTATCATTCTTCTTATCTTATTTTTAATTTAACATTCATAATAAATTTTATAATTTTTTTTTATTATTTATACATGTATTTTTTAGTCAAATATGCAATATTAATGTTTATTAAAAGTTTGAACATAACTATATTTGTGAAACTATTTGTAGAATAGATAAAGTATATAGAAAACTTAAAATAATTTGGGGTGCGTTTGGATTACATGAATTGAATGATGGGAAGAAGAATGAACAAAAAATTACAAATAAATTAGTAAAAACTAGTGTTGGAAGGATAGCTGAGAAGGATTGAGAAAAAAAATTACAATTAAGAATGGAATGAAATTACAGATGAAAAAATTCATGTCCATTCCATCACCGTCTCTTATAAAAATCATAAAATTTTGAAATCTTATTTAATAATTATTTTTAGATCAAATTCATCCTTTTTTTCCCTTTAAATCTCTTATCCAAATGTACCCTCAGTGTAAAACATTGATTTGCTTAAGATAAACTATTTGAGGTGGCACACGCAACGTATGCAAATTATAATATAATCTAAAAATATTTTTAAATTATAAATAGATAATATACTTGTGCGTTAAAAAAAGAAAAAAAGAAAGAGATAATTACGTACATTAAACAAAATAGTAAATATGATAAGAATATAAATATATTGTAGAGAAAAATTAGGAGGCAATAACCATTCAACGTCATTGGGCTCTATATTTTTAATATATAGAAGAAGATATAAATGTTAATACACTAACAAACTTTATGTCAGCTGATAAAACTCAGCAAATGTTATTATTAAATTGAAAGTTTGAATTTTACTATCCATAGTATGTATGTTTCAATGGAAACCCTTGAGTTGAGTTTTACTAACAGTCATTTTTTGTGAATAATCTATAAATTTCATTATAAATACCGATAGCATGTTCTAACTCTTTGTGAATAATCTGTAAATTTCATTATAAATACCGATAGCATATTCTAACCTTAAACTATGAGAGTCTTATTAATCCTCTCACCTACTTTTGTTAACTTTTTATGAATAATCTGTAAATTTCACTGTAAATATCAATAACATATTCTAACATTAAACTATGAGAGCCTTATTAATTCTCTCACCTACTTTTGTTTAGGAAAAATGTTAATACAATCTTGTTTGTACGAATAATAGAGTTTTCAAAACTCAATTATCTTGTTCGTAATAAGAAAAATTAAATATAAATAATAAATAGAGAAATTTTGTATAAATAAAATCTCCCATCTCCTCTTTTTATCTATTTATCTATTATATATTAAGAGAGAACAAAAGTTTCATAAAATAAAAATATTCCACATTAGAAGAACCTCCATATCTACCTAATAAATACAAGCTCAAAAAGAATAAACTTAATTATTTTCATGAAATGGTCGAGTGTTTGGCATTTCAAGAATTTATAATTAATCTCAATTAAATATTTTAATTTATACTCTCTCCATTTTATAATAACTGACACTTGATTTTTTTATACATAATTCTAGGTTATCTTTTTTATATGTTAAACTTTTTATTTTAATTAACTTTTTGTTCATATTAATCCTTATTTAATATATTTTTTATTACTAATATTTTTAGAATTAAATAAAATATTTAATATAAAAAAAATTCACCTAAAGTTACGTACAAAAAAGTCAAATGTCAGTTATTGTAAAATAAAAAGAGTAAAATATAAGATTAAAACATTATTTGACTTGCTATAAACTTAATATTTTTTAGATTCGTCTTAAATTTGAGATGATAAAGTTTTAACTAATAGTACCAATATTTCACAAACTTTTTCAAATATATTGACTTGGAGACAATTCATGTGCTCCGGTTTATAACATTGAATTTGATAGATACTTCTGTTGTTTCACAATATATAACCACTTATGCATGTTTTAAATTATAAGTAAACTATTATTAGTATACATATTCATTCAATCTGTTATTTATAAATATAATATAATATAATATATTATATAAAATACTAATATTAATAAACTTTGTTACCTAAAATTCTAATTATGAATCGAAAGTAATTCAAGTTAATTTTGCATATTACAATTAATCATGATATTAAAGTACAAATTAATTATTCCACAGCACATGAGAAAGCAAAGCTAGGTCAGAAAAGTTGAAGAAAAGCTTAAATAAAATTATCTCAATTTTGCCTTTACATACCCAGTTGCCCTTATTTACCCCGGCACTCATTTATATTATTCAAGCCGGTCCAAACGAGCGTAGACTCAATAGAGCCACTTAAACGGCTTGATGTGCTATTACCGGCTTAAGAGCATTTCGCAGTTTTGCACCTATTCTTTTATAATTTTTAATTCCTTCCGTCCTATTTTAATATTATAAATTTAGTTACTGAATATATTTTAGAATATATTAATAAATTAAAAATTATTAAAATTGTAAGAATCCCTTAAGATTGTTATTTCATTAATTAATATATTAACATTTGATAACAGTATTACGTACCTTTATAATATATAAAAGTATTTTTTCAATTTTATTAACTTAATTGTTTACTCCTTCGGTTTCTTTATATTTAAGAAACTTTGACTTTTTTTGTTAAATTAACTAAATTTTGATCAAGAAATTACTCTCTTATACGATATAACTATAAAATTAATATCATAAAAAATTACATCTAATATACTATAAAGAACAATTTGTTTAAAATTAAAATGTATAATATGCTTGTTTATAAATTAATTTTAAATTTAATTAATTTAATCAAGAAAATCAACATTTGTCAAATAATATGGAAAAAAATAGTATATTTTTCAAAGCTAACTTTGATTTGACGTATACAAGGAGTGTAAAAAATATACTAAATCCACTCGATAAAACTTTGATTTGACGTTGATAAGGAGTGTAAAAAATATACTAAATCGATTCAATAAAGTTTTTTTAAGCTTTAAAAATATATTTTAAATTAGATTGAAACTTATTTAACTCAATAACTAACTTGCTGTATTGTTTTTGTACTTTCTATATTATCTCAAGTTTTGTAATAATTTATAAGAATTAATTATATTAATTACTAATATGAGTAAATAATATAAAATAATATTTTCATGCTTTTTTTATCACAATCATACTCTTTTTGTTGGGATTTACTTATAATAGGTTATTTTTCATGATCAAACTGATCAATAATAAAATCTATATATAATTTACCAAATATATTATGAATCTTGAATATATAAATATTAAGTCTAATATATATATTTTTATAATAATAATTATGTGTCTATTTATAGTGTATACAAAATAACATTTTCATTTTAAAAATATTTAATAAAAGCAGAGAGAGAGAGAGAGAGAGAGAGAGAGAGAGAGAGTATTATGTTTAGTGGGACCGTGATTATGAGCGATGAATTTAAGGCCTTAGGGCAAGATTTTTCAATAAATTCATGAAAAATGCAGGTGGTCTGAAACATTACCCATAGAGAGGTTAAGGTGGTCCTGGGAACACCTAATTTTTTGGGTTACTGGGGACAATTTAAGATTTTAGAGCCAGAAAATTTATGTTGCTTTTTTTCAGTAGCTACCTAATCTAAGGCCTTGTCAATGTCTCACTAGTTTCATTCATTATTTACGGATGCTTTTTTCAGTTTTGCAGCAATTATTGTTCTAGTTTATTAATTCTGTTGTTGGGCTCCAACATTTTAACATATAATACACCAACCCACTGTACCCTGCACTATAGATCAACATAATATTGTATTGCAGTTGAATAATTTCTAAATAGGAAGTGATTTTCGACTTAGAAATTGATAAATTAAAATTGTTTGATAACATTTTTATTGTTGTATATATTCCAAACTTCGTGTGTTGATAATTTTAAATTCTCATTTACGTAAAAGTTTACTCTAGACTTAACAAAAAAAAATGATTAATCTAATATTGCACAACATATGAATATATATTATTTAAAAGTGAATTGTACAACTGTAATCTAAATTGGCTTATAATTTAGTGTCCTACGTCTCAAAATTTAAAAATACGTTTTGAGTTTTGAAATTAAATAGCAATATATAAAATCTTGTAGTTTATCACAAAAATCTTTGATTAAAACATATTTTGCATTTAGAATTTTCATTTATTATATAATTTTGAGATTCAAAATACCATCATTTGACTTCAAAAAGCTAAAACATACTTCCTCTGTCCAATTTTATATGTCATATTTAACTTTTGTATTTGTCTATAAATAATTATCGTACACGATACTTAATGAGAATTTAGAATGGTAATTTTCTATATTACCCTCATATTTAGTGTATTAGTTTAATTTTAATATCTATAACATTTATTATAGAAAAGGGTAAAAAGGTAATTTTATATCAAAATTTATTGTAAAATGATAATATTAATATTATTTTTTAATAAGTGCGTAGATTTTAAAAGTGACATATAAATTTAAACGAATGAAGTATCTTCGATTTTGGACGAAGAGAGTATTAAATCACAACAATATTTAGGTTGTATTTGGATTGAAAAAATAAAATAAAAAAAAGAATATGTAAAAAATTAGAAAAAATTTAATGAAAAATAACAATAAAATGAGTGAGAAGGATGGATGTGAGAAAAAATTGCAAGGAAGAAAGATGACGTTCCTGTATAATTCTACAAAGTTCTATCAACTTCTTTCATTTTGCGTGTACATACCAGTAAGATGTTATTTTATCGGTGATAAATTTTTTAATACTTAGTATAAACTACTTGAAAATTAGCACTGCCTCAGTTTGATTAACGGGTTTATGTGGGCCTTTTTTATGGTCATATTGACCACTTCTTTATTTAAGCTTTTGTTATATTATAAATATATAATATATGCACTAAATTTATAATTACAAGAAAGTTTATAATTGTATATATATAAATATATATGTATAATTTAACAGTTGAAAAGTGGACAATTTGTCTATAAAAAATCTATAGTAATTAAAAACAGAAGAAATTAAACAACTCTGCGGAAAAATATAACACTATAGCATCCTTATTCCAAAATTCCATTACATATTCTATTTCAACCGCTTCTTGAACACCCTTATTCACATGTTCATCAAGAGTTTCTCCACCAACATCAAGCTTAATCTTCTTCTTCTGTAGAAATTTTTCTACTTTTTTCGCTCGTTTAACATTTATTGCAGCCTTACCAAGGTTAATAATGACAAACAAAAGAAGAGATTAGATTGAGAGTTCGTGAATTTGGTCCATTTAAATTATTAGGAGACGATTATGACAATATAATTAGGAAGTAAATACTTCCACAAGTTCTTTTTTTTTTTTTTACATATAAGTCCCACATTTTAATAATCTTTAATGAATAAGGTACAAGCAAATAGTCCACACTACACTCTTATTTGTGGCAAAATAAAAAAAACCTTGTGAAAATATCGCATCCCTATAACTAATATGGGGCAAAATTGTCTTCAAAATTAATCGTGCCTTATCTTTTCTTTTTCTCATTGTTGATATTAATTTCCCCTCATTTTAAGGACAAATCCCCCATTTTAGATGTTAACTACCACAACTATGTGCCTCAAGTTGTAGTCGTATCAATTTATTCGAATTCTGTATAGGCAGTGCAGTGAAATTTGTGAAACTAATCATACATATTTATGCGTGCGCCCGAAAAGATAGACCGACGGCGGAGCCTACCACCACCCAGGGTGCCAGCTTACCACATTATTTTCTAATACATAATTCAATTTCGTCTTTGTACTACTTACTACCTGATTGCAACCATCTACACATCCTTCATGCCCGGATTTCTTTTCCTCTACCAGCGTAGTCTTACTACTTTTCAGAAGTCAAACCACAATCCTGTCATTGCCAAATTAATACTACATTCATTAAAAAATACGAGATCATTTGAAAATAATATTTATTCAATAATAAAAGTAACATTTATATAATTATTTTTTTATAATGCAATGTTTTATAAAATTTGTCCTTACACTCTTCTGCTGATTGTATTTTTAATTCAATATTTATAAGAGATTTTATGAGAAATATTTATTTATATATTTAATTTTTAATCAAACATACAATCACAAGTCTAAATGTTATTATTTTTGTAGAAAGAGCAGTGCATTTATTTTAATGGTTTGTTTTTAGAATAAAATGACTTCAAGATTAAATAAATTTTACACTTCTTACCGAATTATCTATGCACAAGATTCCTTCTTGAGTTCATTTAAAACACCCTATTTTAATTATTCAAGAAAATTCAGTTTATTTGTCATGAAAATACATTTTTCATTTCTTGAGATTAGCATACAACCAAAATTCTTGAGATTAGCATACAACCAAAATTTTATATACAATTTCACCATTTCTCCAAATTTTCATTCACACTCTCCTACAGCTATTTATCTTCTTATACGTAACCAAATAGTAACAGCATGACATTGAAATAAAATTATTAACCTCCACAAATCAGGAGGAATATGAAGAACTAGATCCGAATCAAGAAGAAGAAATTTAGCATTATAGTAAAAATTAAAGAGAAAAATCTAATTCTTCTTGTAAAATAAATATTGTTTTCAAATACAACTCTCCTTGGAAAACAATGGAGAGTGTAGCTTTTCTTATGCTATATTTCTATTCTATTATTTAAATTAAAATGACGTACTTTATTACATGAAATAAAACAGGGATACAGAGGGTGAGTACTCTACAATAGATAGAGCATATAATAAAGCAAAATGAATATCTTCGTTGAGAAGTGAAATTAAAGTGTCATTTGTGTATACACGAAATCCTAGATTTTAACAAGAATAGCTCGACTTTAAACAAGCTTTTGAGAAAAAGATCCCAGATATTAACAAGAATGTCGCCCTTCATGTTCTTCTCGAGGGCTATGCCAGTCAGTTTCGTAAATTAGTTCACTTGAACTGTACTATACACATGAGTAATGAGTTAGCAATGGCTGACAGTTAAAACACAGCAACCGGCAGTAAATAATCCACCATATACTGGTTAGTCCCTAACCAAGATTTCTCTATAGAACCAATCTTATATAACATATTAAAGAATCTTTAGAACAAAGTAAATGCTTCTTCTATTGTTTTCCTTGGTGCAGCCGAGCCTTCTTGGACTTAAAACGACCTGGCCCGTTAAGTAAATCATGGATACCGAACTAACACGATATGTTGCTCATCTCATTCTTCAGCTCTCAGTTGTCTATGCTTCAATTCTCTACTCCAGAAAGCCCGAAATTTAAGTCCATGCTCAGTAATCCAGACTCATCGAGTGAGTAGTTGTAATCTTCTTGCCTGCCAGGCTTTAAAAATTCCAGATCATAATCGAGTCCCCCCAAACCGTCATCTATAAAACTTCCGGGCAACCTCAGGTCCGAATGCTGTGATAGAAAAGATAAATCTGAAGGATTCACAGGTTGCGTGTGCTGTTGCACATGCTCCCCAACCTGACCATTCCGAGTTTCTTGAACAAGAGAAGGATTGGAATCCAAACAAGCAAGGAGCTCATCTACATCGAACATTTCTTCTAGTGGCAAATCCTGCATAACATCCTGCTCTGTGTCAGGCTTAGCATCATCATTGTTGTCCGAGAATTCCACCTTCATCTTCATGGGTTCTTCCTTCACTTCCTCTGTTGGCATACTGACTACTGGTGTTGCACGAGTAAAACCACCGTTTTTGGTTGACTCTCCTTCCTCACTATAGCATTCAAAACCACCACAGTCCGACCTCAAAGCCTCATTAACACATACTTCTGAGTGACTAGAAGTCGTAGATGAATCACTGCATGATGTACTCTGTCCCAGATATACACCCGAAGAATTCTTCAACGTACTTGAATCCTGGAGTGAGGATGCATCCGAAGGTTCCTTCCATGAACTAGAATCAGGAATATTGAGTCGCGCACCAGGACCATACATTGCTCTTGCAGCTTCATCATAGGCAAGAGCAGCTTCAATAGCACTACCAAATGTACCCAGCCACAGCCTATTACCCCTGTTCGGGGTCCGAATTTCAGCAACCCATTTACCCCATGTCCTCTGCCTGACGCCCCTATAATTGTTATGTGAATTCTCTGGACCTCCTTTACCCTTCATACAGCCTTTTTTTGACCCCTTGGCAGGAACTTTGCGGGTGGGTTTATCAACCCCATCCAAAGAATTGAGTTTGTTATTATAGTCCTTCCACATAGCAAGTGTCTCTGCCACACTTAAAGATCCATCTCGTCTGCTCCGTGACTTCCTCTTTACGGGCAAGGAAGCCATATTAGAAGCTTGATCAAGAAGACCCATCATGCAGTTTCTGCAAAACAGTATTGATGAAAACTTTGGGAACAATATACAGGGCGATAAACTTTAGTCAATTTGAAGGATAAAAACTAGAAAGCTCAGGAAAAAGCAACATATCCAAGAAAGCATGATAAAAAAATAACCAAAAATTATCAGAACAGACTACACTATCAGCCATTATGATTTCCCTAAGCATGATCTAAGATCTTGAAAGATGATAAACTCAAACAACCAGAAATGATTAGATACACCAGAGAGCATTCTAGTAACTTGAACATCTACTTTTGATCACTCTCTTTATCAATATCCCACATTTCCACTCAAAAGGAACGTAACTCATAGAAACCCTCAAACCCAAATTACTCCATTACAACACAGACCGGGGAAGTATCTAAGAATAATTAGGAGGTAAATATTCAGGATTATAAGCAAATTAGCAATAGAACATACAAAATTAAACCCTTCTTCAAAAGTGAGATGAAAAAACCCAAATTTGAAAAGAGCAAAAAACAGAGGGTTCCAATTTAAATAATCTGAAATCCACAATCAGATTCATCCACATAACCCCTTCACACACCCACCAGCCTCCAAAAACAACTCGTCCACTTCCGCAACAAAATTAGAGAGAGAAAAAGGAAAAGAACAAACACAAAGCCCTAAGCCCTAATTACGAAAATCCCCAAAACCTAACTAAAGTATCAACAGCATGTCATTCACTTACTGCAAATCAACATGATAAACTCAATCGCACTTTGTCCCCTCATACTCACAGAATGAAGAACACATCAAACACACATAGTAACACAAAAAGATATTCAAATCAACATAAAAATACATACCTCTGAACAACATGCGACACCATGCGGCTCTAAACAGCAAAAAAAGAAACTCCTCCACTTCGAAATTCGTCAAAAACTAGTGATTAATTCGCTGTTTGTACTGTTCTTTGTAAGTAATTTTAGCGAATCACTTCTTTTTTCCGTATACGTACTTGAGCAGAAATCGGAAATCGGAAAACTTCTAACAAAGGTGGTAATAATAGATATTTATAGCCTTCTTTCTCTAGATATTTCGGTGAGCTGTAATACAATACAATATAATATAATCTAAGGAAATAAATAAATGATAAAGGGATGATTACGTGGCGCGAGGATGACCGAAAGATTTGACACGTGTCAATAGAAAGTTCTGGAGCCACACGGAAATTGCCAGACCACGAAGGCACTAATGTCGTTTTCTTTTCTTCGGGCCGAAGGTTTGATGCCCATCGGGTTTCGCCTCGATCGTTCTAGGGAACTACCGTATTTGCCCTCCTCCACATGCCCCATGTGATGCCTTTGTCGTGAACTTGATATCTATCCTTATATACGGATGAATATTTTATTTTGAATTTACAATTCAATTAATTTAATTATTATTTTTTACTATATTTAATGACTCAATATTTTTTTATATTTTTTTCTTTTAAATTATATGAGTAATTTTCGTACACTAAATTTTGAGTACGAGTTTAGTATAATTAAATAGAGAAGTCATCGGTTCAAACTTTGAAATAATATATAATAAAATTTACAAAACAATTTACCAAATATTATAAGAAAAAATAATTAACAAAGAAAAATCAACACAATTATATAATTAATACATAATTAAAAAAAATCATAGATAAACATTAATTACATAAGGAAAAAAATAAATTGTACATACGTAATATTATCAAAATTCAAAACTAAATAGTAAAAACGAACACATAATTTTCATAAATATAATAGTTACAAAGGCTATTAACTAAAATCCATATAAATAGAACCCAAAACCTACATAAATATAAACAAAATTTTTTATAATCAATATAAATATTCACATAACTATTTATTAATCAAGTTTTTATACTCAACATTAATTTTAATTTCGTTATTACGTCTAAATGATCAAAAAGTTTATAAATATAATACATATTTTAAATAAATTATAACAAAATTATATAAAACGACACAAAAAACGTGTTCGTATTTGTATAAGCAATGAAGCTAGTTTTTATTAGAGTGGTGCTAGGGAAATCAATTTGTATACAAACAAATGTACACACTGATGCGGCTAGACTCTATAGGGGGATTGGTGAATTTTGATATACCAAAATTAAAATTCTAATAGTTGATAATTTGCCACATCTGCTTGTATATATTTATTTGTGCAAGTTGTTGGTGTGTATAACATTTACAGTTTCAATATAATTAAATAAAGTGTTATGGATACTAACAATTGCACAGATAAATATACACAGACACATGTAACAAATTATCAATCATTAAAATTTTAATAGTGAGCTCATCAAGATTCACCAATTCTCTATAAAGTTTAGCCATATCAATTTGTACACATTTATTTATGTACAAATTAGTGTTTCTACTATCATTCTATAACTAATACTTCTAGGTATTCCCTTTTCATTTTTGTAAATAAAATGTTTGATGTATTCATCTATTCTTTTATATTATTATTATATTATTATAGAAGTTGACATCGTTTTAATGTGTTCTAATTATCAAATCAACTTACAAATTCAAATTCAATTAAAATTGTAATTATAAATTTTGTTAAATTATTTTTAAAAATCAAATTTATTACACCTTTTATCAAAATCAATTTTTTAAAAAATAGTTGTTATTTTCCACTCTGTATAATATAAGGATGTCACATACATCTATTTATGATCTATCACTTAAACCACTAAGCTCCCTTCTATGTTCACATGTTCTATGTCATTTATACTACAAATCTCAAATATTTATTTTTATTATATTTATTTGTGTTTAAAATTTAGAGTATGAAAAATTCTGCGTGAGGAGTCATGGAGGAAACCTCCTTCCACGGACCGTTATTCTTGAAAATGGACATGGTGTTTTTGATTAATATGATACTTGTGGACAGGGTGGAGCTGCATAGAGGACAACATAAACAGTTGTCCATGCTGATCTATTTTTTCTTAAATTACTACCATTGAAAAAGGGGGTAAAATGTATATGTATTTGCACAAATATATAAATTTGCACAGATACAACTTATGCACAGATAAATTTGCACAAATTGAGTTGCCTAAATTTTATTAAAAAAAGTTGTTCAACTTTATAGGATCTATTATAAAAGAAAATTAGAAATTAATAATTTATCATATATATTTATAAAATTAATTTGGGCAAGTCGTACATGTACCCTTTTGAAAATCTTACAATGTCATATCTAATTTGATGGTACTATAGAATTTTGTTTTGGTAAAAAGGTCTGGTTTTCCCAATCGTCGAGGTTCATCAGGATGTTTCGTACTTTCAACTCTAACAAGAAAGCTGTAGAAGTGTCGAATAAACAAAAAAAACACAGCAGAGTCTTATGTTATCTCTGTTTCTCTGATATCTTCGGCGTTAAAGCTAGGTACGTACGTTTCACATGAAGCCTGTCCATTGCTCCAACCGTAAGTCTTTCAATCAAGTACAGAGTAGCTATCCTCTTCGTCAGTTTGAATTTGTTCATGTTATGTCTGTAGAAATTTAAATTAATTCCAACAATTTGTTAAAGTTTCATTGTAATCAACTTTGTACTCTGTACATAATTCGCGAGGTTAGAAATGATAATAATGTAGTGTTACATCAAATTACAGTAACCATGATCTAATAATTTAACTTTTTGGATCAGTACATACTTTAAAAGGAATGTGTTTGGGTTTGAAAATTTAATGAGCTGTTGAAAATCCTAACTAAGGATTTGTAAGACCCGTTTTAACTTAAATTTCAGAAATTCTAAATTTTTGTAGCGTAATTGACGCTGTCATAATCTACCGTCAAACATTTATGTTGAAACAAATGAGGTTGTAATCTAGTATTGTCTGATTTCGAGCATAGAAGTCATGTTTGACTGGTTTTGTCAAAAGTGGGAGAGAGGTTAGGGAGGGTATGGGTCATCGTCTTCAAGATGGTATCATTACCAACAACAATAAATACTCCTCTATTCAGGAGTCTTTGACCATGTTTGTTTCTGATTAAATTTTGGTTGTTGATTCTAAATTCTGATAATATAATTTATATACCGACATCTAGAATCTCCAAATTTTAGATCGAAACAAACTAAGTCTATATTTTGTTATAGGTTGCAGCCAGGCAATAATAGATATAGACCCCGTTTGTTTTGAGTAAAATTTTGAAAATTTTAAATTTTGGTAGTCTAAATTACATTAATCTCCAAAATTTAAGTAGAAACAAATTTGGTCAAAGAACATTTATATGTCCTTGTAGGTTGGGCTACACCATAAGCCATTTCGCTTGTTGCCTCTTGGCAAAATAGGGATCTCATTTATGTATCTTTCTAGTTTCAGGGGTTTGTGCAATCAATCTCTCGTGTTAGACCTGACAGAATGAATAATAAGGGGTAAATATGTTATCAAACAATTTGTCCAATATCAACTGGTCACTTGTCTGCTGACCGTAGCTAGTTTGGAGTTATAGGTGTTGTTGATGCTGATGATCAATGTCACCTGTATTGTATTTATCTGTTGTGATTGGTTTATGCACTACAAATATGTATTAAGTAGATAAAATCATCTACTTGTTTATTTATTTCATATTTAGCAGGTTAGTTACACCCAAATGAAACAAATAAGTGTCTCATGATTTGAGAAATCCACAAGCTTGATGTTCCATGTGTTGGAAGTTGAGGAGAATTTGAATGAAAATTGCTCTAACATTAATTTGGGAAGGTTTTCACTTGAAAGGGAAGGTTTTCACTTGAAATGGAAGATGTAGAGATGAGTTAAGTGAAGAGATTTTTGTCTTACATTGGAAATTGGAAGGAGTAGTGCTCACCATTTATATGGGAAGACAAATAGGCTAGTCAAGTTTGACTTGCTACACACCATCTATTACGCCCGCGCAGGGGTGCTGCGGCCTATAATTGGGGGGCCTGATTAACCCGACCTTTTGCTGTTTTTCGAAATTAATTCTTCCAGATTTTATTCAGTGAAATTGCCAGTTAATTTGTTTTAATTCACAGTAAAACTGCCCCCAACGTGGCCTCGTATCTGGATTAATGGAAACGTGGGCAACAGTTGGGAACAAGGTGAATAACTGCCCAACGTGTTAACAAGGTGAATTAACGTGGTTGGGAACGTGGCCTAACTCAACGGTTTTCTCCTGCCTATATATAGAGGCTTATTCCAGCAGTCTAGAAGATTGTAGCTGACCCTTGTTTAGCCTTCCATCCCTCGTCACAAAGTGTTCATTACAATTTATGGTTCTTCTTCGTCGGTAGACAAATTTTGTACTGAGTTTGGTCTCCGTAATCCGTAGTATCTTAGGAAACAGTAGTCCGAAGATCCTCTAAAGCACCTACTGAGGGGACTAAACTGTTTTAAGGAAAACGTGTTCACACGTGTCTCGGATTGGATTTTTCTATTTTCTTAAGCCATTTTGAATACTATCTTTTAAACCCAGTTTTTGCCAACAGTCTTAAAACAGTTTAGTGTATTCGTGATGGCTAATAATGGTGAGGTCCTGTTGATGTTGCTTCCGTTGTTGCTGTCGCTGGTGTTTGTGCTGCAGCCAATACTTCTGCTTCAAATCCTGTAACGGTGGATGCTACCACCGTTACTACTGGTCTAGTTGTTGCTGCTAACACTGTTCATGCTTCAGCAAGCCATGTTAAGAAGCCAGGAAAATTCACTTGGGTTGCTACTGCGTTCAAACGATGACAATAAAAGATGTTGTTCTATCTGACTACGTTGAATTTGGCAAGGGTTTTAACGGAGGCTGCTCCTGTGATGTCGGAAGGTAACGTTGATATGGCAATGTTTTTTGCTATTGAGGCTTGGCGACACTCTGATTTTTTATGTTGCAACTATATTTTGAATGGCTTGAATGATTCATTGTATGGTGTTTATTGTAAGTTTCAAACAGCTAAAGAATTGTGGGAATCAATGGATCGAAAATATAAAACTGAGAATGCCGACTTAAAGAAATTTATAGTCAGACGGTTCCTTGATTATATGATGATTGATTCCAAGACTGTAACAAGTCAAGTGCAGGAACTGCAGTTAATCTTGCACGATATCCAAGTTGAGGGTATGTTGCTAAGTGAGTCTTTCCAAGTGACTGCTGTCATTGAGAAATTGCCTTCGGGCCGGAGAGACTTCAAGAATTACCTTAAGCACAAACGCAAGGAGATGACCTTAGAGGATCTGATTGTTAGACTTCGAATTGAAGAAGGCAACAAGAAATTCGAGTCTAAGGCATCAAGCGGTGTTGAGGCTAAAGTGAATATTGTGGAGCATGGCTCTAAGAACAAGAATGCCAACGAAGGCAAGGGTAAGTTAGGGACAACTAGTGGCGGTGTCACTAAGCAAAAATATAAGTTCAAAGGCAAATGCTTCAAATGTGCCAAACAAGGCCACAAGTCAAACGAATGTCGATCATCCAAAAAGAATCATGAGGCCAACTTGTTGAATGAGATCACTACGGAGGTGAGAGATTTGAACTTGGTGGTTATGGTTACTGAAGTGAACATGGTGGAAATCAACCCGAAAGAATGGTGGATGGACATCGGTGCTTCCAGACATGTTTGCACTAATAGGAATCATTTCTCCACTTTTGAACTGGTTAACGGTGAGAAACTGTACATGGGATATGTTGCTGTTGCAACAGTTGAAGGCAAGGGAAATGTGTTGCTAAAGATACTTCGGGCAAGGTGCTAACACTAAGAGATGTGCTGTATGTGCCAGAGATCCGCAAGAACCTTGTGTCTGGTTCTCTACTGAACAAGCATGGCTTTCGCATTGTAATAGAGTCTGACAAGTTTATTTTTTTTAAGTCAAGAATGTTTGTAGGAAAGGGGTATGCCACTGATGAACTGTTTAAACTAAATGTAATGACCGTTGTCAATAAAATGAATGCAAGTACCTTTTCTGCTTATTTGATTGAGTCTCCCAGTTTATGACATGATAGACTAGGTTATGTTAATTCCAATTCGATTCGTCATTTAATTAACTTGAACCATATACCAACATTCCAAATTAATTTAGAACATAAATGTGAAGTTTGCGTTGAAGCAAAGTTAACAAAGTCATCATTCCCATCTATAACTAGAAGTACTGAATCGCTGGAATTAATTCACAGTGATGTTTGTGACTTAAAGACTGTTCAAATGCGGGGTAGTAATAAATACTTTATCACCTTCATCAACAATAGTATAAAATACTGCTATGTTTATTTGATGAAAAATAAAGATGAGACCTTAGAAAAGTTTGTTCTCTATAAAATTGAGAACTAACTTGGTAAAATGATTAAACGGTTGAGGAGTGATAGAGGTGAGGAAAAAGGCACCAATTGGTGACTTCTGTGCAAAACATGGAATTATTCATGAAGTTACGGCGCCTTATTCACCACAATCTAATGGGGTTGTTGAATAGAAGAATCGCACTCTAAAAGAAATGATGAATGCGATGTTGCTTAGTTTCGGCTTACCTCCAAATATGTGGGGAGAAGCTTTCTTGTCAAGCAATTACCTTTTAAATAGGGTACCTCAGAAAAAAGAGGACAAGACTTCGTACGAACTATGGAGAGGAACGAGACCATCCTACAAACACTTGTGAGTGTGGGGGTGTCTTGCTAAGGTTACTGTGCCAGCACCTAAGGCAGTTAAGATTAGTCCTAGGACAGTGGACTGTATCTTCATCGGGTATGCGCTTAATAGTAGTGCTTATCATTTTCTTGTGCATGATTCGGCGATACGAGATATACACAAGAATACGATAATGGAATTAAGGAATGCATCTTTCTTTGAAAATGTTTTTCCATGCAAGTCTAGCGGTGGATCCAGTTCGGTTAAACGGACTAATGAAGAAATTCAAGGTCACATTGAAGTTCAAGAAATTGAATTGTGACGAAGCAAACGAGCAAGAATGGAAAAATCATTTGGTGATGATTTTGAAACCTACCTGCTGGAGAAAGAGCCATTGACCTATGCTGAGACAGTGAGTTCCATTGAGGGACCCATGTGACAAGAAGCTATAAGGAGTGAAATCGATTACATCTTGCAGAATCACACTTGGGAGTTGGTCGATCTCCCTCCTGGGAATAAACCATTAGAGTCTAAGTGGATCTTTAAGAGGAAAATGAAACCAAATGGTTCCATTGATAAGTACAAGGCAAGACTCGTAATTAAAGGGTATAGACAAAGCGAAGGCTTAGACTACTTTGATACATATTCTCCTGTGACGAGAATAAATTCTATAAGGTTGATTCTTGTTATTGCAACCTTGAGGAATTTGGAAGTCCATCAAATGGATGTGAAAACAACTTTCTTAAATGGAGACTTAGATGAAGAAATCTACATGGAGCAACCCGAGGGTTTTAGAGCTCCAGGGACCAGAAAGAAAGTCTGTAAGCTAGTCAAATTGTTGTATGGTCTTAAACAAGCTCCAAAGAAGTGGTATGAAAAATTTGACTATGCAATGATCACTAGTGGATTTAAGATCAATGAGTGTGACAAATGCATTTATGTCAAAGAGACTGAAAACGGTTATGTCATTTTATGTATAGATGACATACTAATTGTTGGTAGCTGTGACAAGTTGGTCAAGTCTACAAAAGATATGTTGAATTCTAAATTTGACATGAAAAACATGAGTCTTGCTGATGTGATCTTATGAATAAAAATCCTTAGAATCGTAGATGGTATATGTTTGAGTCAGACTCATTATGTAGACAAAATTCTTGATAAGTTTAATAAGGATAATCCATGTGTTACAAGAACGCCATTAGATAGTAATTTTCATTTAACAAAAAATCTTGCTGAGGGTGTTTCCCAAGTGAAATACTCACGCATTATTAGAAGTTCGATGTATTTAATGAGTTGCACATGTCCCGATCTTGCTTTCGTGGTAAGTAAGTTAAGCTCCTACACGAGTAATACCAGTGCTAAGCATTGGACTGCTATAACTAGAGTATTACGATACGGATTATATTATACCAGATATCCTGTTATGCTAGAAGGCTACACGGATGTTAATTGGATATCTAATATAAAAGAATCGAATTGCAATAGTGGTTGTGTTCACACTAGCTGGAGGTGCAGTGTCATGGAAGTTTGCTAAGCAGACTGTGATAGCCAGATCCACAATGGAGTCAGAGTTTATTGCTCTGAACAAGTGTGGTAAGGAGGTCGAATGGTTATGCCATTTTTTAGAGGATATTCCAAACTGGGATAGACCTGTGCCGCCTATAAGCATTCACTGCGACAGTCAGTCTGCTATTGGCAGAGCGCAGAGTACTATGTACAATGGTAAGTCAAGACATATTCGCCGTCGACATAATACCATTCGACAATTAATCTCAACTGGAGTTATCTCAATTGACTATGTTAAGTCAAAAGAGAATATTGCGGATCCGTTAACCAAAACATTGAACAAAGAAGTAATTGAGAGATTGACCAAAGGAATGAGTGTGAAGTCTATGAAATGTTAAAAGTTTTACGACGGAAAACCCAACCTAGTTGACTGGAGATCCCAAGATCTAGGTTCAAAGGGACAACCTAATCGTGCGACTTAGTGTGATCTCAACTTATTCTTGTCAAGAAACAATGATAAAAACGATAAGGTTAGTATTATGTGCTTTAATAACTATTAAAAGAGTATCGTGTTTACTTTGGATTTAGGCAGTTATCTATGTGAGAGAGAAGTAGGGTCGCTTCAAAGAAGAACTTGAAGGCTAAGTTCTTTAGCAACTCTTGCAGGACCAAGGGGATTTCATGGCCACAATGGACCAAATCATGAGAATAGAACGCCACAGAAATGGTTCCTGTGTACTGTATGTGAGTCTCTTTACTCTAATAAATGGACAGTTCAAAGACATCGCGTCTACTGGACAGCTGGTAAAACAAGCATACCTTACAAGGAGGAAGTTCAAAGGGTAACACCTACTTTCTCTATACAGGGATCAGTTGATGAACACTTTCTCGTTAAACCTAAACAATATCTCATTCATGTGGGAGATTGTTGGAAGTTTAGGAGAATTTGAATGAGAATTGCTCTCTCATTAATTTGGGAAGTTTTTCACTTGGAATGGAAGAAAGATGTAGAGATGAGTTACATGAAGAGATTTTTGTCTCACATTGGAAATTGGAAGGAGTAGTGCTCACTATTTATATGAGAAGACAAATGGGCTAGTCAAGTTGACTTACTACACTCCATCTATCATGCTCGCGCAGCCGGACCGTAATTGGGGTTGCTGTTTTTCGGAAGTAATTTCCCCCCAACGTGGCCTCGTATCTGGATTAATGGAAACATGGGTAACGGTTAACGTGGCCTCGTATCTGGATTAATGGAAAACGTGGGTAACGGTTCCTACTGAGGGGACTAAACTGTTTTGTTTACATGTGTCTCAGATTAGATTTTTCTATTTTCTTAAACTATTTTGAATACTATCTTTTAAACCCAGTTTCTGCCAACACCATGCCCACTCAAGATTAGTTGGATGAAACAACAACAATCTTCTTATAGAGGACGTTGTCGTTATTAGGATTAGCAGATAGTTTTGATCTACAAATGTCAGTATTCTAACACAAACAGCCGAATTCTTTTAGTATCATTCTGACGATGTTCTTTTATAGGCAACAATGTCTATTTTATACTATTCCTTCATAGATTATCTGCAATTGATTTACTGCCAATGGTGGCCAGAGCATAATGATGTGAAATCTTACCTATCAATTGTGGTCTATACCATGTTTTCAGCAAGCAAATGAACTTTATCACAATCATACATTTCACTTTATTATTCCCACCATAATAAAGATATCCCAGTCTTTTGTTTTGTTCTTAAACGAGGCAGAGTACTATTAATTATCACTGTGGTGATTGTCCAATTGGATGCTTCAGAACTGAGAATAATCTGTTTCCAAGTGATGGTGTAAGATTGGTGCATACTTTGCACTAATATATTTCTATCTGTTTTAGTAGTGGAGTATGTTTCTATTAGACTGGGGTTGTGATTATTTTCTTTGTCCGTGTGTGCACCATATCCTAGCTCCCATCCAATGCTTTTGGACTCTTGTCTGCTTTTAAAATTTATTTTTCATTTCAATTGAGTGTTCAAGGAAATAGCTATTCCCTCTCGTGCTACTAGTTGATCCTTTCACAGACCACTAGCTTTACTCTTAGATAGTATTCATGAGACTGAGGAAAAGTGATTTGTAAATTATTGTACCCAGTAATTCTTTTTGTTTTGTCATTATATTTGCTGAGTGGGATGCTTTTTGCTAGATGGGGCATACCTTTTTTCGTATATTCTAGAATGATGTAATGTCCTCAATGTAGGAATAGGATACTTTAGTTTGCCAAACATGATGGAAATAATGCAACAGTATCAGAACTGTAACGCCCATAATATACCACAAAAAAATGTTGTTACTTCCACTTACTTTGCTCCAAAAGAATTACAGCTATAACCAAGAAACATATGGAATTTTATCGTAACAGACACATTGATCCATGTTACAAGCATAAAGAATGCCTTCTTGACCCAATTTCTATGTATCTATTGAAACAATTGATAGAAAAAATAGGGACCATTTTATAGGCCGTTAGTGATCTGTTGATAATCAACACACTGGCAAGTCTGCTGGTGGTTTCTCTAGAGACTGCAGTTCCCCAACTCCATTCTCTACAAGGAAAGACATGGCCAGACCCCAGCCAATGTGAACATCCAAGTGACAGTGCATAAGCCAAACTCCTGTCGATTGAAGTTAAACAAATATTAAAGTTCTGATTTTGATATATCAGAAAGAAGTGAAATGTAAAATAGATGTTTTATATGATATTTTTACCAGGATTGTCAGCAACAAATCTGATGACGGACCATCCTTTGACAGGTACACTAGCTGTATTCCGAAGAGGTGGATCAACGAGGTTGAATTTGGCTGTATCAGTTTTAGGATTGAAGTTTCCAAACCCCTCTGCTACAATGTAGAAATCATATCCATGGAGATGAATTGGGTGGTTCTCAGCTGTGAAAATATTTGTTCCCTGTAGTACTACCTGCACTGCTGATCCATACTTCAACTTGTAGACCTTAGTTCCCTGATCGGGTTGCCAGAGTGATCGGCTTACATTACCAGTGTAATCAAACTTCACTGGTGGAGCTGCTGGAAAATCAGTTGTGAAAACTCCAGGTATACCTTGATAGTGTGCTTGCAGCAAGGAATAGTTGGATGGAAGTACAAAGGAAACGTTGTTCATGCTGGCGGTGAAACGAGTTCCATTTGGACCCTGGCAGTTTGTAGCCCTGGTACCAGATGGACACCTGTTGAGTCCTAGACCAACTGTGAAAAAGAGGCTCTCATCGATATTAGTGGGAACTGGGACTTTTCTGGGGCTCCTAAAGCTGGTAGTGAAGGCTGTTGCTGTAGCTGTATCATTAAATGCTGGTAGAGTAGGGAGAATAGGTGTGCTACCATTTGCGCATTTGCCAGTGCAAGCTGCAGTTTTATATTCAAGGATGGCTGTTGTGGTAGTATTGTCAAATGGTGCATTTTGTGCACTTGCATAAGCACGGGCCGCCATGTAGTACCGAGCTGGTGACTGATCAGCACGGATTAGTACATCAGTTGTTTGACCTGGTCCCAACATGAGTACATTAGTGGTGAACGGTTTAATGTAGGAGGCATCGGCTCCCACAATGGTGAGTTTGTGGTTGGCGACACTGAAGAAAAGCTGTTGGTTGAGTGCAGAGTTGATGACACGCAGGAGGTTGGTTTCACCGGAAATCACTGGAACTATGAAGGTATCTGCATCACAAACAGAGTGTAGCAGAATTATTTCTTGGGATCTGTCATTCAATTTTATCCATGAGTTTTTGACTTCTTTGAAAGAGTGGATAGAAGCAGCAAAGAGCTTATAAAAGCAAACCTTTACTGGAGCATTTGTAAAGATCTCCAGGTTGGCCATTGATAGTATATGCATCAGACACATTTGGAGCTCCTCCTGTTCTTGTGGCTTCCCTCACTACGTCAATTGGGTTCGCGTCCCACCATTCACCTGATCAGCATTATTTTTTTTTATACCACTGATTCAGGTACTAAAATACTTATCCAATAGTAATATTTCTATTACATGAATATAAAATAATGATGAGATCATCAGTTACAAGTATTACGTGTTCATTTACAAGTGGAACTTACCAAGAAGAATAGGTGTTTCGCTATTTGGCTTAGGGAATGGATAGGAATCTCCTTCCCTGGGGCGAATGATCAGAGCTCCATATACAGTGGCCCTGAGCCATGAGCTGTGGGCATGCCACCAAAGTGTTCCTTCTTGACCCTGAATTGTAAATTTGTAGGTGTAACTTTTCCCTGGTCTAATAGGGCATTGAGTTATAAACTCAGGACCATCAGCCCATGCTGTCCTCATCTGTCGGACGCCATGCCTGAAATATTATCGCAGCAAGAAAAATAAGAAAACATAAGTCATTACTTGTTATATATGTGCTAATGTGCACGAAGATATAACACATGCAGCAACTTCAACGTCATATATATATATGCACTTAAGAAGCTGATAAGCTTGTAAGCATGAATAGTTTGCATTTACCAGTGAATGGTGACATTGTAGCGAGCTTTGTTGACAACTTTGATCACCAGAGTGTCACCATTATTTACTTCTAAGGTTGGTCCTGGGAACTGGCCATTGACTGTGATGGTATTGTGGGTTGTGCACAGCCTCTTAACTTTTGTTGCTTGAACCTATGTGACACCAAAACAATTAGCTACTTACTAGTCGACGAGATACGTGAATATTAGAAATTATGGACGGCAAGAAAAAAAACATACAACAAAACCATGATAGTGAGTTTTTGCATTTGCAAAAGACAATGCATTAGCAAAGAAAATCAAGAAGCTTAAGAACAAAAATGAGCGCAAAGGGGCAATGCTGCCGGTGATCTCCATTTTTTGTTTATGATTTGTTTTGTTGAATGTTGATGAGGGTTTTAGTAATGCTTGGATTGTGAAAATATGGGAGTAATGTTTTTCTTTTATAGGATAAAAGAGACTAGAAGGGCGGGTTGATGTTGGCAGATTAGGTTCTGATTCGGCATGGTCAGATTGTAGAGACCAAAACTTGTTCAAAATTAGAGGAGTTGGTGCACCCACTAGACTATCAATGTGATCTAATTCCATTGATGCTTAAATCATAAGTCATTAAGTCTCTTCATGTGGATAGAAATTCAAAACCAAAAAAAAAAATAAAAAAAATCATTGTCAAGAATTTTAGTTTTACAACTAATTTTTGTTGTCACCTAATTTTACAGCCGAAGGTTGTTTTCACTTATGCTTAATTATTAATACCGCATCTCTCTTAATGTTTGATGTACAAATGGTTGACTCTCGCCCTATTTTTTTTCTTCCAATATATATACACATGGGACAACTTAGACCATGCACAATGCATTGCATAAAATGTAAAAGAAAAAAAAAGAAAACTTTGTGTTGAAATCTAGCCATTCCTTTATTTCTTATCCAAGGAATTGATATGAACTACTACATGGTTTTTAATTTGTTTTGTTATCTACTTATCTTAAATAGCTGTAGACTTTTCTCTAAAGTCAGCAGAACATAAATAAAATTAATCTTTGGTAATATTTTTAGCCTGTGGTGCTCCCAAATTATTGATTATTTGGTTGAATATTTTGGTGCAACAATGAGTATTGCCATGGGATAGGTTGTTTTCATGTGATGATTATTCATAATGACTTCACTTAATTCGGTGCCAAAGATGATCGATCGAAGGATCCGCGTGAAATATCTGTGTCTACATAGAGTTATCATTTTGTCATTAAAAAATTATTTGAAATATTTGCTTCTAAATGCATTTCATAACATCATAAACTACTTTGTGCCGTAATGCTCTTCAATTTCTTCATTTTTACCATCGGATTATAAGTATTGACCTTAGTAGAATTTGAAGTATTAGAGCACTTCTAGTGAAGCTTTTGGCACTTCAAATTTGCATTTTATTTTAGCTTCAAATCTTTACCTAATTTATACCGTCTTCGGATGATACACTCCCAAATGTTTCTAATTCCTTCGTGGGTAGCACTTTTTCCTTCATTATAAGTAATTGCTGCAAAATTATATTCAATATCAATCGACATAACATATGCGTTCGCGTGCACACACAATTACACGTTTTTCCTGTAAGGACAATTACTTTTATAAACTATGTATGTAATAATTGTACTCACTGTCGTCCAAAATTTTGTAGCACATTAGCTTATAACCTTCGTTTTTTTTTTTATTTGAGAAAATCCTATTATTAATAATTGAAATCTCACTCCATGAGATTTGATCTCTTGAATGTGAAATTTCTACTATTAATAACTTAACTCTCACCACTTGAGCTAATCCACGTTTCAGCTAGTGTGATTTTGAAATATCAAAATCCGAAATTGATGTGAACATATATCGTTTTGATTAATGCAAAAATCAGTACTCTATAAACTACTTATGAAGTAGTAGTGCACACTGTTAGGTACAAAATTTTCAGTTTTACAATCAGAAAATTTGAGTTTTATTTTATAAAATATCGGAACAGGTAAGGTATGAAATTGACTTTCATATAACCGATACAAAAATGACTGAAGCCGAAAGTATATTACCCCGTGAAGTTGCTAACATTATAATTAAATTAGTTGGAGGTAATTGAAAAGGGAAAGACAGTGCATAACATGAAGCAGACATTGCAAGGAATCTTTGTATGATTTAGACCCTTATAATATCGTCAGTTAGGTGGAAAAGGAAAACTGAAAAGCCATGGGACACCGATGTTCATTGCTCCGTCCCTTCTAAAAAAGAGTAACATTTGAATTAAATTTTATTTTTAAAAAAATCAGTATTTACATAAATTTTTATTATAATATCATATTTTTTAAAATTTGTTATTATAATCTTCTTATATGAACTTTAATTAGACATTCATAATAAATTTAATAAAAAAAATTTATTATTTTTACAGATAATTCTTAGTCAAATATACAAAATTAAAAATCGTCAAAATTTTAAATATTAATTTTTTGTGTGGAACGGAGAGAGTAATTATTATGAGAGGAAAAAAGAAGTTCATGTGTGATTTTCAAACTTTCTGTTATCTTTGCCTTGTTTTAGGGGTTTTGGTCTACATATTAATCATACAACAATTTGTGTGAGAGTCTTAACAGTTATACTATAGCTTCTACCATGAGCTTCATTGACCTTTTCAACATTAATTTATAATTTATTTATTCCCATTAAAATGGATTCAACCGGGCTGTTTTCATATTTCTTAAAATTATATATAAAATATATTTTAATAAAAATCTAAAATCTTAAAAAGATACGTGACAATTCTAAAATAAATGAATCACCATCAGATGAAACATCATTTGAAACAACTTATTTAATTCCCATTAAAATTTATTAGAGACGTACCGAATAAGAAAAACTAGAAGAAAAGTCAGTAGTTTTGAAGGTGCCAATATGTACATACCACATAGTCTAGAACTTTAGAAAATTGGTCGTCTTCATTTTTAATTTTTAAATCGAACTTGAAACCTCTTAAATTTATAAATCGAAACATAATATTCTTTCAGCTCTGGATAATGATCATGGTTTATTTCGTTTGTACAGTTATGAAATCATAAATTGCAAAGCATGGGCACGATTCTATTGAAATTTTAAAATAGCAAAACACATATTTCGTGTGTTTTAAAATATTAATTGCTGCCAAAATCAAAATAAAATGAATTTATATCAAATTAGCATAAAAAAAATTCATAAATGTACTAAAAAATAATCAAAAGTTACGATTTTTTAAAAACAAGGAGAGTTAATTTACGTATAAATGTGGAGTAAAACATCATATAAATGTCAGCATGAAGCTACAAAGTCTTATTCTTTAATTAGGTGACATACATAACAAACTGTGATTATATAGATATGAATGGTTCTAACTACAATTCTGTTAAGAGTTCTTACAACGACATAAAGTTGTGTGTAGATACTTTAGTCAAAGTTTGGTAGCCCGTCTTAATTTTGCTTGAAACTTGGATATTTTATTAGTTATATTGAGTTCCAGATTTCATTATATTATATGCTTCCCTTCATTGCGTATTAATTTTCTTCATTTATTATTTTCTTTGAAACATGTTATTGAATTGTTTAAATCAAATATTTGAAAAAGTCAGACAGTTGAAGTCCATAAAATGTATGCCCATAAGAAGAGTTTCATTTACTAACTACAGGGTATGATTATGTTTTCTCTTGTGTAGTCTCATTCTTATCAGGAATGCTGATTGATTTAATACATGAGACAACAAAACAAGAATAATTAAATTAATTCCAGAACATGTGTAGTCTAATTGCTATGAAGTAATGTTCTTATCTTATATACACATTAATTAATACTCGTCTTTTCGATACAAGACGTGTTATAATTCTAATATATTGATGTTATCGTCTGTTAGTCGTTTTTGTTAATGAATAATAAAATGTATTGACTTAATTCTTAACGGATGAATCTCCACTTTCAACTAAACTTTTATTTATATATAAAAAAAATGTTATACCTCAAATTTGTTATAGGTAAATATGGAGATACTCCATCTCGAAAACTAAAAAAGTATTTACAAAAACAAATAGGAGACAATAGCTAGAGTAATAGTGTCCGACATTGTAGCCGTTGGTCACTTAGATACGGCTAAATTATCATCATTCATCCACATTTAAAATCAAAAAGTACATTTTAAAGAAAAATTAAAAAAAAAAAACATTGAAGTGTTCGAGTAGCATAAGTAACTAATTTCAGTCTCTTTTATTCGAAGATATCAAAATTTGGTTGACATTAGCTTGTTGAGCAAAACAAGAAACACAGTTATGAAAAAATTTTGGTAAGATTTGTTACCTACTATCACACTAAAATATTAAAAAGTAATTAAGAAAATTGACCAAACAGAAGTTGAAAATGGTGATCGAAGTGGTGTTTGTTTAATTGTTTATTTATTTTTATTTGTTTCTTAATTTTCATTACAATGATCCACCTGATGCTACTATTTTATTGTTTGGCATTCGTTTTCACTACAAGTAACAAGATCAGATGTTTGAATCTTTTCAAAGTTTGTGAAGTCATTTCGTAACAAAACTTTCCTTAAATTATCTTTAATCACAATCATTATCATTAACGACGCTGTTGCGTCATTTTCTAATGATTTAGCAACCACCATCCCAATAAACCTTATTCTGAGAAAATATATAGCACAAGACAAAGATTGCATAATATATATACACACACACACATATATCATTGCCAAGTTCTTTATTTACATTATTATGTTTGAATTATGAGGTAATTACAATTGCGCAACTTATGTTTATGTATTAATGAGTGTAATGGTCTATGGAGTACAGATATTTTGTCTCATTTGATGTTTCGTTTTATCTCGTTATTTTTTATGATTGACAACTAATTTTTTTTTTATTGAATTATTTAAAACTCTAAGATAATGTGGCAATTTGAGAAAAATAAGACACAAGATAAAACATTAAATGATATAAGAGACTTTAAATATGGTCTATGCCAACATTGAGTAACATTAAATTCATGTTTAAGATTCACCAGAAAAAAATAATTACTGACTACCTTTGTATATAAACAATTTAACATTTTCACCCTCAAATTTAGTAAACTTAACGTTATGATAATATATAAAATCTGCTAGATGTCCAATGTATATTAGTAAATTAAAGTTTTAAATATGTTATCACTATGTACTATCATGTGTGTGCGTATGTGCACATGCATGTGCATCTCACTTTAGTTTTATTTAGTTTTGATAGAATTTGGATTTATTTAGTTAACGTATACTAAGATTTGTTATTATTCTTCTCAAATCTCTATGGGAGTAGTTGGTAATTTTTAAATATGTACATAACAATTTTAACTATAATTTTAATGAGGCGACGTTATGATATTCACTCTTTACATTAAAATATATAACTGTTATGGATTTCAAAGTATTACTGACTTTTATTTAATATGGTATACATATAAAGACAAATATCCCTTTTTCTTTGAACATTATGCATAAAATTGTATATAGATCGATTACAGCTAGTGTATTAGTTACTAACTTTTTATGACCATTTATGTTATATTTCTTATAATATATAAATATCCATATAAATACATATACATACATACATACATACATACATACATACATATATATATATATATATAATCCACCAAAAAAAATTAAATTTTACCATTCGAATATAAATATTATATAATCCTTTGCTTAATATTCTGATATTATTTTGTACGTACGATAAGTGATCGATAATCTACCACCTCTATTGTCGCAAACTCAAAAATCAAATCAGTTGGTTAATCAATTTTTAAAACTTAAAAGTGGACGGAACTGAAAGTTGCCTTTAATCTATCTAACTGAATCTTGATGACATATTTTTGTGTTCGAGTTTGGAAATATTGATAAGGATGATGAGAAAGTAAGCTAGCTTTCTTTCTTTATCTATATATTCACAACTTTAGGAAAAAGATAATGATATAACGGTCAATAGGGTTTATTATATCACATAATTTATGTGATATACTAACGATAATCCAAAATTAAGAAAAAAAACATCATATATAAAGGCATTCTAGTAAACTATTTCCCCACAATTACTTTTAACATGTGAATTTTGCAACAAAGGTTGGACAAATGATGCTGATTTTTGTTGAGTTTTTTGCTGGCTATTAATTCCCTTAATTATTATTCAAATTTCAAAACATATGTTAAATCTATAAGACTTGATCATTATAAAGTAATAGTATGCCCATAGGTATAAAAGTCTATTCGGAATTCTTGTTTTCTCCTCTCTAAGTTCCTTCTTTCTAGAAGAAAATGATCCCTCTTGTTAATTCATTTCTTTACTAGCGTAGTACTGCTCGTAAAAGCACACATTTGAACTCTTATGTTGCGCATTTGATGGAATTTAATGCCAGGAAAATATAATGAATTTTACATTATTTGCTAAATTATTTATCTATAAAATTATTATTTACTTCATTTTATTTCACTAGTTTACGTGTATATTTAAATACACTTTATTACATGAACATTATTCATCCCATCACAACAAAAATTTTACATACAATCCATTTTATGATCCTTACCTTTTATATCTATTTTTTTTCTTATTCACTCATTTCATTTTTATATCTTTCTATTTAGTCCAACTTATATCCTTTATCCCTTTCACTTCAAATTATAATTCTATATTAAAGAATAAATTTCTGTTATTGAAGCTCTTACCTGAACTCCACGGGTGATAATCTGTTAGATTCTTTATGATCCATCAAATAATGGTTACATGAGTTGTATTCGATTAAATTTGTTATGTCATCGTCTATGCTTATTGATATATATACTATGCATTAATTTGATTTAATTCTCATGTCAAATCATTTACAAGGTTGTTATGCATACAACTAGTGTAAAATTGATTGTTGTGGATATAAATCCGATTCAATACCATCTCATATTTTGTTCAAATACCATAGGTGACACTTAGACCTGGTAAATTTGAACTGAAATTCATGGGTACCCACAATTATCCAAAAAATATAGGTAATAATGTTAAATATTGAATCTAAAATTAAACGGTATTACCCAAGTATGTATTTACATGCATATTTTGGCTCGATCCATCGGTTACCCATTTCATTTTATTTATATACTTTTTAGTGTTTTATGTTTGGATTTTAATAAAAAGTCTAATACTTAATGCAGATGAAAAACTTTTGATCAATACAAAAAACCTCTAAACATATATTCGCGTGATGCATTCCTTTAAATAGATTTTAGACTTCTTTTATTAATTTATGTTTTTTTCTTTTTATGACGTAGAGACATATGGAAATTCTTTTTTATGTTTATTGTTGGTATTCAAATTGTTAAATAATTCATTAATTTTTGATATTATGATTGATTTTAAAATTGTGATCGTCAAACCAAACTTATAGATTATTGAAGTTATGTTGTTCTTTTTTTTAAGCTTTGTATATATTAAATTTGACAATGAACCATGTGTTAGTTTTCTTTTATTAATATAATTAAAAAAATTCAAGTTTTCTACATAATTGTTCGTTAATTACAAAGATTATAACTTTTTACAAGGTTTTTTAAAAAAAAAGACATAAAATGAGTATTTTGAATTATGTATAATTTGGGTACCCACGATTTACCCAATACTCATAGTCACGAGTAATAAGTATAACAATTGGTACTCGAAAATAAACAAGTAAATTATCCATAGATAAATATGTTGTGAGTTTTAACGGATTGAATAGAATTACCCAAGGGTACCCAATGTCAGATATAGTGACACTTATTATCAATATTACTACTTTTTTCTTGATTTAAAGTAATTTAACAATGAATCAACTGATTTGGCCGGTAGTCTCACTAGTTATCGAGACTATCTCCTCTGAAAATGGAGAAGTTAATAAAAAATCTTGTAAGGTAGTTAATGATGTACGGATGTGTGCACGAATTCTAAACAATGATCTCCTTTGTAATAAAGTAAAAAAAAAAAGATAACAGTAATAAATCAACTAACATGTATCAGTTTTAACTTGATTTTATTTTGGTATTTAACCATAACTTTTGGATTTCAAATTGTCGGAAGTACTCTAAAAAGAGCCTGACCCAAATACTAGAAAAAGTCAATGGAGTCCAACTGGTGACATAGACAAATCCAAAACAATCAATAGAAAAACACAAGATATACGCTATGAAAAGTGAACCCAATCAAAATTACTAAAGTAAATCCAAGCTCAGAATCTGTAAAAGTGGTTAGACTCAGATCAGCAATACCAATAAAATGTATTAGCCCAAAAAAGAAAATACTAAGAAGATGAGGCCCAACACTTGTTAAGCTTCCTAAAATTTTCAGCAAAGCAGGGGCATATTTGTTACAGATTATGAAATTATAGATTTTAAAGAATCAAAATCAGAATTAGAATCTAATTTGGATTCTGATTTATAAAATCTCATTAAACATGTTTGATACAAATTATGGGATATTGATTTTAAAATTTCAAATGATCGTAGCAACCGCGACTATAGAGAGATAAAAGGTTACGTTGCAATACATTTGAGCAGGGGTAGTTGTGAAAAACAATATTTAACTTGAGAGTTGGACTTCCTGTGATTCTTCAAAACGGCCAGAATCAGCATTTTTTCAACTTCAAATTATGTGCATTAGGTGGTTGTATTTGGATTATAGATTTTTGCCAAAATCGTGTAACAAACACGTCATATATAGATTTTGAAAATCTAAAATCTACAATATATGCTTAAGAAACTGAAACAAACACACCCTATGTCAATCAACAGTTACAAAAAAAACAATTTTATCCATCGTCATAAATTATGTTAAGGAGAGTCTTACCGCTTAGACATGTGTAATTTGAGATAAATAGGAAGTAGGAAGACGTAGAGCACTCGTATTGGTTCCCTTATATTCTCTATAATCTCTATTTTAAATAATAAAAATGTGAAATTCTAAAAATTATCTCTATATTAGAATCTCTAAAATAAAGAATTTATTAAGAGATTTAAACAATAAATCTTTATGTCAAATGATTTACTATTCAAATCTCTCTAATATATTTTCGACTTTTAAACAAAAATGGGTGTTTTGGAGGAATAAGGTGATTTTTTTCTAGTTACAGTTGGAGGAATAAGGTTAAAGAATGATTATAATACCCACATCATCAAATTATCTTCAAGTCAATACTAGTCAATAATATAATAGGAAAGAAATAGATCTCTTCAATGACATATATTTCAATAAATGTTTTTTCATACGATAAATAACTAAATAGTTTCACATATACATTCATGAATTCCATTCAAAAGAAATTACATTTCAAAAAACTTTTTATTACTTTTTTTAATTAAAATTTGATTGATTCGATTATAAAATGATTAATATTATAAAATATAAAAGATTCCAATAAAATAAAATTTTTATTATACAAAAATCTTGTTAAATACTTCATACCAGGGGCGGATCCACAGGGGATGCGTGGCCATTATTAAAAAAAAAAATTTAAAATTTTTTTTGAATTTTTTTTTTAAAAAAAATAAAGTTTCGTCGAGGACAATTGTAATTTTTTTGATATTTTGTAATTTTTTTTTATAAACAGTTGTTGTAATTTTTTATGGATTAATTTTACAATGTCAAACTAGTGTTATGTATTATTCTCTTAAAAAAAAAAATTTTGACACTCCAATTATTAAATTTCTGGGTCCGCCACTGCTTCATACAATTTAAAAGTGGAACAAATAAAGTATGATTTTATGCACCCTTCTCCCAGAAATCATTTACAATTGTAATTTAGTTAAATTTTAAATAGTTTATGTGAATATTTCATCTTCAATCCTTTGTAATATCTTCATTTCGATTATACTTGATAAAACAAATATGAACGAGCTGTTCACTTATAACTCATTTTAATACTTATTTGTTAGGTCTAATTTTCATACTTTTGGAGACATAAGTTTAAATTGTGGTGAATAAAATAATTGAATATATATAAAAATTCTTTGAAAAATGAAAGTTAAAATGATATTTATTTTGTTTGAAATAAAATAAAATTCATCAAATCCACAAGATGAACTTATCTCCACCCCTACCCTAACCCAAACCCAAAGAAAGAAAAAGAAAAAGAAAAACGTGGGAGTACATCCAACTAATTTAGTCTCGTACCTTCTGGACTACCTTTACGTCTAAACACGCCCAACTTCAATTTTGTCCTTCTCTAGCCGGAAGTGCATGCAGCTCCGGTGTCACCGTCTCCCTCCTTTGCCACCTGTCGCCTCCACTACTCTCCACGCGCCGCCGCCATTTACATCACCTTATCCCCACAATTGAACAAACACACTCCTTCCTTCTACACCTCACTTTAGATTTCACTTTCAATATACCAAAACATGATGAATCAGGGCTATGAGGAAGAGGAAGAAGCAGCTGCTCATCTCTACACATCCCGAGAAGAAATGGAATCCCTCGTTCTCGACGACGACGATGACCACAAAATCGCCGGCGATAATAATCATAATAATAATTATAATCATCCTCTCGATCATCATCCTCTCTCCTCGTCGTTGCCGTTCGCCGAGATCCCCACCGACGATGACACCTTACTCTCTTCCCCTTCTTCAGTGGCTCACCCTCGTGAAAACCCTAACTCCTTCAATTCCTTCCTCGAACCTCCTTCCTACGCTGATGCAGTGTTCAGATCTTTCGACGGAGAAGATCACGGGAACGGGATTAACGGCCACGACGTATCACCATCTTTGCCGTCTTCCTCCGGCGCCGATTACATTCGGATCTCGGTTTCGGATCCGAAAAAGGAGCAGGAACTATCGAGTTCACTTGTTCCTGGAGGGAGTAATTACTTTACTTACCTAATTACCACCAGAACCAACCTGCCGGAGTTCAATGGATCGGAGTTCAGTGTTCGGAGAAGGTTTAAGGATGTGGTGACGTTGTCGGACCGGTTATCGGAGACTTACCGAGGGTATTTTATTCCGGTTAGGCCGGATAAGAGCGTGGTGGAGAGTCAGGTGATGCAAACTGTAGATTTTGTAGAGCAAAGGCGAGCTGCTCTGGAGAAGTATTTGCGGAGGCTTGTGGCGCATCCGGTGATTAAGAGTAGTGAAGAATTGAGACTGTTTTTACAGGTTGACGGGAAATTGCCGTTAATGAGGACTACAGATGTGGCATCAAGAATGTTGGATGGGGCTGTTAAGTTGCCAAGGCAGTTGTTTGGTAGTGAATCAATGCCCCCGGTGGTGGACTTTAATGAGGTGGCGCAGCCTGCTAAAGGGGGAAGGGATTTGTTGAGGATATTCAAGGAGTTAAAGCAGTCTGTGACAAATGATTGGGGCACGACAAAGCCCCCAGCTGTAGAGGAAGATAAGGAGTTTTTGGAGAGACAAGTTATGTTGCAGAATTTTGAGAATCAGATTAGTAACACATCTCAGCAGGTTTGTTTTTTTACTTTAGTTTTTACTAAAGTTTGTTCTTTTATGCTAATGTGCTATGATAATGTTCAAGAAACTAGTTTCAAATGAGAGTAATTTGGCTAGATTGAATTGATTGAACTTCTTATTATCTTTGAATGCGTTGGCATTCTATTAGAAACTTTATATACACGAATCAATATTGCTGTTTTGAGGTTAAATCCATTAGGTGTGCTGGTATATCGTTAACACGAGAGCACCAGATGATAAAGAAACAGTAGTACACATTCATTTTCCACTTTGCATTAGTTAGATCATAAGTGAAGTTATTGAATATGTGTGCTTTTATTAAAGAAGCCTGATTGAATCTGCATTTACAAAGCCTGAGATATAGGGTAATCTATTATCCTTTTTACTTCTATTTTTCTGGCGAAACTTAGATCATGTAGCTTGATGAAATGATGATTCAGGTTTTTCCATAGCTCTTGTCTCTATAGTTTGACCAATAATGTATGTTTGTCTTTCAATGTCCTGTCATTTCTTTCTAGGGTATACTCGTTAGACAATATATATGCTTCTTTTGTAAACACATACTCAACTTAGTATGCTATTTGTCTCCAACTAAATAACTCTTTTGATTTGCTTTTCAGGCGGAGTCGCTTGTTAAAGCTCAACAGGACATGGGAGAGACAATGGGACAACTAGGACTGGCTTTTGTCAAGCTAACAAAGTTTGAGACAGATGAAGCTCTATATAACTCACAAAGAGTGAGAGCTGCAGATATGAAAAATGTTGCCACTGCTGCTGTTAAAGCAAGTAGACTGTATCGGGAGTTGAATGCACAAACTGTCAAACATTTGGTGAGTTTCTGGATTACTGTCTTCTATTAGGCACAATTACTAGTATTTGGATTTTGCTTGATAGAATATCCTCATCCTGCGAAGCATGTTTATGCATTTGTCTTTTATGGAATCAATTAGTCTTTTATGTGTTTCTTTTCCTTTTAAATACTGCAGGATAAGCTTCATGACTATCTTGGGGTGATGCTAGCAGTCAATAATGCATTTTCCGATCGTTCAAATGCTTTATTGACTGTACAGACTCTTTTATCAGATTTGTCGTCCTTAAATTCAAGGATTGAAAAGCTTGAAGCTGCTTCATCCAAGATATTTGGTGGAGACAGGGCTAGAATTCGAAAAATTGAAGAGTTGAAAGAAACCGTAAGAGTTACCGAGGATGCTAAAAATTGTGCAGTCAAAGAATATCGAAGGATCAAGGTAACATGTTTAGTCCTCTAAAATTATACTCTCTGAACCTAAGAAATGTTGTTTACACTTATTATTTTGTTGTCGACATCATCAATAAGATGAAATATTTGTGACAAAGTTCATTAGACGTTTTGTAAGTTAAATTTTACCCTTGATAAGCATATGAATCAAGGATCATGACAAACCTGCTTGCCTTACTCATATCCACTACAAATATAACATGTACATATAGAAGAATCATAAAAACCCTATAAATCAAGTAGCTTCCTCTTTCCCAAAATGAGGAAGAAGCTGAAGTAAAACGAATTGTGAAGTTTAACAGGATATTGTTTAAATTTGACTGAATAAGTTTGAGATCAACAATCTAAATATTCGCAAATTTGCATTCACTTAAACTCCGCATGGCTTTCTGTCCTAGCTAGTTTGAGGCAGTCTAACGACTTCATTTATAAGTAAAAAATTAATTTTTGCACCGGAGCTTTACTATATTGTTGTAGCACGCAACATGTTGAGTAAAAAGAATAGCAATAAGTCACAGCATTGTTTACTTTGTTTTGTGTTTTTTCACTTATCAACCCTTTGACCTTGCCTTGGTGGAAATCTTAGACATGAGAAATTTGAAATTTTCACTTATCAACGCTTCTCATTAATTTATGCGAGGACTTCAAATTAAACTTGTTAATTTAGACAAAAAGAAGGCCACAAGTTGGTTTTATTGTTACAGGGTAATTGACTTCTTCCAAGTTTTTAATATTCGGAATTTGTAACAGGGTGATTACTCCAGATTACTATTACTGCCGATGTTGTTCAGCATAAGCTAGTTAAAGTGTTAGGCAGGTGGCTACATTTCTAGGAAACTACCTAGATAGAGTTGTAGATTGTAGACAACCTAGCTTGTAAGCTGGGCTCAAAAGTTTTAAAGCTCTGCCAACGTTGCCTATGTGAATGAACTCGTAATTAAATGGGTCAAGCTTGAGTCTTTAGACAATCTACCTGAATTGGATAAGCTAAATGTTTTAACTACTGCCCTTGCTTTAATAAGCCAGTATGGACGATTTATCCAGTCTAGCAATTTGCCACTTATTAATTAAGGCAATAAGCAGAGGGTAATGAAGAATTCTTCTTAATGATGAAGTGGGTTTATGATTGAAAATGACATAAAGTGTATTATAAGGTTGAGATTTCATAGAAAAGGTTGAATTAGGGGGCAATGCACTATTTCTTTACTGTTTTAAAGTTTGTCGATTTTTTCTGGAGTTAAAATATGTATATGGTTCATAGAGTACAACCCTAATGGAATTGCAGACATTTGTCTCATCCACTATGGGGATGGTGAGAAGAGACACATTTGTTCTATCAATTAATGGAAGTTGATTACCTTGCTCAAGCATCCTGGCTCCTTTAGAGCTCTGTATTCTTTTCCCTGTTTTTCATTTTAATCTCAGATTGTAGAGTGAACCAAAGGCTTATGTTGGTAGCTGATGACTGGTGAATAATAATCCTTTGAGCCAATGCTTGTTGAAATGTCTTGTTGCGTTGTTTACAGGGTCAGCACGAATCTTGTTTGCTGGCAACCATGTTTCTTATAATAGATATAATAGAAGGGTACCTTGGATCAGTTCTTTCATTTTTATGTTTTTTTTGGGGGTGGGGTTGCTTATTGAGACTATTTTGAAACTGCACTAATCTCTGCCCATCCATATTGTGTGATACACTTGATGATTGTTACCATTTTATCCTCATTTGTAAATTTAAATCAACATGCACTTAATCCCTTACTCAAGCTTACTGCAGAGATGTTAATAGTCCGATTCCAGATGATTTTTCATTCAATATAAGTGTCACTGATGATTGATGGTAAAATAATGCAGGAAAACAATAAGAATGAGCTTGAAAGGTTTGAGAAAGAAAGGCACGACGACTTCTTTAGCATGCTGAAAGGATTTGTTGTTAATCAGGTCAAATCCATCTCTTTCAACTATTGATGTCATAACGAAATTGTTGTTTTATACGTAGTATTAAACTTACTTAGACTTTTGCATTATTATGCATGCAAGTTTCATCCTTCTTTGATTCTTAGACTAGTGAAATGTATGCAGTTTTTTTGTTTTTCGTTATTCAGTTGTTGAAAGCTAGATGTAATATCAGATGTGTTGCTCAGATAGAATGATCCGAGACTAGTTCTTTCGACTGTAAGGTTCAAGGCCGTTTGGGAGTGATCTTTTGTTGATTTTTGCGATCATATTGAACTTCTAAGCAACTAAAAGTAATACAAAGTTAAAGTAGATCAAGTATGTTTGCATGACCGATGCTCACTTAAATTTTTTAGATCAAGCATATTTACTTGTAAGCACCACTTGGGTGTTGGACTTGGTAGTTGGTAATAATGTAGCTTGTGTTGGAGGTGTAGTTGGTAATAAGGTACATGGAGGATGGCTCTATTGGATAAATGTGTCTAATTCTCTCAATTCGTTTCTTTAAAAAATTTTCAGTTTGTAAGATGTTCTATTTCAAATATACGGTACATAAAAAATTTCTGAACAAGTGTCGACATGTCCGTTAAGCAGGCAGGATATGCAGAGAAGATGGCAAGCCTGTGGGAGACGGTCGCTGAAGAAACAAGTGGCTATGCAAATGGCACCTGAACAACATTTTTGTAGATACTTGTATGGAGGGAGAAAAACAAAAGGTCCCTCCTTTTTTTTTTTTTTTTTCCAGTTTGTACCGTTAGGATAGTCATATTAGTGATTTTCCAATCCATTCAAGGTTTGGAGACATTTGATTTGTAATAATTCCATAATGAAATTTAGATGAGCAACTTTTGTCTTGGATATATCTAGGCATGACGGATATGAGATGAGGAAGCTGTTACAGGATATGAGATGAGGAAGCTGTTACAAAACTCTATCCGTTAGAATTAGTCTCCTAAACTTGTTTTGTCCTATTAACACTTTTACCATGTCCGTCCTATTATTCAAATTTATTTTTTTAAATTTAATTAATTAATTTTTTTTGTTTTTTTATATTATTTTCTTACAAAAAATTTTTAAATTATTATAAAATATGTTTTATATATAAATGGATCGGAGTTGGAGTTAAATAGTGTGAGATGAGAAATTTCATATCCTATAAGGTTTAAATAATCGGGAATTAAGTTTCATTAGGGTCGGAGTTAATAGTATTAGTGGGTTTAAATAATCGGAAGTTGAGTTCCATTTAGGATGAAATTGTCATCCCAGACATCTATCGGTTTTAATACACTTCTTCACTTGCAGTTCTCTAGAGATCTGTGTGAACGTTCCCTTGTGTACAGTTGTCTATTTATCTTCCATATAATTGTATGTTCTACTCTGTAAAAAAATATTTTATTTTGTTCGTATTAAGTTGTGAAATTTTAAAAATTTAGTAATAGTTTAATGGTGTTAGAGTTTATTTTGATACAATCTTAATGTATTTTATAATGTTAATTATTTTTTTTTTGAAATTAATCAAATTCAAATTAGAAGTTAACCATAAATTTATGCGAAAGTATCAGATAATTTTTGAAGTGTTCTTTCTTGGAACAAATCAAAACGGAGGGAGTATATGAAACTGGTAGAAGCTTTACAGCAAAAGATCTTGTAACAATTCAATGAGATGATGCATGGTTTCAATGTTTTGAAATGATAAAAATTAACAATAAAAACCCAATAACTAATACCAGATTAAATATCATTTCGCATACAACATCTGCTGCTTTAATTCATTAAGGGTTAAGTATCAATTCGCATACAACATCAGCTGTTTTAATCCACTAAGAATTGTTTCCTTTCAAATAGGATTTTATAGTCTCTTTATTTAAAAAATTAATAATAGAACACTTGTTAACTTCTAATTACAATATTTTAAGGGATAAGTTTGAATCCTCCCACTAGAGAATTATGGCTTGAAGAGAAGCTAGCACGGGGCCACGGGCGTTTGGTTTAATATACAGTAGTAGTACTTGGTTTTACTAAATAAAAAAGTAACGATATTTGGTTTTTCCCAAAAAAAAAAAAGTAATATTGAGTTGTAATTTTTATATGCTAGATATGCAACTAATAGTTTCTTAAATTTAATCACGAAAATAAAGTTTTCTTTGCACCTTGTTATAATAATTATATTTATAAGAGAAATTTGTTAAAAGTTCTCGCTATGTTTTTATTAAAAGATAAGGACGTTTTTCTACATATAAATTTCTTATATTGAGATAAATTTTTTTGGAATAACTGGACTTTAAATGTAGTTATTGAAGTTCAATTGTGTATTATATTTTAATTAGGAAAGTTTTAGAACTTGATGAGTTATGTTAAACAAAATGAATGACGTAAAACAAATTTAGGGATTAGAAATTAAGAAATTAGTTTGATTTTTTATATAGAAATAAAGATACAAAGTGGATATAGTAGTATTGAAACAACCGTCTGAATGGATAGAATTGCATATTTTACTCAACACGAATATGTTTAAATTAGGTACTTTTCTAGATCAACAAGATATTGTTGTGATAGTTCTCTCATCTCTGCATGTTGCAGCAAATTATGCTAAAACACAGTTGTGAGGAGGAGTTCCAAGAATTACTATTATGTTGAAAAGAAATTTGATGCTTAGAGGAGTGTGGGATTGTAGATACTTGTTATAGCCCACTTCAACACCCCACTCCCATCACCAGAAAAACAAGGAAAAAAAAAAGGATTTCTTGTTCTCCATCTTAGGATGAAGAATATCGATCCGTTAACTGGATTATTGATTTTGTTAAAGGATCAAAGCTTTCGCTTTTTCGCCACACGGATTGAAGGAAACATCATGTGAATTTCTCTTTTTCCTTTTCCGACAAGAATACTAAGAAAAACACCAACACAAAACATTGTATTTACAGATATAGGGCAATGCGAATCCATTACTGTTAAAATGAAAGAATCATCTACTAGTCTATTCATTCTCCTTGACCCCATATCATTCTAATCAGTTGCTGAAGGTCCACCACCACCACCACCAGCTTCATCACCAGAACTGGGAGTTGTTTCAGGTCTGATCTCTTCAAGTTGCTGAAGAACTAGCTGAATTTCTGGCCTAGTTGAAGGTGATGGATCAACACAATGCAAAGCCAGCTTCAAAGTATTCAACAACTCGTCGCCAATAGCAGATGCATCTTTCATCAGCTCCAAATCAAACACTTCATTAGTCCACTCCTCTTTCACAATCGAAGCCACCCACCGAGGTAAATCAGCCCCATTCATTTCTTCACCTGGAGACTTCCCAGTTAGTAGTTCCAGTAGGATAACCCCAAGGCTGTATACATCAGTCTTTGTGTTGGCTTTCTTGAGCTTCGACAATTCTGGTGCTCGGTAGCCTAATGCTCCTGCTGTTGCAATCACATTCGAGTTAGCAGCAGCTGTCATCAGCCGCGAGAGCCCAAAGTCTGCAATCTTTGCGTTGCCCTGCTCATCGAGCAGAACATTGCTCGACGTTAGATTTCCATGGATCATATTTCTATTGGTATGAAGGTACAACAAGCCTCTAGTAACTCCTTGCATTATCTTCATTCTCATTGACCAATTAATGGGCATGTCTGGACCTCGAGCTGCAACAAAATTTAAACATTTTTTAACATTAGGCATTGCAATTTGAAGCAATTTAGCAGTATATAAAGCTTTTAGAGGAGTTTAGCTCACCATGGAGGAAAGTTGCAAGACTTCCTTTTGGCATGTAATCAAAGACAAGAAGTTTCTCTCCTTTAGGCCCCAAGTAATATGCTCTCATAGCCAAAAGATTCGAATGTCGGATTTTTCCTATTACATTAACCTCAGTTTCGAATTCTTTCTGATTCTTAGTGATCTTCTCTCTCAATCTCTTTACTGCAATTTGATTTCCATCCTCCAATGTAGCTTTGTAAACAGTTCCATAAGTACTCTTTCCCATGATCTCAGCTGTGGCACACAGTAGATCATCAGCTGTGAACACCATAGGCCCATCAAAATGGACAAGCTTTCCTCCAGTTTCATTATCCTTTAAACCTCTGGCTTCAACCTCACTTGCAGTTGGTGGGACCCCCTTTTCGCCGCTTGTGGGACCGGCCCTTCCAGCAGCCTCATTATCCTTTGCTTTTGATGATGCCCCCCTCCTCAACAGGCAGCAAAGCAATATGCAAAAGAGTAAAAGCAGCACAACCAACAATGTCCCAGCTACTATTAGAATAATATCTTTGGTACTTAGTTTGCTACCATGGGTTTTCGACTTCTCCGATGATGGACTGGGTGGTAATATGGGACAGTTGATTGAAGCGCTATAGCCACATAGCTGAAGATTACCCACAAAAGCACTTGAGTTGAACTTCTGAAAAAGCAGAGTTGGGACAGAGCCAGAAAGGTTATTGTATGAAACATTGAATGAGTTAAGGTTGGGTAAATCTCCAAGGGAAACAGGGATTTCTCCTATGAGATTATTATGAGATAAATCGAGTTCTCGGAGAGCAAGAATCTTACTAATGGAGGCTGGAATAGGACCATTAAATTGGTTATTCCTCAAGTTGAGGACTGATAATTTCTGCAATTTGTCTATGGTTCCTGGAATTTGGCTATCAAGAAGGTTATTTTCCATATTCATGAAATTGAGTGAGGATAGATTGGATAAAGTAATGGGTAAGCTTCCATTAATGGAGTTAAATGAGAAATCTAGAGTTCTAAGCTTAGAAAATCCACCAAACTCACTTGGTATTGTCCCACTAATTTGGTTATGACTCAAGGTAATCTCTTGAAGCTCAACTAGCTTTCCTAAAGAAGCAGGAATGGTTCCAGAAAAACCATTATAATCAAGTGTTAAGGATTGAAGAGGAGATACAGTTAAACCTTTTCCACCCCATGAGTCTTGAATTGGGCCAGAGAGATTGTTGTGTTGGAGGGAAAAGAAAATGAGTGAAGATGATTGCATAAGACTAGTGGGAATTGAACCAGACAATAAGTTAAAGCTAACATTAAGGCTGTAAAGCTTAGTGCAGTTAGCAAGACTAGCTGGAATATTTCCTGTAAGTGAATTATTACCAAGATCAAGAGTTTGAAGCAAAAGGCAAAGGCCAAGTGAAGGTGGGATTGAACCTGAAAGCTGGTTGTTGAACAACTGAACTCCCCTGAGTTTGGGAAGAAAGCCTAATGCCATAGGAATTGAACCTCCAATGAGATTATCATGGAGACTGAGCTTTCTAAGCGCCTGAAATTGCCCGATTTTTTCGGTTATTCGACCACTTAATCCCCTCCATGGAAGCTGGATGACAATAACTTCACCTTGAGCACATTTGATTCCAACCCAGCCACCTGAACAAGCTCCATATCCACTATCATTCCAGCTTCTCAAGAACCCCTTAGGATCCACTAAGTCATGCTTGAAGGCTTGAAGTGCTTGGTAATCTGCTTGGGTGACCATCACACCATCCCAATCTTGGCTTGAGACTGGCTGAATGATGGAAATCAGTAGCTGAAGTAATAATATGAAGTGGGCATAAGTTAAAATTTGAACTGCCAATTTTGAAATCTTCCATTTCTCCTCCTTTTCTTCTGGAAAGGGATGCCATTGGGCAATTTTCTTGCTTAAAAACCCAAGAAAATGTAAAGGGTGGGTGTAAAAACCATTAAAGTTCTGATTTTGAGAAGACATGACCCTTTCCCACAAAGAAAATCATAAAAAATGATGATCAAATAGTGGAAAAAAGAGGGATTGCTGGAACTATGAAAAGTTACAAAAGGGTTGAAGAGGTTTTGTAGTTTGGGAAATAGGTAAAAATTGTAAGAAACATTTCCTGTATTTGAACACGGAAGATCACAAAATTTTAGAGTTAAAAAATAGGAATCTTATTTATGGGAGACATTAAAAAGAAAAAATGTCAGGTGTTCCATGGATTATGAGGTTTCTTCTTCTTTGCGCTCCCCCAACGGCTAGTTTTCCTGAATGTATCTGAGTATATGCATAGTATATGTAGAATTGCCTCGGGAATTGGAAAAATGAGGGAGTACATATATATTGGTTCAACCCCCAAGCCCAGGTTCAGGAATCCTCCAACGGCTATCTTTCTTTTTTTCTCCATAGTAGGTTGGGTCCATTAAGGTGCAATAAACAACTGCTGTAGATTAGGTGGTGGCATTTTTAAGTTGTAAGTTTAGCCAATTTTGTCATAATTATTTTGGGGACTACTCCTGTATTAAGTTTTGACCTAGTGCCCACCTGTGGCCATTATGACCTACACTAATACTAGTGCCCCTACCCTACCATCTTTGGTGGTAGTTTAGACTTGAAATGCATTTGACAAGAAATTGTTGTTTCTACATTTATGGGATGTGAAATTAAAGATACCGATTTTATTTTTTGTTTTCGTGTTAAATAGATAATATATAAAATTTTAAATTAAAATAATTGATAAAAGTTTGAAATATAAAGTACATTTTAAATGAAATTGGTATTAATTTGTTTAATTACAAATTAATATTAATTTTAAAGTTTAATATATCGTTATTAAAATAAAAGATAATAGCTTTTAATAAATTTATCTTAAAGAGTGGGTAAAAATAAATATTTAAGCTCGTTTTTTCACCAAAATCTTGAAAATAGGTTTCAATGTTTGAGTTGGAATATGGATTTCTACGAGCATATTTTTTACTCAAATCTCATACAAATAGGATGCAAGTGGATTTTAAAAGATAACTTTTTTTATCATTTATATCATTGAAAAAAACCGAAATTCATAGTATATCACTAATATAGCCAACATTGACTTAACTCATATCTTGGTCTTTTTATATAGACTTAGGTAAAAGTTTAATGGTTTATGTTATTAGAAAAATACTTGAATAACTAAATTAAAAAGAATCTAAAAATTTAACGGTTTTTTCTCATTAAGTCTTAAAAGTATTATCTAACTTGTAAACTAAATAAAACGTGACGAGCATATGATGTACCAATATTTTTAATGCTTTTAATACCTAGATTTTGTTTTTGAATAAATAGGTAGTATATTACATTGAGTACTTCATATATTTTAATTTAGTTGCAACATATTTCTTTTTGAGACATGAGACATGTTTATAAATTATGATATACAAATTTGGTAAAAAGATAAGGAGGTGTGGTCCTTGAGAGCGGACATCCATCTGCATCCATGGACCACCGGGTCGAATTTACTTTCTTTTCCTTTGTTTTTTTTTGTATTACAAATGAGTTTGCTGTTTAAAAAAGTATACACTAACACAATTTTTCAATAATTTTTGAGAATGGGTGATCATATGATGCGAATATCATGTATGAATCTACTCTTTTAGAGTTTCATCATCGTCCTAGGCGATAGTTTGCTTTACAGTTCCATTGCAGTGACAAAGTATAACTACATTTAAGTCTGAAATGAGTCAAATTTGAGTCTACAAATAAGTCTGAAATGTAAATGAAGTTGAAATATGTTTTATTTAATGGATAAAAATTATATTTAAAATCAGTTTGATTAAATAATTAAATCATGCTGAGTTGAGTCAAATACTAGTTGAACAGTTTAAACTCGTCGATCTTATTTTAATTTTTATAATTATACTGAGTTGAGTCGAGCCTAAATATATAAACAGATAAAAAATCATGTTTAAAATTAACTCTTTTTATTTAAACAAGTCGAGTTGAACCGGATCAAACAAACGAACAATTTAATTCGTTTAGAACCAAGTACAATCAACCTATTTACTATCTCACTTCTCATATTACAGACAAAACGAGTATTTGAAATCTACAATTTTAAGTAAAATTTAATGGTTCAATAATTTAAAATAGAATATCATAAAATATATAAAGACTACTCTTAAATTCAAATTTTTATACTTTTATATTTTTACAAATTCATAACACAAATGTATACAATTGTTATGTTACTCCCTTTTCAGATTGTTATGTTATTTTAAAATCTTTCACTAAAAAGAAGACTAATATTAATTATAGGGATATTATAACATAATATCAAATGAAATAAAAAATTTGAACTACAAGATCCGATGGCCCTTAACTTCTTGATGGTGAAATGACTTTTTTTGGTCCTGCGACTCCGTGGACCACGCATTTCCACAGCCCTCTGATAGGCATTTTTATTTAGTGTTAATCGTTTATGTGTTTGGGTGAGGACGAGAATGGTGCGATTTTTTTTTGTTCTTTTAAATCGTCGCATAAAATCATTTAAATGTGAATTTTAAGTTTCATATTCAAAATTAATGCGACCATTTTGGGGCGATTTTGTTAATTGGGGTTCAATTTATGTTTGATACGTTTTCGATTTAAAAAACTTAAATGTTTATTCACATCAGTTGGTCTATTTGAGTTTTGACACTTTTGTCAGGCAAGATTCCAAAAAGATCAATATATAAGTTTTTATTCTTTGCAACTCGATCAATCCTAATTTTTACAAAATCTGGAAACGGATCTAGGATTTTATTTTTAAACCATGTTAACATATTATACGCAAATTTTTTTATTAATATATCTCATTCTTTTGTTGATATGCTTATGCGTGAGTAACTTATTTATTAGAAAGAAAGCTTAAGACTTATACAAAAAAATGACAATTAAATGTCAATTCTATAATAAATAATAACATCTAAAATTGTTATAAAATTTTGAGTTAGCTCTTTGTTTTTTCCCATTTTCCTCGATCATATTTTTTTTTCTATTTTAATTATTGTTAATAACCGTCCAAACATATAAAAGAAATGATAATAAATAAAAATATGATACGAGTATAAATAATTCCACATATAATTCGTGACCATGAGACAGCTTCATATTCACATAACATGTTGCAAATTTTTTTAATGAATAAAACGTTAATTAATTCATCGCGTGCAGTTTGGTATCTATAGATGCAGTTTGCTCTCAAAATCTCGCAACCAAACCGTTGCGGTTTCTTAACCCTTGAAACAGTCATCCGCGCTGAAACCAGTAATGCAACTTAATTGGTGCGATTTCGTGAATTTTTGTGCAGTTTTGATTTCATTTTTCATTTTTTACCACATGAAAATAAACCACGGAAGTTTGAAATAGAACATCACGTAGCAACATCATTAGACATAGTGTATTAAAGGATAAGCAGCAAGCAGGGGGAACTGGGAGATCCACAAGTGATGTCCTAAGGATATATATCATGTTTTGACACAAAATAGACGTTACAAGATAAAATGTAGATCTCATGTACTCTGTATTTGCTTAGAAATCAGTACTACCATTATGACATTTAAAGAATATAAGTTCAAAAACTGTCTAAACTAAGACTTAAAAACAGCAACATAATCCAAAACGGATCTAAATTAGTCGGATACAGATCATTTTACGTTCGAAAACCCCAAGCAAATTATGGAAAAGAAAATCGGCGGCAATGCAAATCTTCCTAAAATAATCACTACAATCTAACAGGTTGTGCATTAAAATTTCAGTTTCTGCTCAAGTTCTACAATATCATTTAGGGGTCTTCAACTGACTTCCAAAATGTTATATTCGAAACTAGATATTCCCCTAAAACTAAATAGAATTGTTTAGCCGTTTGAAGTTTGCACTGGATTAAGAAAAGCAACTAATGGTCCAATTTTTGATTAAACATCCCAATATTACCCCTTTTTTAAAATAGTGAACATGAGACAGATAAAGGGGAGGAACAAATCAATTAATAAGAGTGTAAAAGGTTTATTGAAATGTTACGGGATATATAAGGAAGTATATATTTTATTCTACTCGAAAATTACAAACAATGATAAATGCAACAAATTTTTAACTTCTAAAACGATTATTATTTAGTAAGAAAGGATAGTGGAGATAGAGCGGACTAACTGCCGAAAGCAAATAAACAAAGGGAAAAAAAGGGATCTCAGCACAACCTCAACACCTTACAGATTAATTAACTAAATAGTTAGGTTTTCCTGGATCACTGGAAATATGATCTTTCCATACCATAATCAGGTGTTTTTCAAAAATGGTTATACTAATTAGAGGAAATACATTCATCAGCTCTAGTGACATCTGGAAAAGTACACCATCCTACTCTCTAATTGGATTTCTAAAGTCACAATTTTAAATAGTGTTTCGAACAGGATTTCTGGAAGTGCTAATCGAAAATTCAGATTCAAAGGCATCTGAAGAAAAAGGTCAGATTTAAAATGCTTAGTCAGACAAGGACGCGAGCAGTAAAGGTCAGTACTCGCACTTTCTACGAACACATCTGCTCAAAACACTATTTAATTACACCAGCTACAAGTTTTCGGCCAGAAATTCATGATAGTGTTTCATCGTATGAAAATTAAAGAGGACTCTATCTTCAAATCAAAATATGCATAAATATTATGAATCATAAGAAACAGCATTGGTGCAATACAAAATGAACTAGTATTAAAGGGAGATCCATGAATGATATTATAGAATATATGTTAGACTACATTTCATCTTTCAACACGAGTAAAGCTCAATGATGCAATGCAGATTTCCATGTTTTTCTTATACATCAGTAATGCATTCAGAATACCTAGAGAATTTAAAGTTGAACAAACTAAAGAATCAAAAATAGATCCAAACTTGCCGGATACAGATCAATGTAGATTACAAACCTAAATAAAATCTTCTAAAAAAACCCGCGGCAATGAATCATCTATCTAACAATTAACAGTACAATCTATTAGATTGCACATTAAAAATTCAGCTTCGATTTAAGTTCTAGAATATCAGATATATTTCAATATCACCTGCATCATACTCGCGTGACGACTGCCGGAGCTGCAGCTGCGGCAGCAGAGGAGGCTGCACCACCTAGAAAGGAGAGAAATCCTGCGTTACCAGGCTCTTGATCGTCCAAAAACAGGTCCTCCGGAACCCTAAATGCGCCGTGCGCACACACAATGGCCAATCCGACGAGAAGAGCAGAGATGAGAAGTGATCCAACACTAGTGAGAAACACCACAACTATGGTGGACACCAGTAGGATACCTAGAGTTTCGCGATCGGAGAAAATGCGGCCGAGGATAACTAGAGGCTGATCGGAAGGACGGAAGATGTAGAGGAAGAGCCACGCGCCGAGGAGCGCAAGGAGGACGAGGAGAGAGAAAGGGTGAGAGAGGAGAGAGAGCGCAAGTACGAATGCGAGTAGAGTTATGTAGTTGACGCGGAAGTAGGAGAAGTTCTTACGGACGCGCGACGCGGCCTCGGTGAGCGAGTCCGGGCGGGAGAGGGAGGAGCGGTCGACGAGCTCGTACCAGGGGCGGCGCTGGGAGAATGCGCGGCGGACAGTGGAGGAGAGGCGCGTGATGAATGCGCGGAAGGCGGGAGTGGCTATTGGCGGTTGAGATTGGGGGTTGACGGTGGCGGTTGATTGGGGATTGGAGATCGGGATCGACTGCGATGAAGACATTTTTGAGTGGAGGAGAGTAAGAAACAAAACAGAATGTTCGCGTCTTTGTGAATGCGTTTTAGTACCGCGACTCTTCGGTAAAAATGTTTATGAAATAAATTGTAAAAGTTAAAAAAATAAATGTTTATGAATGTAGTAGTGGAGACATAATTACAACTAGGAATATTTACTATCGAGTTGTGCGAGGCGAGGGACTTTATACTAGTATAAAGTTTTAAAATCAATTTAAAATAAGAAAATTAATATCGTCATTTAACATTCTTTTAGGTATATATGGGAGCTAACTATTTTTCATTTAAACTTTTAAAAATATATTCTTAATTTGAGTAATTCTAATAATAATAAAACTTAGAGTTATAAAATGAATGAATGAAGATTTTAAAATATCAGTTTGTGCACTATAAGAATCATGGTCCGGGTGCAATTATTTTGTAGAAATAAGTAAAGGAAAATATGACAGATATCGTCTGTTCTGAAAAAAGTTACATTTCTGTTTATAAATAGTTAAAAATTGATAAGTGGATGATTTTATTACTTAATATAAGCAGCTATAACTATGTGACAAATTTTTAAAAATTGTAGTCGGAGATACTGTGCCATTTGGAATTAAAAAAAAAAAACTCATCTCTTATGTCAACCCCATTGCAATACTGTTTGTACAGAGGAAGCTTTTGAAGGTTGTTACTGCGAAGGAGAAGTATGTTATTGCTATTGACATTGTTTTCGTGATGCTGAGCCTGGAGGACACGCCGTAGATTTTCAGGTGAAGCCTCCAACACCTCAATACAATCATCCCCCTAGAGAATTTCCATACAACCAGATCAAGACTTAGAAAATGATACGAAAACATTCTATGAGATTATCTAAAGTACTCCCTCCGTTTTTTAACGCGAGACGCTTTAGCCTTTTGATACTCTTTTAAATGTCCACCGGTCTCATTATTCAATGAAAATAGGTGTATTTATTTTATAAAAGTATCCCTAAAGTTTTCTTGGGCTACGTGAAGTAGAATTCCATTGTCAAACAAGGCTAAAGAGTGTTCGATCCCTACTTAACACTTATAAAAAATTACTTTTTAAATTAAAATTATTATTTATGTGTTTTTTTTTACTTATTTGCTAACTTAATTTTTAATTTTAATCTAAAATCTAAGAAGTAAGTTTTTTGTTACTTTTTAGATTTTAATTATTACTTCTACTAAATTTTTGACTTTAAATAATTTTTTCATCCAAATACCTTTTAACTTATGATTTTGACACTCTAATTTTAATTTTAATGCATAAGTAAAAAAATAATAAACGAACAAGCCCTAAATTTGGAAATACATATGGATCTTGGTTCTTTTTCAAAGCATTAAGTATACCAGAAAATTATCAGCTGGTATGCTAAAAGAAAAATAATTCTTTTTTATTTTGTGTACATTTTTTACTTTTCTTATGGAGTCTTTGTTATTATGTTAATGTTATTATTTGAGATAATGTTACCCATCTGATACATTATGTTAATATGTACAATGTAATTTTTTTTTATAAATAATAATATTAAAAAATATAATAACATAAATTTAATAAAAAAATTAAAATATATTAAATCTACACAAAAATTATTTTATTTAATATGTGCCGGTAAGAAATTGCCCAAACTACGATCCTTGGTGTGCAAAATTTTCCTTTGGACGTCTATCAAACAAAAACGGTGGAGTAATTATCACCTCCGAATGTGGGGTGGAGTTTTATTTATTTGTACTTTGCGTAGAAAAACTTGTAAACAATACAACGGTTCACTACGAGACAAATATACATTTTCGACTAAATATTTTGGGGTAAATTTCAAATTTTACCACACTTTACATCATTATTTCAGTTTGCACCATAATATTTAAAAAATGTCAATTAACGTTTCATAATTTCTATTTCAGTATCAACACCCTCCCACTATTTAACTAATAAAAAGTGACCATTTACCAAGTTTATATTTCGTTTTAAAGGTATATTAGAAATTAAGTTAAATTTTACTTAAGAAAAAAATATAAATTACTAATAATTATAGTGAGTTGTATATATTTAATATTCCGTAATAAATTAGAGACAACAATAAAAAAAATTTACATACTGAAATATTAAATATTGAAAAAAATAATAAATTACTAATAATTATAGTAAGTATAATAATATTTTCTTTTTATTGTTGTTGCTAATTTACTACGGAGTATTACGTATATACATATTTGATATAATTATTAGTAATTTATTAATTTTTCTTAAATAAAATTGAACTTAATTTCAGTTATACCCATAAAAAAAAACAATGGTTTAAAGTGTAGGTTTCAAATTGTAATTTAGCCAATATTTTGTGGCAGGTTAACGGTTTAGTCTAGACTTTTCCTCACATAATATTTTAAAACTATAGCAATGAGTTGAACTGACCTTCATAAATCATATTTAATCTCTTCTAATATAAGAATACTTTGCAATATAATATGTTATTTTTGTTATATAATAATTATAATATAGCTAGCTCAAAGAGTATAGA